>VZTI01001025.1:317432-464662 GCA_013397865.1 Struthidea cinerea | reverse complement strand
GCTGGGACAGAGCAGCGAGCTGCATCCCGGGGCTGGGACAGAGCAGCGAGCTGGGACAGAGCAGCGAGCTGCATCCCGGGGCTGGGACAGAGCAGCGAGTGCATCCCGGGGCTGGGACAGAGCAGCGAGCTGCATCCCGGGGCTGGGACAGAGCAGCGAGCTGCATCCCGAGCCGCCCCCGCAGGATGCTCGGCACAGCTGCACGGGCCGGTGCCTGACGCGGCCGCACGCAGATGCTCGGGACAAGGACAGCTCCTGCTGCGGGACAGGGACAGCTCCTGCTGCGGGACAGGGACAGCTCCTGCTCCCTCCACCCTCCCGTGCTCCCCAGGTCTGCACTCGGTGAAGGATTCGTGCCTCAGGGTGAAACTCGGGGGAAATGGGCACGATTTGCATTTCGCACCAAACAAATGGTGAGAGAAAAAAAGGAGGCCAACATCAGCTACTGACGGCTCAAATCTGCCAAAGGCACTGCTGATTGTACCTTTCGCTTGCAAACACCTCAGTGAGGCAGTGCATAAGGCAGGTGAGAAAACTCGATGTTCTTTTGGGCTTTTGTAGTTCTGAAGGCACTGGGTTTGCGCTGGTTTGAGATCAATACGAGAGGACTGAGCTATCCACATAATTCTGTATTTCAAACCCTGACTGACTTTTTCAGGCACCATTAAAATCTCATTTATGCGCTGAGCTTAGCATGAAGCAAATGTACAAGTTGTGTACATGTCAAGCTCAGTGCCACCAAGTCAATTCCTTCAGACAGAGGCACAGAGTCAAGTGGTCTTGTCACGGCTACAGGAAAAAAAGAAAGATGTTTATTCCAGTAAGGCTCCTCCACTGCGCCCTTCCCAGCAGAATCAAAGGATTAAGTATGACGGCGATTATGATGACCAAAATGAAATACAGATATTTCATCATTATTCAGGAGCATCAAACTGAATTTTATGCTATTAAATATATCACCCCAGAAAGAGCAGCCTGAGGTTTAGGCAACTCAATTAGTAACTGAGTGTGTGCCCAAGGAATTTGTGTATAGGCCAAGTAAACACACGGTCCAGGAAACTCACCGTCCAATATAACTCTTTTGACATCTAGGCCAGAACTCCAGGACTAAATATTTGCATTTCAGTTCTCATTTCAGGGCCCCTCCAGGCCTCCTGGAGGTTGTGAAGTATGATGTTGTTTTCTTTTTCCCCAATTTTATTTTTCCACACAACTCCGCATTGCCAAAATCTGCCTGGAAACTGAATACAGGAAACGAATGTAACAGGGAAAGTCAGAATTTCAGATGAATTCAGGAATCAAAAATGCCACTAACAGGGTTTTGAGGACGTCAGAATTAGTAGACTTTCAACGAACTGCTGAATACTAAGGAGGTTCAGGCTGGTTTAGAAGGGTAAGTCAAAGCAAAATACCAACATTTTTGTTGTGTCATATATCAACAATTACTGTTAACACACAGCATTTGATTTAATCCCAGTTTCACATTTCCACTGACAGTCTCCATAAAATCAGTGAAAATTTAGTTACTGGATTTCTCATGCCATTCTCCCAAGCGCCCAGAAAGTTTTAGACTATGTCTGTAAAAGATCATTTAATATTGCCAGTAAAACATCTCATGCAGAAGCTAGTAAATAAAAGAGTTTCTCCTGTCTTAATTCTAATGCACTCTGTAATGTGTGAAACCTCTCCTTGGCAGGGGATCTGGAGGAAACAGGGCACTGCTCTCTGTCTTCCTTGCTCTACTTTCTTCCTCAATTTCTTCATTCTGTATGGACCCAGAAACACCAGAAATTGACTCAACTTCCTCACCTGACCAAAAAACGCCCAAAACCCCCCAAAAACCTCTTTATCTCCTACAGCAAGAAATTAAAGGCTGTTATTTCTTCTTTGAACATCACTTAAAGGATCCTCCAGCTTGAGCTATTACATTTCACACACTTCAGCCATCTCCTGTCAGTAGAAATAGATCATTTCGAGTATTGCTCCAAGATTTGTCACACCACATCAGCAGCTGGACACTGCTGACAAGGGCGAGGCCTGGGAGCGCAGTGTCCCAAAATGTTCCGTGACATCAGCGTGGGGTGAGGGGGAAGCAGCAAACACCACCTGCAGCAAAGGTCCTCACTTGCAGAACTGGAGGTTCCAGGAAGATGAATTTGCCGTTGAACAGGCACAGAACAGCCCTGCTGGGATGGTGGGAACAACGGGGAGTCTCTTGGAGCCTGATTTGTTCAGCTTTCCAAAATGAAAGCTGCAAACTGCTATGATTGCTACCCATAAATACACCCAGAGAACACATATTCAAGCTGAAAAATAACATTGACAGAGGAGCAGGAGTACAGCAAGTGGTCATGATTAAGCTGCAGCTGAAAAGTCACACGAAGTACTACTACCTTTGGGGTAGTGGGACTCCAAAACTCTCTCCTCCCATTAACAACTGGACAAAATGTTTGACTTGTTTGAGGAGGAAACTTGATCCGTTCATATCATGAGCTGTACAACGCAGAAGTCTGGGGTTTGTGACTTCAGACTAACGATGATGTGACTTTGGGGTGGCACCTTCTATCACGCATGAGACAAATGTTTGCGCAGGTTGTCTTGGGGTGCCTTCATGATGTGTATCCCCTATCGTTACTCTATGCCCACCAATCTTTTCTGTGCCTTTAAACTTCCTCCACTTTTCTCCAAACTGGGACACAGGTCTACCCTGATGCCAGACCAACCATTTAATGTTCTCAGTTTCACAACAATTTCTGTTTACAAAGCTCGTGTACTTTCCTTTTTAACCAAGTTCAGGTGCTACAGAGGCACACAAGTTTAATACTACAGGGAACAATATCCAGTGAATTCCTCCTCAGGCTGGAAATCCAGAACTGCTGGGAGAAAAAGATCCTCTTCAGACTCAAGCCTTCCAAAAATTTCCAAAGCTTTTCTCCCTTCATTTCCAGAAGTCTCCCGTCCATCCCAATTCCCTTTTAACTATCTCTAGCATCACAATCACAGACAGTCCGTGTGTACACCACACTGGCAGACATTATATTCTCAATATTTTATTACAGCTATTAAAAGCCATCACAGGATTGGTTTGTTTCTAAGCTGAACAAAGCCATATTAAATGAAAAGCACAGTGCAGGAGCAGAGGAAGAACTTTACAATCACAGTTGACAGCTTAGCTATTTATGCTGTAAATGCATCATAAATAATTTCTGAGGTCTTCATACATTTCTGTACTTGGTCTGTAGCAGGCTCATAAATAGATTGATAGACCTTTATTGACCAGTGATCTCCAAACCCTAAAGTGAGGCAGTGCCACAGACCTGCCCAGCAGGGCAGTGCCAGTGTGATCCCACAGACCTGCCCTCCACGGGCACCCACAGCCAGTATGGGAAACTCTCAAAATCAGACACCACAGATCGATTTTCCTGCCGGGGCACCTCAAACACATGAGAAGAATCAAATTCCCAGAGACCCTCAAAACAGGCAAAAGCACAAACAATTCAGCTTTCTAGGACTGTCTCCTCTTGTTATCCCACCTTCCCATTACCCACCTTTTCCACTCAGCTGCTGACCTTCTGTCCGTTCCCTCCCTGCTGCCTTCTGTACTCCTCTTCCTTCCTTTGTTATCAGCTTTTGCTAATGGGCCCTCTTTTGCTTTCCTTGAGCTGACCCCAGCCCTTAGAAGTCCTTTAGCTTTTCTCCAGGTCCTCACCTCTTACTCTAAGACCCTGCTTTGCCTCTCCTCCAACCTGCACCTGCATCCATTCCTCTTTCTATTTGTTGCCACGGTCCTTTTTCATCAGATGCTGCTCCTGTGCCTTCTGATCTCAACCCCTGTGCTCTGCTAATTACTGTCCCACCTCCAGCACAGCTCCCAGCAGCTTCCTCCTCCAGTGCCTGGCTTTGGTTTCCTTCTGATGACTGACAACTTCTAACGACCTGCAGGACCAAGGACACGGAACTCCCCGAGCGCCTCATGTGAGCAAAGGCACAGAACTAATTCCTCTGCAGAGATGCCATTCCCTGAGACATGCTTCCCCATATGAAAAAGGGGCAAGGCTTGCTTCTTCATTAAAAAGTGAAAGATTATATTTGTTTGCTTAGAAAAATTTTTCTAGAGAATTTTTCAGCAGAAAAGAAGAAGCTAAAAAGATGACAAAAATTTGCCAAGATTTTGCAACCTTGGAATTTACAAGCGATGGTATTTATACAAAAATAAGGTTATTTACCAACATAAAACAACCTACAAGGCTTAAAAGTGACAGAAATTTATGTAAGAAAAAAAATCCATCAAGATTTATTAAATAAAAACATACTACCTGCCAAGAGAAACATTAAAAAAGAAAAATAATTTCAAAAATCACAGACACTCAAAATGCAAAGTATTTTGCACACCAAATGCTCCTGCAGGTGTCTGGTGTTTGACAGCTGCTGGATGCTGAGCAATGACAACCTCTGGCCTGGCCCTGCAGGGCTGTTCCTGCCCAGCCCTGTCACTTCATCCGCTTTGCCTCGCCCCTGCCCCTTCCCTTCCCGCACAGCCCTGTCCCACCAGCAGCCTGCAGCCTCTGCAGTGCCCCCGGGCACTCCAGAGCAGAGACCTGCAAACTGGGGGATCAGATGGCTCCGGATCCTTAAAGCCTACCTCGAGTTTTTAATTACTCTGGGCACTCAGCCTACCCTGAAGAGGCACCTGGACAGCTCCACCACGGCAACAACAAACACGGCACACTAAAGGCAAAAACGAGCTGTTATTTAAAGCCTTAAAATATTCAATGCTTTCCAGGCCAATTTATTATTCAATTGCTCAGAAATGATAATTTAAGTCTGCTGCTGAATCCTCACTGCCCCCCTCTGTACATAGCATGCCTAACTGTGCTGCTCAGCAGCACACGCCAGCTCTGTCACAGCTTTGGGAGCCCCAGCTCAGGCTCTCCAGGCACAGAAGTGGTGAGAGTCTCATGCAGAGATTTCTCAGCTGTGGCCCCTCTGGACAGAGTGGCTGAGAAAACTCAGGAGTGTTCCTCTTGCATCACAGAGCTGAAGCAGGGGAGGTTTTCAGCAGATGCAGCAGTGCAGCGTTCCTTACCAAAAGCACTGCTGAGGATGCAGATCCCATAAGGCAGCCCCGTGAACCTTCCAGCCACACCCTCTCAGTGCTCCCCGACACAGCCTTCGAAAGGTGAGGCATGCAAAAGTGGTGGATCTTGGCACACACAGCTCCTAGTTTTGTTCTGGCCACCGAGGAGTTAAGCAATTGTAAAATACTCAGCTTCTGCTTCTATCTAGCAAAAGTCATGCAAGATAAAACAAGCAGCCTTCCCACACCCTTATTTGTGAAGTGCTTTACAAACACTAATCCACTGCCACACTGGAAGTTAAACTGTGTAGGATCCCAAAATAAGGAGGTCAGGAAACAGGGAAAATGGGTCCTGCTTTGAACCTGTTCTTTAAAAGTTAGAGAGTGTGGAAGGGCTTGGGAAGTAAAGAACAGTGAGGAGGCACAGAGAAATTCAGAGACAATAAGGTGATCTGGTCCAGTGTAGTGAAGGACCCAACAGGTGACAACCAGAAAAGGAAAGAAACAGAGGAATCCAGGCAGCCAGATGAGGACATCTTCAGAAGGAACGTGAATCAGAGATAATCGTGATAGAACACCAATTTCTAGGTGTGTTGCAAGGAAGAGAGATACAAAATGGTGGAGAGTCACCTTATGTAATGGTACTGTGAAGACGTAGGAAAAGAACATTTTGCAATCAAAATCCCTGTAGAGACACCCAGCAAAGAACAGCAAGCTCCACAAAGACCTCCATGATCAAACCTGAATGTAGCTGAAATCTTAATGTTACCATAAAGATAAATTCTGTCAAAAATGTTCCCATAAACTTAACAAAGAGGGAAATAGTAGGCAAATGTCACCTGGAGGTGGTTACTGTGTTTCAGTGCCTTGGCACACACAGGAACTGGAAATCTCCCACTTCAGCCATCCTCCCTGTACAACCTCATCACAAACAGCTCCATGAGATATTCTCTGACACCCATAATACTGACATAATGCTATGAGACACTCACAACAACATTCACTGCTTGGAAGAAAAAATTTGGATCTACTGTCCAACCCCCAAAGGATCCTGAGCCTGTAATTTAATAAGGATGTGAGAGGTTACATCAGAAGGGGTATTTGAACAGTACCAGTGAGGCCTCATCTGGAATGGTGTGTGCAGTTCCACCCAGGGAAAGCAAATCCAGTCTGCATTAGCAGGAGTATGACAGAAGGGATCAAAACTTATTTCAAAGAGGAGGCTTTTTGTTTGTATAACCTCACAAAATTAAAGTTGAGAAGGATGTTATCTAATTTGCACTCTTCCTCATCACAGAACTAACCAGCAAGAAGGAAAAAGAGCATTTTAACTGAAGGTTGAAGCTGGCACAAGAAGAAATGACATAAATTGGCCATAAACACAGCCTAGATTAGAAATGACAGTATAGCTGTCATATAAGCAAGGAGAAAAAAGGGAAAGAAACAGATGCAAGAAACCACAACTATTTAGGCTAATGAATATAAAATATTGATTACATAAACCTGGCTGCATGGGCCTGGATTTGGTGACCGACAAGGTTGGTTTGCCTGCTTCCCCAGGTCCATCAGACTTTTCCCAGCTCAGGTCCAGGCTGCCATGGGTTAGACCGGGCAAGAAGTGCCTGCTGTGCTGAGGAAGCTGAGGAGCCACACACCTGCCCTGCCACAGCGTCTGACTTATCCACACTGTCAGGAGGATCCATTGTGAATTACTGACTCATGTGAATTAGGGAGTGAAAAACCAGGCTTGCCAGATGCGCTTTTTTCACATATTTTGACAATTATAGTTCAGCTTAATCATTTATGATAATACTTCATAATGTTCTAGCAAATGCTCTGGAGTATACTTTGCAAAAAATAATGAAGTCTTAAGTAACATGGCAACTCAGTCAGCTTTTAAATCTTTGCTGAGAAGCAGGAGGAAACAGCCAGTGTTTTGTGCAGATTATGGAGAGTTATTATAGTGAAATTAGGAACAATTCCATTATTGCTTCCCCATCAGTTTCCTCAGCATTAACTACTGTAAAAATACCGTGGTTATGCAGCAACACGACACCCTGAAATGAGGTCAAACCAGAGCAGAGCTGCAGAGCTCTGAGGAAGCAATGCTGTGAAAGAGTAACATGGGGTTACACAAGAGAAGCCATGGGAAAGGACTAACAGTTTCTGTGTCTGCATTCAACGCTGTTCTCTTAATTCTCATTGAAAGTCAGCTGTCAAAGTCCTACAGAACAACCTTCTAATCACAGCTTTGCTCAGCAAAAGCTGCAAGCTATCATAAAAGTGCTTCTTTCACTCAAAAAAAGAGTCTTAAAAAATCATTCTAATCGAAATTTTCCATCTGACTCCTTTATCACAACTTCTGGCCAGGGTTGGAGAAGTACCAGAAAATGAATCATGTGATCTGGCAGAGCTCATCCACAGCACACACACAAGTTGATACAAGCACTTAAACATCTTGTGTCAGTAACACTGACACTGCTTCCGCTGTGACAAATGTCAACAGTCGAACAGTGCCTGTACTTAATTTCAAGGAAATTAAGGAAGCCAGTGGCATTCCCAGAAAATTCCCATTTCCCAACTTCCTTGTTTTGCTGATTGGCAGCAGTTGCCATTATAACATAAGGTGGAAAACAGGAACAACTCGCACAGATCTATCATATGTTTCACATTCTGTGAGTGTTTAGGTGGAAGGAGTTATTGTTCCAAGGCTCAGAGAGAGGTAACGGAGTATTCACTGCAGATGCGAGTCTGAGGCACTCTCCATTTCATAACATCAGAATCCCTCCAAATGTTGTGCCAATGGAGACAGTAAACTGACAAGAAATGTAGATCAATGTTCTTTAAACATTTCAGCTTTTCTGATAAGCAAACATTTCAGTCTGTGTAATATTGTCAAACTACAGCTGCAGAGAATTTTGAAGAGGCTCCTATGTGCGCTTTAAATATTCCTATTTCTTTCCACCAGAAAATGTTCTCAAGAGAGCAGAACGCCAACACAATCCTGCTCTCAGTGCATCACTTCCCTGTGCTGAGCGTGGCACGGGAGCCGGCAGAGCCTCAGTGAGTGCCTGGAACCCGGTGCCACTGCCTGAACGAGGCACTTCAGAGCTGCACCAACACAAACAGGGAGATAATTTGCCCCTGGATTTGTGCACAGAAAAACTTAAATCACATTGCAGAGAGAGAGAGAGAGGATTTGGCAAAGCAGGCAGAAGGCTACAGGCATTACACTGCCATTAAATTAGCATTTAATCTTTCCTTCACAAGATGCAGCATTTTCCTGAGAAATGTGATCTTTGCAAGATACCAGACTCAGGGATCTGTCAAATAATCAAAAAGCTGATTTCCTAGCACAGAAAAATCTTTCCACGAAATAAGACTTTTTGAATGACACACAGAGAAATTACAGGAAGGTAGCGAATGCTCCTTGTACCGTGGGGAGAAAAATTCTAAAGAGCTCACAGTAAAAAGTAAAATATTAAAATTAAGACCATTTCATATGCGTGTGAAGGAATCGGTATAAAATTGAGACTCCGTCATTAAAACTGAGTCCAAAAGGTGCAAGGAGATAAACAGAGTAATGCACCTAAGACCTGATGGCCTCGGGAAACTTTGTCCCATGTGATGACAGAGGAAAAGTGAATTGTACAACTAGGTCCACGTTCTGCATGTGCACAGCAAATTTGGAAGGCAGGAAAAAACTCTGCAGGTGAGAGGTGTTTTTGTAGCATTCTTTCCACATCAACCGGTAAAGCTCTTAAGCTGCTCACAGCTAGGAAAACAAGAAAATATTCTGTAAAAATAAATGGTGATTCCGGATCCACTTCAATGTTTTTCTTTGTAGCCTTTTCCTTTCTTTTCACTTCTGTTACCAAATCCCAGAATGAAGAACAAAAGGTTTGTCTCAGACAGTTTCTGGGTGTGACAGCAATGACTGCTGGCCTTCCAACATACACCATTTAATAGTTCTGTTTGATGAGAAAGATCAGTCTGTGTTCTTGTGAGACACCAAGTAGGGGCGTTCTCCAGACGTCAGAAACTTCCTCTGCTTAGGAGACAGAATACAAGAAAACAGACGCCAAGAACTTTGCTAAACCTTCCAAAAGGCATTAAATGGTACCACGGCTTGCTAATCACTTTGCAGTGCTTATCGATATTCTGGCTATGGCTTTCCCAAATAAAAAACTTCACCCAGATGACTCATCTTTACTCTTCACAATAGCCAAGATGTATCATCTAAAGTAAAGGCAGGAATAACAGTAAGAACTAGAAAAGTGAATTTTCATGTCATATTTCAAAGAGATTGAGCTCTGCAGGTTTTACAAAAACTTCAAGGGAATTGGAGTTACAGTGTTTGAGCTCATTACAAGAGCTCAAAATCGAAGAAGATCAGAAATGCCAAGAAAAAACAAAAGATATGTCTAGCATTTTCCAGAAAATCAGCTCCTCTCTATGATTTTACATCAACATATAAAACGATAGCAACAAAAGAGTCAAACACCTTTGCATCAAGTTGGTTCTAACAAGTGACACTAAAATATTGTGTGTTTGTGTGAGTTTATGAAAGGCAGAGCCTCCGTATCGATACAAAAGCTGAGCTATGCCGCCTTGCAACCTTGTGGAACAGGTAGAACAGCACTGCTCTGAGGGAATCTGCTGTCCCTGCCTTTCGGGGGCTTTGTGATGCCACCGTTTCAGTGCCACACCCCTGCTCATGGTGTCCCTTTCGATCACTGCCCGGCTGCTTTGCACTCCCCCTCGATTTCCCTTTTCTCCTGACTGTCGGCTCCTCTCGCCCTTCGGCTGCCCTGGGCTGGGGGGCTGCTCCTGGCGATTCCCCGTCTCAGTTTTAAACTGAGGAAATGGGTATCCGTAGGGAAGCTGTGAAGAAGGTGCAGCCGAACACATTCACACTGGTTTAGCATCATTCGAGTCTGACCGGTAAAGTTTCACAGGCGCACTGAACACAGACATGCGGCTGAAGCCACACCAAACCTTAAGGAAAAGGACCATTTCCTGAGCTGACTGCCGTGCTCTGCGCACCCCCTGGCATGTGACAGAGTCCCTGGGATGACTCTGCACTCTGGTACAGCCACAGGTTGCCATGGAAAGCAGGGGAGGAAGGCAGCTTGCACACCAAGGTATAAAGTGATCCAGGCTTATCCAATAGCTCAACACGAGGAAAAAGGCCTCTGAGGTCTTATCTTGTATTGATTCAGCTCTTCATACAACTGTTAAAGCAAGAATCTCTCTTCCTCTCTGGACAAAACATAAAATAAATAAAAATCAAGCAATCCTACAGCACAGAGATGTTTTGTTCAAGACAGTGTTTACTTCTCTACAGGATTAAGCAGGTATCTATTCTCAAGGAGCACAGAGGATGACCTGGATTAAGTGTGTTGTTTCTCCTAGTGAGAAATAACTTGTTTGCCGAATCTTTTTGAAGGAACTGTGACATCCAGAAAGTCTACTTGAATCTGGAAAGCAGAGAAAAGTGGTAGTAAAGAAGAAAAGTGATAGTAAAGAAAAAAGCTTAGAAAACAAACATGCCATCAAGAAAAATAATGTACTGAATAGCTATATGGGAAATACTTATTGGTATATATCTATCTGACTTCCTCTGGAAGAATACACCAGGGGCCCATAGCTGGGGAGGGGGAAAAACAACATCCAGCAGAACAAGAAGAGATACTGAAGGAAGCATATATAATAAAAAGAGCTATAAACACTTAGCAAGATAGTAACAATTGTTTCCTTGAAACTTAGCACCTCATTTGGTAACAAAAAAGATTTCCAGCGAAGTGAAATCCATGCATTTTATTGCTCTAATTCAGACTATCCATTCTGTTGCAATCCTTGCATCCATCCAAGGATGTTCTCTTGTAGTTCCGAATGTTTAACACCTACAGACCCGCCAGCAGCTCCTCACTGGGAGCAGGAGGCTTTTACCCCAGCTGGTGAAGGACGAGCAAAGCCACGTCTGCACTCTGACGCTAGGGTGACAATACAAAGAATGAACAAACCTTTCCACAGTCCTGAGTGGTCACACTACAAACACAACAGTTCTCGTTTATGCAAGGAACCCCCCTGACAGGATGGCATGGAAGGAAGAAATCCAACTGTCCAGAAGTTATGTGAGAGGCTGCAAGCAGCGAGGGACCTGGGGGCTCTGCAGGTGTCACCCAGGACTCGGTGAGAGTCACGATCTGTTGCTTGATCAGTTAATGTCCTGCATGCTTTGAAGGCCTGCTTCAAAAAAGCAAACTCCAGATGTTCAGAAAGCTGACTGTTTGCTGAAAGGGACAGGTTCAAAGGTCTGTCTCAGCAAGAAGACTCCTATCTTATGAGAATATTCTAGCAGGGCACAGGTAGAGAGGTCTCTGAGATCCCGACAGGATGAAATGGCCACAGATGTGTCACATGGAGGGCAGTTCACGCGCCCAAATGACTGCAACTTTCTAGCAACAAGTCCATTGCCAGTGAATCGCAGGAGGAATAAATATTTAAACACCAATAAATTATCTTGTTATTCTTGTTTGATGCTACGATGAAAATAACAACTATTAAACCTACACATTTGTTCTTCTCTTGTTACAAGGGTCTGACAGGGGACAACTTTCTTGGAATTGTGACAGCACTTAGGAAATGGAAAGTACACAATGGTAACAGCAACTGACCCCCTCCCTCACTGACAGATGGACAAATCTGTGTTAGCAGAGATGTTCTGTTCTTCCTGTGCAAAGTCAAAGCAGACCCAGCCGCGGACGTGGCAGCAAGAGCGTGAGCAGCACTCCCACTTCACTGCTGAGCATCCTTGAGAAACTATTAATTAGTTACAAAGTTTAAACAGGCACCTTCCACTGGTCTCTTCATGAAACCATGTTATTCGTCTCAATTAAGTGGAACCCCACAGAATGGCTGTGGGGAGTTCAGAATAACACAAACTTTTTCAGAAGCCTCTTTTCTTATTTCACTGCTTTCACTTCTTTTGTTAATTGCCTAATTCCACCTTTTCCTGACTGCACTCCCCTTGGGAGGTAAAGACCACTTAGCTATTTATTCACACAAGCAACGGGGCTTTGAAAAAAAATATTGTGTTCACATTTTCAGACATCTGACAAATGAGACTAATTCATTAGTAATTAAAAAGTATAGCATTTTAAATGCTCATCTCATTGGCACACTGGAAGGTGGAGGGAGGAAAACAGAACGGCTTTGGAAAACGGGGCTGTCAAATGGGCCTATGTTTGCCCACAGGAGAAAGGTGAAATCCTCACAGGTTCATCCTCCCCACTTCCCTGTCCTGCCACCTTCATCTGTAATGACTGATTAGGCCTCCCAGAGCACTCTCATCTCACGGCTGCTGATAGGCAGAAGGACACACAGATTCAGGCTGCATCTGCTACCATTTCTGAAAAGGCAGAGTAGCTGGGAATTTATCATCTGAAATCACCCCTGTGCCTGTAAAGAAAGATACAGGTACAGGGAACATTGTTGGAATCAGTTTCTGAAGAGGAAACTACAACTCGCCTGCTCCAACGCAGTAATTGCTTTCTAATTTTGATTGTAAAGAGCTATCTCAAAACGACACCTAGAGAAGAAAAAACACCTCAACACCTCTTCCAGGACACTCTACCCTACTGACTTCCAGCACAATCTTCTGTTATTGCCCATGAAATAACAGCAGCACTTTTAAAGCCTCAGATTCTGGAGTTGTTTTAGGCTCTTTTGTTAAGCAATCCCTTCTTTGACAGATCTAAAACAAAGTTGGGAGAGTTTTTACTCTACAACAAGTAACATGTTTACAAATTTGAAACAAATTCCCGTAAAAAAATTAACACATTGATCTTATTATTATTTGCAGTTGGTAATTCTGCATTTCACTGGATTTAGATTCAAAACAGTTGGCTTCACCTTTAGCCCTTCCTCTCATATTCAGTATTTTCCTATCTCAAAATGTACTGCTGTGTTTAATTTGGATTTTCTGTGCCGGATTTGTATTTCAGCCAATATTATGCTTTCACATTTCTTTTCTAATGTATCATTTTTGCATTTATTGACTGAACCAAGAATTAAAGTATGCCAGCTCTTATAAGGAAGAAAGGGAATTTTCAGTCCTAACTGGAAGTAGAGGTGCTGTATCAGGCCACAGTCAAAAGAATTCCTCTTGATAGCACTGTTTAAAACGTATCCAGAAGAAGGGCTCTGCTATAAAGCAATTTCCAGCTTTCTGAGTGCACCAGTCACTTGTCCTTGCTCATTACCACCATCCTTAGTTACTTATCAGAAGATTTCCTATAACCGACCCCCAGTTTAGGAATGTCTTGCAAAGATTCAGGATTCTGGTTCAGTAACATTTCTTGTTCCTCCTGAGCTTCTTTCTGCTGTTTTAATGCAATAAATACCATCTCCAAATACTGAGGCACATAAATAATGCATAGGGAATATTAAGCTGTGAGTTTTCACTCCCTCTTCAGACTAAATACTCAGGACTGGACACATGCCCAGGTGACCGAGGCACTCGGCCAACCCCGCAGTGTCCCTGGCCTTTCACCTCCCCCTCACAGGATTTGCTCTCTTGGAGCTCCTCTGGGAGTCTGCTGACCACAATGGCTTTGGGTTCTTTCACCCAGAGACCTGATCCCTGCCCCAGCCCGTGACACAGCTGGCAAGAGCAGCGCTCCAAACTGGGGCTAAGGTTGGTCCCAGCCACACCCAGGCTCCTCTCTGAGGAGTTCAGAAAACCCGAGGGTCCTTTCTGCGCCTGAAGACTCAACTGGAGCCTCTCTGATGAACTTTGTCTGGAGCTCCCCCTCCACCCACGACGAGCAGGACACAAATAGAACACCCTTCGATGATGGTGTTCAGTTCATTATTAACCATGCAAATCTAAACTCAGCAAAATCCCTGGTTTTTAAATTATTAATTAGCAAATGACAGCGTAAGTGGTTTTGTATTGAGTATAAACCTCTGAAATCAATGAAGCTGTTTTACATGAAAGAAATGTATTATTTTAAACACCTTAACAGTGTCAGGAGACTTGCATCGACATTAATCTCAGGCAGATAACATATTCAGAAATACAGCTCTCATTGGGTGCAAGACTCATTAATAGTCTGTAATAAATATTATGTGCTGAGACAAGTATCCAAGCTCACCAACTTTTGGTTTTTGCTGAATTCTTCTCAGCTACAATTAACCCAGCAGCAAATTTGGGCACTTCTAGGGCAGAGGTCTGTGAACTCTGTGCTTCGACCTTGAGTGCAATTATTGTCTGGGCAAAGAGGATATTTATTATAGCAACGAGTTTGAAGACATCAGTTATTAGGGCTTGATCCTGAAATTGGCTTAATATTTTAAGGAGATGAGCAGAATGGGGTCAGATTGTGTGTGACATCATCACACAGAATTGGAGAATGGGCTTCACTGTGTGAAGACAAAACAGCAGTGCAGCACCGATCAATTCTGCAATAAACTGCTGTTCTGTTGGGCTTGGAGACTTGAACGTTTAGGAGGTGTGAAACACTGAGCAGGAATCCCACTCCCCATGAAAAGTCGGCTTCAAACACCAAGCACAGAGGCATTAAAAAGGGCTGCTCCGTGCTAGGGGTGGATCTGCTTCTCTGGGTCAGGGGGTGATCTCTGCGTCCAGACACGCTGAGAGGAACTTGCATTGTAAAATCACTTCCTCCAGTAAGGTCTGAACATCTTAAGCCCACATCATATTGTGCATCAGCATCCAAGCCATTTCCTAAAAACCACCTCAAACTGTGCATGGAACAACTCTGGCCGTATTTTCCCTTCTTTGCTTATGCCCCAAAAACAAAAGTGCATCAATAACATGGGACAGGTACAAAACAGAGAGGTGGCAGTGAAACAAGCATCAGGCTCACATCAGCTGTGGCAACCCTGAGGAAAACAAAACACCTCCAAAAGACACTGCAAGACAAACTATGGAGCCTTGCAGCAGAATCAGCTAAAACCAGACTCCAAATGCAATTTCAGAGAACCAAAGTCTACCCCAAAATTACTTAAAATGCCTGAAATTACAAACAAAACCCAGTTCACAATAACAGAGGCTTTTACCCTTCCTATTATGGACCCCATCAAAGGAAATTAAAAGCTTCCAAATGCTTTTTCCAGATTCCAGTGGAATATTTAATTGTTGATAGGAGGAAGCAGTTTTGCATTGCAATAATAGCTGGCATAAAATAATTCAAGTCAGAAATGGCAACAGGATCTTCCTGGGGAAAAGTCTGTACCTTTGGAGTATACTTCCCTTCAACACAACAAAAGCCCAGATGTGGGACCTTCAAATACGGTGCATTATTATCTCAGGGCAAATGACAAATTTATTCATAGTTTCTCTGGGTTTTTTGTTAACAGGACAAAAAAACCTTTTTCATTTTGACCTCAAATTTCTCATGCTTGCTGCATATTTTTCTGGCTCTTGTTTTGAATATTTTTATTATTCTGAGTAATTGCATGCTGGCAGTTTTCATAATCACTAATTGCACTAGATGACTCTTGTGATCACAAATAAAACATTTGGGAGGGAATAAATGAATGGAACCATCCTCAGAATCAATAACTGCTGAAGTCTTCCTACATACAGATAAATCTTTTTTTGTGCACAGAATAAGTTATCTAATATTTTCATCTTCATTGTTGATGCAGGAGCAAACTTTTTTGTTCATTCTTGAATTTAGCATTGTGTCAGATTTCTTACTGTCTCTCACGTAAAACACTTTGAACTGGCAGAGAAAATAATCCATTAGTGTTGGATCCAGCCCTGTCTCTGGATAATAAAAACTTATAAAATGAATTAAGGGAATTGAAATGAAAAGAGTACACAGAAAAATAAAAAATAAAAGGACAACCGTACCACATTTCTTTGTTGGTGTCGATTTTGAAATGATTCAATTAGTATAGATGACAAATTTGTTGAGTTGCTAAAGAGCGTTTATATAATGATTGGAACAGCACATAAAATTAATAAACAAGAATAATTTAAATTATAACTGAAAATTTATTATCCCTAAAGAAACATTTACAGTCTAAACAAAACCTACAACCCCAACCAACCTGAGCCTTCTGTGATCGAAGTGCCCATATCACAACCTCTTATTCTCCAGTATTTTTGCTGTGCGTAACACAGAGCAAATGTCCTGTTTTACAGTTCTGCCTCCCATGCCCTGGGTTCAGCTCCTCGGCTCAGCTGGACATTCTTGGCCACAGGCAGCTGCTGGAATTGGCCTTTCAGCTTCCCCCAGTGTCTAACACGGGGCTCCAGGACTACCCACAAATGTCACTGCCTGACTGCAGCAGCCCCTCGCCGGCAGTGCAGGGACGGGAGTGCAGGGTACAGCATCAGGGTACAGCATCAGGGTACAGCATCAGACTCAGTGTGCAGGCACGGAAATGGCCCTGGCCCGTTCATTTCCACAGCTTCACGCCATAAATGAGGGAACAAATGGAAATACTAACTATCTGATCACAAATTTAATGTTCCGTCTGATCCAAGCAACTCCAACCTGATGGACTCCCTCTGGTTTCTCAAGTGGCCCACGGTAGTTAATGACAGCAGAGAGTGAAGGTCTTTGTTTCTGCCTCCTCCTCAGCAGCTCGGCAGCCTCCCACTCTCAGGCTCTCCTGGAACGCATCCCCTCACCCACAAATAACCCGCTGGCACGTTCCAGGACTGCTTCATGGTGCACACGAAAGCGTGATCACCTGCAGGCAATCAGGACATTTACTTCAAATACACACTCCTGATCCAAATCAAAATGCAAATGTAGACTCGCTCATCTGCCATCCGGAGTCATGAACATCCACACAATTCACTGTCTGCAGCAGCAATAATCTGCAATTAACAAATGAGAGCAAACTGCAAAATCATTTTCTCCCAGGTATTCCTGTGCGAGTTTCACGGTGCCACACAACCACCCTCATCTCAAAACAAAGATCTAAATGGTTCATCACGGTATATTTAGAGACACATGGACAAAATGCAAATGTGAAATTTAAAGTTATATAAATTAAATGACAATCACCTCCCCCTCCTCGGCAGTCTGATCTGAACCTGGGAGAAGCTGAAGCTCCTATTAACTACAAAAAAAAAGTGATCTGTTTCAAGATGTGCTCAGCAGCTGCAGCTTCCATTTGGATAAGAAAATACCTACTACAAATAAATAACTGTACAATTTCCAGAGAGTTCCAAACGTACTGAGCTCTTCTAGAAATCTGTGACTGCAGTTAATGTTCCTCAGGCGTGTTTAGCCCAGCCACCCAAACTAACTGTGACTTCTGCAGAGGTCTGGGAATTACACCAGTTATCCAATGGATAATGAAAATAAAAATTAGGCAAAAAATTTCCACAGAGCTAGGTTGAGACAGACTGGAATTTATAAGCAAATGATTAGAAATGATTAAACAATGGAGCTTAGCTTTAAATGGTGTGAAATTACTTCAGGACCAGCAGAACTTCATTACTTTCTCTGTTTGTGCATAATGGATTTTTTGGAGTATAATTTCTCTCTTGAAAAGCTCCGTAATATTAAAATGTTTTTGATTAACTAGTCAAGAAGCAAAGCAAACAACAGATATTTTTATGCACTGGTATCCAAATAACTCAGGAGAATAACTGGGAGCACAATGAAAACTAAACTGAGCCAGAAATGCCTTGTAAATATTACAGTAGATGCTTCTGCCAAAATATTGTCAACTAGTGCAGATTGCACAGTGCCATAATTACAGTAGATGACATAAAATTATTATAAATTAACAGTTTATAGTACAAAGTCATGCATTATGTATTTTTATTAAGTAGCTACACAAGTGCATGAAATGAAGAACTATGAAATAGTGTAAAAAGTGATTAAACTGATCTAAACTTTGCCTACAACACAAATTACAGACTCATTTTCTTCACAAGGTTTAAACTCAATGCACATTATTAGGCAAGAATTGTTGGAATTGGGGACAAAGGTGTTACAGCCTAAAATTCTGTTTCTCTATCAAATGATAACTTCTTTTTGAAACAAAGCTACGTACATAAATTTTAATCCCAAGCCAAAGCATTTGAATCAAAAGGTTAAATCCCAACACAAGTACAACCTCAACAGATTTTCACTGCAGTAATTATTTATTGCTGCAGTTTTACATGGTAGCTTCACTGTTCCCCAACTGTGAGGACCTGACATTTAATTTGGGCCACGGATCTTTATGTGTAAGTGCACATGGTGTAAATACTCGACTGGATTTTCTGTCAATGCCATGAAATGTATCCTACCTGTATCTCTGAGAGCGTGAATATTTATTTTACGACTGTCTGAAACACAGTACTCCTTAATACATTTAGCAAATATCTTTCATTAACTGTACAGAGAGATGTAATCACTGCTGTTAAATTCCCAGTGAACAGTAATTCCCACTCTGGGCTTTATTTATCTGGAGAGATGTGCCAGCACCCCGCTGCAGAGCCTGACGCAGTGACCGTAAGACACGGCCCTAACGCCCATTTCAGCCCTGGGGCAGATAACAAAGGGTTATCTGCTGCAGGCGAGCCCTCACACCTGTGCCGTGTGTGTGTACCCACGGGAGAAGCACATTTGTGTCCCTCTCACAGATGCTGAAACTGATCTCAGTCATAGCAACCAATTTTAAACTCAGTTTTCCTAAATTTGTTGTCACTTCTGCGAAGCGGGCAGGGCCGGAACGGTGCTTCAGAGATGCATTAAGTGTTCTGAGCTCCCAGAATCGAATCTTAGTCCAGCAGAGGCACTCCTAGGCATCAACTGGGCTGTATTTCTCTCTGCCTCAGCTGACAGAGTCTTGCAAGAAAGGTTTTACATCAAGACAGACACTGCTTTCCTTCAGAGTATCTCTGTATTTTGGCAGTGCTTGATAACATATTTTGGATCAAGCCAAGACACAAAAAAAGCCAGTTGTTTATGTTACAGTTTAAGATGGCCTTAATCTATTTTCTACTCGCAAACATTCACCATTTCTGGTCAACCTCACTTCTAAAAATAACTTTCCTTTAACTGTATTCCATTACAGTGAATCCAGTCTCTGATTAATCTATTAGAGATATTATTAATATAACTTTGATTTATTAGATATAAATACATCTGTTATATATCAGCCAGTGAATTTATCTAACAGAAGTTATCTCGCAGAGGAAATGTGCCTTTCCCCAAGGAGCACTCGTGCACAGTCACAGCAGTTGTTAAATTTAGGAAACAAATCTGTCTGTGACTTGCCATTTCCTTCCTGCGTCAGTCTGGTTTATTAAGGATTAGAAACGGTCCTGTGTGTCATGGTACACACGTATGGCAAGAACCTGTCCTGCACAGAGCCCACGGTATTCCACATCTGTTAAAGGAGACACCTGTAAAAACCAGCAGTGGGAGAACTCCCACGCACACCGGGAACCATCAGAGTCTGATCAAAGACAAACACCCCAACTCATCAGCACCAAGAGTTAAATGCAAATTATTCAGAGCAATTTTGGAAGCGTCGCAATCACCTGTTTCCATTTTCGTCACCAGGCCCAAGAAGATCTTGCTTCACCTTGGCCAAGCACCAAGATATCATTGCAAAGAACAGATAAATGAACAGTAACAGCAGGTGATGAACAGCAAAAGCAGAGTTAACAGAGCAGCTACCCCCGGGCTCCTGTCATAGGACAGAACACTTTGCCATAATCCAATCCATTTACCAGCAACTGTAGTCACTACATGGAAAAAATACAGGTTTCCTACCTACAAGAAATGCAGGTTGTTTGCTCATTTTCATGGAACACGACATTGCAGTGAGGAATTAGTGGCACAAAACACTTTGGAGAACTTAAAATCCTACTACACAAAACACAGCTCCTATTACACAAAAACATTCATGCAAATAAGTCCCTGAAGATCTGTGTCCACCTACAATCGTAATTTATAGAATACAAGTACAGAAAAAACCTCAGAAAACCTTTTTCTACTTCAACTCAAACTCTTAAGCTGCTTGCGCATCTCCAGATCATCACAACCAGACAAACAGGAACTATAAAATCATATACCTAAAAAAACAGCTAAAACTCTTTAGTTTCACACCTCTATTTTACCCAATAGTTCTACAAAAGATCTTAGGCAGAGCCCATACAAAAGTCCTCACCTGTTTGTGTTTTATTCCTTCCCAAAAGTACTCACGCTGAAATGCCAGCTGTTCCTTCTAGCTGAGGGTGTTTGTAAGCCGACCCCTCTCCTGGCCAGCTAAACACTCCCTGAAATCCAGGGCTCCATGCCAGCTCTTCCCTGATACTGGGAAGAACAGAGAGATGGTTTTCCTTGGCACGAAAGTTTCCACAGGCAGGTTTTAGGGAGCAACTCCAACCTCCAGGTCCTGTGATTTACCCCGCCCACGGAGTTCAGTGCTCCTGGAGCTGCAGCCTTTCCCACATGTCAGCCAATTCCCCTGAACCAGACAGGAGGATTTACACCTGGGAAACGTCAAGGATGAAGAGGGGAACCCAATTCTGGAACAAAGCATGGCATCTGGGGTAGCTCCAACACCAGCAGGTGAAGGAGAGCTCCATAGCAATCTATGCTCTGATTGTCACAAACAAAACCACGAGGAGATGAAATGGAAGGAATACCAAGAAGCTCTCCAGTTTGCATTAAAACTTAGCTACCATTTTCTTTTCATGATGTTTTCTTAGTGTTTGATTTCTTTTCTACTGACAGTGTAATGCACACTGACACCTTTTCATTTCCACATCATCAGAAGTTCTCTAAAGGCTCACGGTGAAATCTCACTGCAATAATCACAGAGGAATCAAATTAGCATCCTAATGAATCCTCCATGGACTTGGGCCCTTATGTGTTTTCCCCATTCTAATCTCCTGTCATAATAGCACCTTAAGTGGGTCCCTACAGATTTCTATCAAAATTATTATGAAACAGTTCATGTGATAGCTGCACTACAGAAATCTGAACAGAGAGTGAGAGGCATTGTGAAAGAACACATTCTGAAAAGTAACTACTAGATACAGTTACAGTATCTGGTTTGCTGTTCTGGATTTGGTTTTTCCATACTATCCCCAAAGAAGTCAGTCCAAAAAAAGCTGCCTGGAAGCCCCCTCCAAAATTCTCGATATTTAAAATATTCATCTGGAAAACTTTCAAGCCCTGCAGCACAAAAGTGGGTTAGCTGTTAACTAAACCAGCGGTTAATGGTCAAGGGAATGAGCACCAGGAACCCTGAACACGACCTTTTGAACCACTTCACTCCAGCAAAGGGTGAAATGTGCACAAGCACCACACAGTGGGTGCAAGGCTGAAACCAGAATCAGTACTGGGAGCAGCTCAGAGCTGTGAGCATACGCTCATAGTAACCATATTTATTGTATCATGGCAGTTCGGGCACAGAATCACAGAAGGAAGAAACAAAATCTTAATTTCTCCTTTTATATAGCTGCTGACTGATAAGAGGCACCAAAATATTTTGCATCTGTATCAGAGGCACTGAGCCTCTTCCTGCAGACCTCAGTCGGGATTCCTGCGTGACATACCTGCCAGCATTTTCCCTCCCACAGAGGGATGTCCCAGGGAGCACTGAAAAGAAGCTGCGCATCTTTCCTGTAGTATAGCAAAAAATGGAGAGAAATCCAAGGGGAACAGCTGAAGTCATTTTCATGGCTAAGGAGAAATACCAATAAGACGGGGTCCCATAAATTGTTATGAAAATTCTACATCTCCATCTCACTTCTATCTGAATTGGTGGATTAACTGCTTAGGCTCGTCGTATTTTAACAATCTGAAAGAAAAAAAGTGACAAACCTTCAATGGTACTTCTACTAAGAACAGGACAGAGCATAATAATTAAAAATAAATGACAAACTTGGTCATGACAGAGTGTTACTCAAAGAAAGGTAGAGTCACTAAAAAAAAGGAGCTTATTAAACTTCTCGAGCAGCGCATGAGTTACAGGGGTGATGGATAGCACCAGTGACAGCTCGCCACGAGCCAGAACACTGTGGCAGTCCTTGTGCCACAAAGACTCCCGCACAAAGGGATTCTGCAAATGCTTTTCAAGCACAAATCCGTAACAGACCTTCCTCCAGCTCTGCTCTGCTCTTGCTGCTTTCACATGGTTGGCCCATGGCTGACCTGAAGTAATTTCACTCTCTATGCCTCTGTTTATTGGAACTTGCAATGCCTTGGAAAATGCTCTGCATAATTAAAGAAGCTGAGACATTGAGCATTTCTGGTATTTTTCTTTGTTAAAAATGCACTGTACAAATATTCTCCTTTCAGCTTCCAAACTATAGAACACAACAAAGGTAAATTCCTAAGCTCTTGCATGATCTTTCAAGCACCTCTGGCTGTGCACAGAACTGAACCACAGCTATTTCTGTCCACTTTGCCATGACATATGAAAATACTCCATAAAGAAGTGGCATTTTCATATGAGAAACCTTGAAGCTAAATGATTTCAAGTGCCATAGAGTCTTTGGTGATACGCTGACTTTCCCCTCCAAGAGAGCTTCATCTAATTGACGGGGGGAAAAAAGATTGTTTTGCTACATATGCTGTAAAGCTAGACATTTAAAGCAATCTTGGTAAACAGGTTGATGGCTTAATTTAAGTTCTGAAAAAAAGAAAAATCCAAAAGGTGACGGAATGATAATTTGAAATTATTTTTCTGATATTTTTGTTACCATGCTGGGGACTCAATTCACCCAGTCTTACAGCAGTGATCTTAATCTTTGCCTTATTATGGCAAGAACAACAAAACGTCAAAGGAAACATCCTCAAAATGACAAAGGAGGAGAATACATATGAGCCATTGAAGCCTACTTAAAGCCCAATTGACAACTCATTTGCCAGTGGTCTGGCAATAAACTGACCAAATTTGTTTTGCTGTTCTTCTTATACAAAGAAAACAAACCTAATTGATGGGGGGGAAAAAATTCCCTTCGGAAAATGCTATGACCATTGAGAAGCTGAAGTGTTATTAGCAGCCTCGCAAATGCATGCAAGAGAAAAAAAGAATCTGCCGGTGCCTTGCCAGTGTTCCCTCGTAGGCAGAAATTACCGAGATGTTCTTGCACTACTCAGCGCAAGCATTCCCTCTCCAAGTCCGCGGTGCCTGTTTGCAGCCACAGGACTCTGTCTGCTGCAGCTCCGGTTCGGAGCGTGGCTCAGCCAGCCTCCGCATCACTAGCGCTCAGACCCGCAGCCCTCCGAGGGGAGAGCGAACCGGCCCGCCCGGAGCGCTGCAGGGCTGCCTGGGAGCGCCGCCGGGCAGAGGCAGCGCCGGGCTGCAGGCAGAGACCTCCCCGGAGCGCAGCTCGGCAGGGGAAGGGGCTTTTCTGGGTCCGATCTTGCCCCGTGCTTCGCCCGCTCCAATCCCAGCGCCAGAGGCAGCAGCGGGGAATGCTCCTGGAAACTCGCAACAGAAACCGCGCAGCCTGGACATCACTCGTGCCACGCTGCTGGGACACAAACTCAGCTTTTCACCACGTTTAACGAAGATTTTTGGGGATTGCTCAAATCTCGAGGACCAGGAGGCTGCTCCATCTTCTCTGGAAGCGCAGCACCACCTCATCACTGCACAACCCACAAGCAGCTGACGGGCAGCAGAGAGGTTTGACAGTAACACATGCCACAGCTGCAGGAAGAGCCTACTTCAACACCGCCAGAAAGCTGCAAAACACTTTGCAAATGTTCCTTATAATTTAAACATTTATATGTAGCTCCTGCTCTTGCCTTTTAAATATTCCTCTTAAATTCTATCACGCAAAAATTATGAACCTGGGAATATATTTAAAGAAAATATAGTAGCATGTACCTAAGCAGGCGAAGAAAAAAACCGTATCATCGAGCCATTTGTGAACAACAAGAGTTGTTGGATGGAGTTTTTTATGTCCTGAAACATGAAGACCTGTTAGCATTTTACACTCCCGGAATGTGGTGATATTTTATACGCTGTTTAGATGTGTATAAGCAATAGCACCTCTTCTACTTTGACAAGCATTTCTCCACACAAAAGCTCACAAACACTTCCCTCGTATCTATCCAGGAATTGCTATTAAAAAAAAAAAAAAAATCTCAAAACATTTTTTCAGAGGAAAAAAATGTATAAAGCAGTCTCTTTTGCAGACCACAGCAGTTCTACTGCATGGCAAACTTTCATTATTATTCACTGATCTGCAGAAGATATTACTGACAATTCCCAGAGTGTTCCCTCTTCCATAAACAGATTGTTGATGGCTGATGCGTAACTCACCCGAGCAGTGCAATAAAAGGGAAAATACCACAAACCGTACACAGGGCAGCCCAAAAACTGTGTGCCAAAACTGCTGCAGAGAGTAGACACTGCATTTGCTTGCCCACACACAGTTCTCGTAGTCAGTGGCATTACTTGTGAAGAAATGCAAACTCCTACACCTCGCCAGGCGATTTCTGTGTTCAGAGACTTCTCAAGCACCACTGGATTATAAAGAGCATTTCACTGAAAAGTATTCAAAGTTTAAAAAAAACTGTGCTGATATGATGCTGTCAAAAGTCTTGTTTTGATTCCTTGTTTTGATTCCTTGTGGTGCATGAGATATCACCTGAAAATATATTTTTTTATGGGATAAATCTATGGAACTCTCCTGCCCGGACAGTCCTAAGTCACAACACACCACATCCTATGGAACATGAATGCAACAGCAAATTCCCAAATGTGATGAAGCTTTTTGGCCCTAAGTACTATTTGCAGAGACATTCTTCATACAAATATTTCATTTTACTGCCTCTGCATACAGCTTTTGGCATACTGATTGTCTTAATGTCAGCTTAGGCCTCTAGGTGCTTTTACAACGTGAGCCACAGTTGCAATGAAAGCCGGAAAAATATTTATTATGAATAATTTGTGGCAAGTTTTAAGATTTGTTTTGAAACCAACTGTTCACAGAGACTCACAATGCAGAACTGTTTGACAAACACTGAGATAATGTCACTGAATAAGTCCCTGGACATTATTCCAGTGTAGACTGAGACATAACCAGTTTGGAGAGGGGCAGAGGACAGGAGGCACGGAAAATAATTCTTCCTGTTTTGGTGCAAGAGATTTTTCAAAGTGATCTGCCCTTTCTCTCCTTTGTTTCCTTGAAAAAGAAAAACCAAATCCTTTCCTCTCTCTTCCACCATTTCCGTTTAATATAAAAGCAAGCCAAATCCAGGGCAAGACTTAAAAGGAGTTAAGGGTTCATTCACCTTTAACTTCATGGGTGAAGATGCTGAATTATTACAGGTAACATGACTCTTGGCCTAAACTCATTTCTGCTTTCTGTTGCCATATTTTAGTAGACATCCTTTAAGATAACATTAAAAACACCTTGGTGCCTCTTGCTCCTCAAATACAGAATCTAATCTCTGTTTGTGACCACAGCAGCTCTTTTTGAGCAGCTCTGATTATACAACTGGGATGACACCAACACAATTTTATCAGTTCAGTTGAAGGGTAGACAAAGAAAAGCACAGAACACAGAAAGGCAGGCTCTGCTATGATTTGAGTATTTTACTTTTTTTTCATTCTATACTTGTTATTTCTTTTGGGTTACAAATTCAAAGGAAATGTGAGAACTGCGCTGTCCACAAGCTTGCTGGGGTATGGAACTTGCCTCTGTGAGATTTGTTGCTGTATCACAGGAACTGAACTCTGCTGAAATGTCAGCAGCATATTGTCATTATTAATGAAATGTCTGAATTGAATCCGATTTGCTACTGGAAAAGGCAGAACTCCTGTTTCCAGCCTTGGAACATTCACTATGCTATCGCTGCTGCTAATGCTGCTGAGTCCCATTCATAAAACAAAATTTGTTTGTTTCTTTAATGAACATATGGGAATTTAATTATAACAAAGCTGATGCACACAAAAATTTGCAAAAAGCATTAAAGATACAGTAAGAAGTATCCTCAGTTTCAGCTTCCCGAGTTCTGCATACAGTGACATCAGATAAATTTGTATTCCATTTCTAAACTCAGACATATGCATCACAATTTCTTGTAATCAAGATATAGAAAGGTTACAACCATCTGCTTCTCAGACTGCCTTGCTAAGTTATAAGACAAACCCAAGTTTTGAATTTTCACTGCATTTAAAGGACTGATTTATTGATATTTGGGGGGAAAAAAAAGAACCCACCCCCAAAAACAACAAAGGTCAAATCAATAGCTAAGAACAGTTCTAATGGTGTTTGTGGTAAAGTGAAAACATGACTGATAAGGTTGTAAAGTTCAGTACTTGAATATTCTCGTTACACCTGTATTCCTGGGGAGGCTGTGCTCTTTTCCTACTGTGGAATTGGCTTAGCACTGCTCTGAGCCTCGCTAAGACCCGATTCGGGAAAACAAAACAAAGCAAAGAAAGTTTTCAGCAAAAGTAAAAAAAAAAAAAAAAAAAAAGAACTATTAAAAGAAGAACCCTTCTCTGAAGCACCAGTTAAAAGGAGAACAAACTGATGTAAATCATTAACTGGGGTCATGCAGCATCAGCTTTCTCGTTAAAGAGTCGCAATTAAGAAAACAGAAAATGCCGCATGAAAGGCTACCTGTGTTCTTCCCTTTGCAAAGTGCTCCCAAGACATGTTTTTTAAAGAATAATTACATAATTGGCCCATATGCTGTATGGAATACAATTGGATCTTGATTTTGCCTCAGATTCCTGATTGCTGCCGTAGTTAACACTGGCAGCTCAGTGATTGAAATGTTCTTCAGACAGACATAACACAAATGTGCACTTTTCCCAGCAACACATTTTGTTTCAAATTATTTGCCTTATGTCAGTTGATAATTTAGGATATACATAGGACACGTTTCCCAATTAATCTCTTGGAACCCTGAAGCGTCAATCTCTTTTGTATATAACAGCTGGCATTTTCACATACAGAAACCTAAAGCAGGAACACAAAATCCCTCCAAGACACCTTGAAAGCAGCTTTTGTAATATCCAAACTCCAGTTACTAAAAGCAAATCATTTCCAGCCTAAATAATGCAATTTAAGATTAATGAAAGAGATGGACCAACAGAGAATGAGCCCTCCCTTCTCAAGAGCAGTGGAAAATGTGCTTTCAGAGAATCACAACACAGATGCTGAAGTGCTTTGCAAACCAGAAGGGTTTCCACCTAAAACAGGCACAATGTCCATGATGGCCAGGGATAAGATTTTTAAGGCCCTAAGTAGTCACACCTCTACAAAGCTGCTACTTTTGGTATTTGCTGCTAAAACTGATGAAGAGGGATGGCAAAAACTATGGTGTGTGAACAGGATTTATGCAGCTTTCTCTAAGTAAAACTCAGCCAATTTCCTTGTCTGTAAATAGTCATTTTTGTTAGATCTAGCCAGGTTTTACCTGCAAGTGTCAGTTTGATGAAGCCAATCTGAAAATGGTTTTTATCGGCTTCTTAACAGAATTTCTAGTCAGGGACAGAAAGGTGCACCCACGTTTTCACTTACTACAGACGAGTCCGAAACACTGAATTTCAGATTTTCTCTCCCTTTACCTCAGGCCAACCCCACAATTCTCAATTCTCTGCGTCTCCCTCGGGTGTATCAGACTCCCAGCCGGTCTGAAGGTGTCTCAACCTTTCCTGCTGGAACTTGACCCCCTCCCCCGAGCAACCCACAATGTCTGGGACACACTGTGCCACAGGGACAAGCCATGGCTTGTGCTCCTCGTGGGATATGGGGAAGAGCAGATCCAGGGTACAGTGAGAGCATCCCAACTCCCTGCATCAGTCTGCTGGAGGACTTTGACTCCTGCCACTGCAGTGCTGATACTTTTCACACGTAGAAAAAGAGTTGTGAAAAGACATTTGCATGGCCCTGATTTCACAAGAAAACGTTTCTCTGCCTCAATTTACACCTTAGAATCTAAATTTGATGCTCAAATATACTACATGTACCTCAACGTCTTCAAATGCAGATCCATCCTATCAGGGGCGTCACCAAGGCCTAAATTTCAGATTAGTTGTTTGTTTCCCATCTCCTGTTTTAAAGTCTAGCAACCTGACCTTATTTTAATTTATTCTGTTGCTATGGTGACTGCTCTTCTTGTCAATCAGCAGCAGAAGAGGAAGGCACACCTTCCTGTGAGCAACTGCAGAAAGGCAGCACTCTGTAGGCACAACAATTAAGAAATTGGATTAGTTTTGAGGACATTAATGTATACCCTCACAGTAAGAAGCCCAAATGATGTTTAACTCCCTACAAAATTTATTTTTGTCATTAGAGTGCACGTGGGTAAGGAAATGCAGTCATCTGAAGCAAGCATTTGGCTGCACGCTCTCTCTGAGCCCTGGGGAGAGGAGGCTGCTGGGGTGAAGATGGGGCAAAAGAGATGAAATTTTAAATTGCTTTTTCTTGACTTCTATCCCGTTTTAGTAGGTGTGTAGTGGTGGAATGCCTGTAACTTCATAAAATAGTGGGATGGGTGCTAAACTGAGCAAGCTGTGAACACCAACGAGAAGTCTTTCCAGGCCATAAATTAAAAAGCCCCATTCATGAAGGAAGTAAGTTCTGAGTGAGGCTGCATTGAAAACCCCATTTCCCCCAGAAATGGGCCTGCCCCACCACGGGCAGAGCTTTGGTTTGAAGATTATATTGGCATGGTGCAGGCTGAAATCTCTCCCTCCTGCCCAACGCTTCGTTCCACTGCCATCCACTTTTACACTTCATTATTTCAGATCAGGAGAAGACACAAGAGCATTTAACTCAGCCAACAGCTTTCAACACTTCAGCAGATTTCCTCCACTGGACCACTTACTTTTAGTGTTCACCATTAAATGAAATCTAGCAAAATATTGAATAAAAGTTGATTTTTTTTTTTTATTTCAAGACTCTTCAGAGTTTTGCACTTCTCTCGTGACCTTAAGTTTCACGTATTTTTCCTTATAATTAAATATTTTACCCTGCTTATTCTTGCAGATATCGTGAAGACATAATCTTACTATTGTTTGCATATTCTTTATGCTCACCAGTTAGTAATTTTCTTTTGCTTTATTAAACGGAGTTACAATATCATTACTGCTAACAATTTCTTAAACATTTCAAATTTCTCTATTAAATGACTCCCTATATATTACATGGATACTTAATTTCTTAGTGCATTTTAATATTTCCTCCACATTGGCTGCTTCACAATCAAACTTTTGTTTCTTTATTTATTCTTGAAGTGTCTGTTCAGATAATATTGTTATCACTAGTTCCTACGTGCTCCTTTATTTATGAGACTTGTCTTTTTCACAGGATTAGCTCTGAAATATCCATGGATTGTTCCACAAATTCTCTCACTAAGCAGTGCAGTACCGTCATCAAAAAATATATTTTAAATAATATAGTTATCACAATCAGAATCTCCAGAATAAAATTCCTCCATGATCAAAGTTCTGCCTTTCTTGCAGACGTTTTTCTTCTAAATCAGCAATACATTTTGCTATCTGCTTTTCCTAACTGCCCTCCAGGGTTATAATAACTGGATTGCTTTATTGTTCTTATCTATTAAAGCTTTCTGATGTATCAGCCAAAATACATTCTTATTTCAGTGTAACTGCCCAGCACCATCTCACACCAGCATCAAAACACTGCTTTGCCTCTTCTTGTTCATCCCACAACAAATTCTGTGGTTTTCAACATTAAAATTTTTGCAGTTTTTCTTTCTGGAGAAGCTCTGATTTCTGTTTAGCAGACTGCACTCGGTGCTGGCATTTCCTCTAGACAAAAAGAGGTGATTTTTCTCCTCCCATTTTCATTAATTCTAATAGGTTAAGCATTGAGGGCCTAGGCTGGACTCTATTTTACCCTTTTTTCTTCCCATCTAGCCTTGAAGAGCGTGCTGCATCATTCACACCCGCCAGCTGCATCCCCTCAGGAGCCCTGGGTGCCTCTGGCCAGCGGTGCCACCAACGTCCCTTCCCACAGGAATGCGAAATCCCTCAAACCCTGCCTGGAACCCTGAGCCAGCAGGGAAGGAGCTCCAGACCGAGACGGGGCTGGGATGGTGCTGGGAGGTGGGAAGGCAGTGCCAGGCACTCTGTGAGCAGATGTTGGCGCCAGGGGAGGGGAGTGAAAGGGCCACAACTGCTCCAAGGCGCGCATCCAGGAACAGCAGCACTCCTGTTTCACTGCATGGGTGTAGGTGCTAAAAAGCTGGAAGCAGAGAAATTCTTCAGCCTTTCCTCAATATTCTGTGAGCAGACTGTCTTTCCTCTGTAAACTATTTTAAACAAGGTCACAGTTCCATAAACTTCTTGCACCTGCAGGCTGTTTTGCAAGATTGTTATGGCTTTGACTTTGAAAATATTTTGGAATCAGTATCTTAGGGCTTGGCCAATCCTCTCAAGGGGTGGATGGCCAAGGAACCAATTACCTATTGCCACTCAACACACTTTTTGCCATCTATCCTATAAAGTAGTCAGAAAATTATTAAAGAAAAGCTTTGGCTTCCACTTGTTCATGAGCCTGGACTCTGTGGCGTTTTCTTTGTGCACCTCGGACGTAGCAGCGACACGTGGGGACCAGAGGAATTCCTGTGCCGGGGGTTGATGGAAACACAGCACAAATGGTGAGGTTTCCAACTGGTGCTCCAGCTCCCAGCACACACAGAGCAAATGTCTCAGCACACTGGTTCTGCTGTAGCTCTGGGTGTTAGAGGTGTGTGTAGCTGGTTTTTATCACAAAGGGTGCCCACCCAGGCCTTCTGTGGGGTGAGGAAAATCCCTGGGGTGCTTGAGTAAAAAATGGTTACTGTGGAACTAGCAGAACACAGGACGTACACAGGTACCAGCCACTCATCTGAGCCTTGTCCCCACTAAATCCTGTTCATGGTTCATTTTCATCATCAACATTAACACGCTTAGCAGAGACAAATTCCATCTAAATATCATCCGATGGACTTTGGTTTGCCCCTGCAATGTGCCTCGGGTGTAGGGAGAGAAGAGCTTGTGTACCCAAAGTACATGAATTTTTAAAGGGATGTCTGAGGGATGGCAGGATTTGGGCTTGGTTTATTTTGAAAAGCAGCTGTGCTGGAAAATCCAAGACCAAAATCTTGAAGATGAATATCCAGAGAGCACAAAACTGTATGACAGTGGAAGAAGCCAAGCAAGGACAGATGAGAGAACTTTTCTATTGACTCCCAGTATGAAGAATCAACTTTTTCACCTTATCTGCTGTGAAATTAATCAGATTTTCACATTATGGTAGTACAAAGAGCTACCACCTGTGTAATTTCCCGAGCTCACTGGATTTTCTTTTGTCTGGCACCTTCTGTGCTGCCCAGTGTCATTCGTGTTTTGTTCATAGGCTTTGACAGTGTGAGTGCATTTTCTCTCCAGAGCAGACAGCCCCCAGCTGTAGCTTTCCACATTGTGAAGCTGACACCACACAAATCAAGATGTGCCTTAAACTTGTCCTTGACGTGCTTCACTTCTCTGCTGACCCCTCAGCTATTCACTACAACTTCATACCAAACAAAAAGAGGGGGATTTCTGGCACCTTTCCAGTATGCACAACCCATAAATAAATCAAAACAGATGAATCGACAGGAGAACCACTACAATAATATTTAATCACACCCTCAGAATTCAGCTGTCAAAACCTTTTCCCACAGATATTCAGGTATATGAGCAGAGTAAACATAGAGATACCTGAGATCTTGATGCAATAACTATATATTTTTCGGAATTTTGCAACTGCATGGAGAAGCAGTAACCAAAGAGGACTTTGCAGAAATTTCCTTCTGTTTGAAGTTCATTGATTCTCATTCTAGACACTTTTATTCCACCAGGCAGTAGTTTTGGAGTAGTTTTACTATTGATCATCATCTGACACAGCAGGCTGCTGAGGAAAAAGTTAAACTAACTAGAACTAATGAGCAGTAAAACTCCCCAGCACAGGTCCAACAGTGGGCAGTGTCTAAATGTTGTAATTAAATGCTTAGAAAGATCCAATCAGATTCATTATCCAGAAAAACATCACACTAAATCGATAAAAAGAGATAATTTAACCCAACGTTGAAATGCATACCATCTGCATGAATTCATTCTGGAGAGAAAAAAATAAACAACAAAAATTGTGCAAAGGACCCTCATTTTAACCTGATCGACTTCATTCCACCCAGAGTAAATGTAACACCTTCCCTCTCTAGACAAAATTAGCCATGTCCTGTAATAAATTAACTACTTAAGAGCAACTGAAGGCACTCATGACTGTTTCCATGTACTTTCAATCTATGTGAAACTGTTTCTAAATTGAAGGTTTCCCCCCCCCTTTTGGTACGTTTTTCCCCTAGTTCTTCAGCATTTCGTCAGCTTGTCAAATGATTTTTGGATCTTACTATTTCCTTCCTTTCCAATGAAAATGTAATTAATTCCTGCAGGACTCAATTAAGATTTTGAGTGCAAATGATGCTGCAGGAGTGAGACAAGGAGGGCTGGGGCAGTGCCCGGCTCGTGGTGATCAGCAGTGTCTCTGCTCCATCTCTGAGACCACAAACCACCCAGGCCCTGCAGGAGGAGTGGCTGTTCCAGAGGGTCAGCGTCCATTCCTCACAATGCATCCAGGGATTCTCTTGCTGGCTCCACATGAACAGAGCGCTGACGGTGCCTCTGGGCTGTTTGGAGAGCTCGGGGGTGCTTTGTGACCTCGGAGAGGAAACTGCCCGGGGGTGACCAAATTTGCCTGGACCACTCTCAACACGAGCACAGCAAGGGCTCGGCTTGGCTTTTTCCCTTTCTGACCCTTCAAACCAGCCTGGGTGCTGTGACATGGGAGTGTGGCAGGGCACAGGTGTCCCCTGTGGGTGACCGGTACCAACCTGACGTATTTACATCCTCAGGAGAACACCAGAGCCTCCCCTTGCAGCAGCATCCTCTGGAGCTTCCCCCCTGCTCAGGCAGCTTCCCTCTTTGCTTTCTCACAGATGAGGTAATGTGAAAGATATTTATCCAGAAGCACTGGGACGCTCCTGACACCAGGCCACAGAGCGCCACATTTGTTAATCTGTGACTTTTTCCTGTTGCACAGTAATGAGATTTACAGAAATCTGCCAAAATACAGAGCTAGGTAAATACGACCTGAGATATTAAATCATTAATATTACACCGATGTACGTTTTGAGACTTTCTAGCACAACAACATTGGAAGGGACAACAAGCACCTTCCGAGAACCAGCTAATTAGCAACAAAGGGCGTGATTAGAAGTGTTCCCAAGAAAGTTTTTTTCCTGTAGATTTTAAGGAAAACAATGGTGTCAAAGGGAGCTTGGGCTTCTCAAGAGCTTGAGAAGTGTCAAATACGGAGAATATAAGATGGAAAGACAAAAAATGGAACTTTTTGAACGCTGAAGAAAAGCCTGACTAGCTAAGTCTAATGAAAGGAGATAAAATCTTACAGACCAGTGTAGAAATATTTGAGAACTAGATCCAAGATGAAATCCTCAGGCTACATAGGCTCCCATATGATCTGGGTAAGAAAGAGCTGGTTAATTTTCTTGAAAATTGGATTGCAAAAGCTTAACAGCTTGCAGTTGAAGATGACCCACTTTGCGTTGAAAAGGCAAACAAAAACCTTTAAAATGATAAAAGAAGGGGGAAAAAAGAGAAAAAGAAAGAAATCCTGAGTAGGAGGCAGGAGGATGCTTGGCCTCTCAGATGAGATTCGAGGGAAGGGTCCTCCTCAAGGCAGCCCATTAAGTACAGTTACCTTATCTAATACACTTCATATTTCCTTTTATTTCTTTATTTCTTGTTCTTTCTGTCTCACAGCAGCAAAGATTCAAACCAGCCCTGCCAAAGAAGAGAAGCGAGGGGCCACTCCAACTTCCATTTCCCAGGAAATAAGGTTTCACATGCGTTTCCCAGACACAACTGGGAAGGGCAGGACGCGCCAGCCCGGGACAGAAAATGCCCACCTGCCACAGCTCTTTCTGTGCTTCCAAAGACAGCCAGAGTTCTACAGCTCCGAAAAATTCCCAACAAAAGACACAGCCCAGTAGATGATGGTATTAATGAGACGTCATAATTGAGTTGTAAATCTCTTTTAGAAAAATACCCAATTGACTAAAGAACTTCCGGTCAGCTCCGGGTTTTGGTTCACCAAATCAGATGTATCACATAGCAAGCAACAAACATTACATTTTGGAACTGGTAATGACCCCAAATGTCCTGATTTTTACCAATTTGCACCTGTTCAGCTGAAGACAAGAGCTGAGCTAGTTTGTGACCCGTACGAAAACTGAAACGAGCAAATCACTCTGACCTTGCTTTCATCACACAGTGTTCAGCAGCCAACTTTGTTTTCCTTCTTTTTCCTTCCAAATTCCATGACAGTGCTCCCAAATCGCACAAACCCCCCAAACTTACAACCTCTCAACAGCTTTTTCAAATAAGTTCTGCATTCAACACCTGCTGGAATGATGCAAAGAAACCTTTGAGACATGTAGGATTAAAGTGCCATACAGATCTGGCATTATTACCTGACTTTCTCTGCTATTAGGAGAGACAGAAAGACAGAACCGTAACTTTTTGTAGATAACTGTGGGATTTTCACACTTCAAGGGTTTTCCTCATATCAATTTTCTTATTCATTTCCACTTAGGTAAATGAACACGGGATTATGCAACATCTCACAGTTGAACAGCTGCCTCAAAATTTTAATTAAAAACATTCCAAACATTATTAGTTTTCAAACTTTCCAAACCCAGTTCTTTCATAGTTCTACCTGTAGTTTGTTGATCTGCTCTAGGTGCCATTCTCAATTATTATTTGTAGATAATTTTTCTCCCATCTACCACGTTGTTCCATTCCTTCAGAGATGGATTGACATTGTCAATTTAAATCATGTTTAAATCACATTTATCCCATGTATTCAGTTTTAAGATACATAATTGACCTGCAGTTGAAACAGTCAATGCCCAGATTTCTTTGGAAGTCCTATATAAATATACAGCCTGATTTACCACACTGAGACTTGTATTTAAATGAAACATGTTGTTTCTCACTGTGAATGCAATGAAGGGAAAAAGAGAAGATCATTCAGCTTGAATACATAATTAGAAAGCGACTTCACTGAATTTTGAAAAGATTCTCAGACTTCTTTTGGGGGTTTTGTTTGTTTTTTTCAAATACTTTTAAAGATTTTTGAAATGGTTAGTTGGAGATTGGCCTGCATTGAACAATATAAAGTGGAGTGTACAATCTAAGGAACACAGAATTTGTGATAACTATTCGAATTTTTGTTTTTAGATTGTCAAATCAAGCGTGTTTTAAAGTAGTCCCTTGTGAGTGTACATAATGAAAAAAATTCTATTTCAGCAGATAATTTCTCAGGTGATTTGCTTGCAGCAAATGAAAATGCTCAGCTAAAAGGATAATAGAAAACCTAACGTGTTATTTCCATTTTTTAAGGAATGAGTATTCGTATGGTTAGAAACGAGTAACTTCTTTACTGGGCACTGAAAAAACAAGGTAGTGCCACACTTCTTTCTGCTGAGGTAATGCTGCATCAGGAACCTCCTGCAGTACCACTGAACTGTGTGACTGCCAGGGTTAGCATCCTAGGCCTTGGCCCAGCTCTTTCCTTTACCCTCCAGACTGACATCCCCACTCCACAGCATCCAAGAACCCCAGCTCCACGTACTGAGTGACAGAGACAAAGAATTCAGTAACTTTAAAAACTGTGTAAAACTTCAGTGCCTGAAAGTGCCACACACCCTTGGGCATAAATTTTTAATCCAGTTCACCGAGAGCTCGCCACTCTTCACATCTACTTTTCATGCCATGATATTTTATTTTCTAACTGTTTGACAAGGTTACTTTCTGGATAAAGTCTGGGTCAGAACTACAGAATTACACATCTTTTTGTTCCCACCTCAATTTCTGCCCAGGTGTATTTGTATTCTGCAGTACCAACACCTCCAGAGCTCTTCCCGAACTCCCCTAGCGAAGTTGTTCTTCCTCCTAAGCCCCCTGCATGAAACGTACTTTCAGTTCAGTCATTTGAGGCAAGTTCCTTCAGTTCAAATTAAGCCACCTCACCCTCCCTTGCAGATGACTTTTTTGTCCTTTCCACAGGAACACAAAGCAGTTCTGGGCTGCACAGATCCAGAAGTGCTGAGTGTGGCCACAGCAGGGCTGCAGTCCCAGGAGGACACCGAGGATGGCCTGGGAGAAGGGGAGCAGCAGATTTGGGACAGAGGTTGGCTCATGCTGCTTGCTCAGCCATCCCTGGGTGGGGCTGGGCAGCTGGGGAGCAGCGAGAGGCAGTTCCAGAGCAAAGCAGAAGCTGTTCTCCTTGTTCCTTTGATGTGTTATCAACCCAGACACGCAGCGCTCCCAGAGACAGAGCTGGAGGCACTTTTGTGGCACCCCTGTGCCACATTCCCTCCCGCCCATCTCCACACGAGCCACCTCAGTACCAGCATCCATCCCCTCTCACCCCAGATCTGCTTCCAGCTAACCCTGGAGCACCGCAGACATTCCTGACGTGCACAATATGGGCATTAAAAACAACAACAACAACAACAACAACAACAACGCAGCACAAAAAACCACCCCAGAATGTAAAAGGCAGCGAGGCCCCAAAGCAAAAGGCCCGGGGCTCTGAGCACCCCCCAGCAGCACGGCTGGGCAGAGTCGCTGGCACCCCGCAACTCCTACACACAGCCCTGGGCCATTGCATCTCCTTGCTGGGACTGCTGTAAGGACTTTAGGCCATGGCACTCGGACACAAAATACAGGCAGCAATGAACACACGTGAGCATCGCAAACTACCCGAAAGCAAATCTGAGAAAAATGCAGAGGTTTTCGGCTTTTTAAAATAAATTTCTGCTTAAACTCTAAGACTAGCGTGACAAACATCAGCAAGCCAGAGTCATCCACTGTCCTACACCCACAGGACAAACACAAAAACTGTGAAAACTGCAAGTACCACCCTGTTATAAAGGGAAAAATTTTGCAGAGAATTTAAACCATCCTTTTCTCATGAAAATAAAATCACGTTACAGTTTCACAAGAAGAATACAAAGCCTTCTGAGCCGTGGAGCAATCGGCAAAATTTGAATCCAAACCAGCGAAATAAGATCATTAGCATCAATTTATATCCTTCAAGCCCTACCTTGTCTTCCTGGATCTTGATTATGAAGCTACATCAGTGCCCTTTGTACCTGCATGGGAAGAGAAGGGAGAGCAATGCTTAGTACACAAAAACTATTGCAAGTGATAAATAAGAGCTGTCAGCCGGAGTTTAATTTCAAGTTAGCAGTTAAACATTTCAATTCTCTATCAGCAACACAACTAAAATTTAACTCTAATGGCAAAACTATTTTTCTACCTTTATAGCATAGAAGAAAAAGGTGTTAAACTCAACCTGGTGTCATAAAACTTCTGCTTTTATAACAATTTTGGATTTCATATATTTTCAAGATTTCAAAGTTGTCTTTTCCCAAAAGAAAAGGATGACTCTTGTGCTTTTTGGCAACAAAGCAGCTGAGGCTGTACTTCAAATAAGAAAATGGTGTTTGTAAGGACAATGCAGAAAACATCAGGACAAAATTACCCAACACAGAACTTTGTATCTCGTGCAGTCAGTTGTGCCCATGCAAAAGGAACCTACATTCCTATCACAACGAGAGGAACCAGCTCCCAGCAAGTATCACTACTGGGGACAATTTGCATCCACTCTGCAAACTGAAGAATCCACACTGCATCATAGGAGTCAGTGTATTAAGACACAAAATTAAGCACAATGAATAATTATCTTATTAGAAAACATGATTAAGCCAATCAGCACCACCAAAAGGTAACAATTTCCAGATCTCTGGAAAACCTTCTCCTTTGTCTACAAACCATTCCACTGCTGCACGAACAATGAACACACACTCCTTCTGCGATTTCTATTCATGCTATTCAATTAAAATCCATTTGAAAACATCTATCTATCAATTCAGCAGATTATTCAAGCAAAAACTTTCTAAAAAAGAAAAAAAAAAGTAGGAGAAGAAGTGAAATCTCAAGTTCAATGATTATAGAAACAGCTCACTTTATTTTGACCAATCAGCTCTAAATTGTTTAGCCTGGTAAGACAAAAGTCAATTAGTACTTCTTTAATTGACTAATCCTTCTGCTTTTAATTGTCATATCAATAATACTGGCATATCCCTAAAGAAAAGTCAATAGTTATTACATCAACTAATTAAAATCTGACTCAAAAGGTAACTCACTAAAGGTTCTGTTCAGATATTGCAAGTTCTTAGAACTAAAACTTCATGGGAGGGGGTAGGGAAGGCTCATTTTCTTCTGTGAGTTAACCAAAATTTGTGGCTCCTCTTACTATCAGAAGTGACTTTTTGATTGGCATAATGAGAAGAACAGTGAAACAGATGGGTCTCCTGTGAAGTTGCACAAGATTCCCACCGGATAATATAAAATGCTGACAGATAACAAAAGAATTCCTCACTTGTTATTCGCTGCAGATTAAAATTTAAACATTGTCTGAGCAAGCCAAGGATTTAAACCAATTTTCCTAGCACGGAATTATAAAATAAAATGACCTGAAATGGGAAATGACTGTTTGAGGGTACAGGTCTACTAATGACTCCAGGAAAAAAAAAAAAAAAATCCTTATTTACCATAATGAGACCAGGAACACTGCAAGGATGTTTTACATTCTTCTGCTGCTCCTGAATTTGAGAAGCTTTTGTAGGAGCACGGCTCCTAGGGCAGTCTGGGGAGCCGTGTGCAGCAGCACGGTGTGTGTAACTTGCTGAAGAGAGCAGTCAAAGCAGACACAAAGAAAGATCAAATATTGTGCCATGTCGGACTTCTTTGGAATGATGCTGCTGAACAAGTTGTTTTATGTATTAAAAAAAGCCAGAAATAGAGGATAGGATAGAGTTTGATACCTGAGCCTTAGCCAAAATTGCTGCTGTTTTTTCTGTTTTACTAGCAGATAATTTAAAAAAAAAAAATCTAGGATATCTGAAACCCTAGGATTCATGGTTGGACTCAGTCTTTATGGTAAAACTAAAAAGCAAAAAGAAACTAAGCGAAAACCTTCCTTCCAAAGGGAGGGGAGACAAACCTATCAGAGGGTGAGAATATCTAAATGAATGTACAATGAAGAAAAAGTGGGAGGGGAAAAACAGCAACAGTCATTAACAGGAGGAACAATTTTAGAGATGGATGATCAATGATGCTTTTGGAAACACAGTCGTTTGTGGAGATTAAAGGAAATTCTGAAGTATCTGAGCTAAATAACCCTGTATTTCAAGCTGAATAACATGAAAAGCTGAGATTCTTCTCCAGCTGCAAGTGCACTCCAAAAATACACAACACTTCCACAGGTCAATCTGTAAATAAATGATATGAATAACTACCATGAGCTCATATACAGATTTATTCATGGTGCATTTATAGCAAATACACCTCAAGCTGCAGTTCCAGCCTGATCAGTATCTGAGGAAACTTCTGCCTAGGAGTTACAACACAAAATTGACCCTGCTGAACTTCATAAAGGAGACTCTAAATACACAGGAGGAAAAAGAAATACCATTACCACACACCTTTAAGTATGTATGTTCCATGTGAAATTACTTTAAATACAGTTTAACACAGATATTTAACAGTAAATACAATTCTGTTATATTTAGAGAATATAATTTTGGCCTGATAAATCCAATCAGATGAAAGTAAAGCAAAACCATTGGAAGTTGCTATGAAAGGAGAAGTAGAAGAACAAAACATCACAAATGTCAGATTCCTAATGTTCTACAAGAGCACGAAGTGTTAGATCATCTCTAAAGGTGAGGACAAGAGATGTACAAACTAAGCAGCTCAAATTTTGGCAAAGAGAACTGCTAGGAATAGAATCTTTATATCCCTAATCCTTCAGCTTCAGGGATATAAATCTCTAACAATTTTAACAGGTTTTTTTTCTAAATAATGTTGATGGTATTACAGTTTTCAATATATATTTATATATATATATATATCTATTTATATATGCATTCACACACATGCACACACACACTAAAGCACTGGTAAGTCTGGTTGGATGCTTTACCATAACAATAAACGGGAAGAGAAGCAACATTTGTGCTGTCTAGGAAAAAATAACTTCAATGATTCTCCATGCAAAATCCACCCAGTTCCTTCCTGCGCTGTACCACGTTGTTTTCATGGTTAGAAGAGCTAAAGAGCCAGCCTAAAAAAAATTACATTATTGCAGCCCTGGAACAGATTGCTTACGGAAGGTGTGAAGTTACTATCATTAGAGATCTTTTAGTATGAGTTTTGCCAGCATCTCTTTGTGCTTTGATTCCATCTTGCATAAGGAGAGGGACCAGAGAGTCTCCTCAGGTCCCTCCCTCTCTGCAGCTCCACTTTTTCCCTTCGTGCTGTGGAATGCATGAGAGAAGTCAGAGGAAGTGCAATGGGATTTTTATTCATAGCAAATAATACTTATGAAAATAGAATGTAGGAGGCCTATCTATCACCTCTGTGATTTGACTACTAAACCACAATACTCCAAAGCACATAATCTCTTCCCTCATGACCCAGTAATGGGTTCAGGAAAAACTGCAAGAGCCAGAGATTTATTCCACTTCCAAGCCATGTAGTTTGCTGTACGAACCAACTAAAGCACAATATATATTAGAATTAAACCCTGTCCACCTCTTCGGAAACCACTTCAGGAAATTCATATCAAATCTGTCTGCTGCAGTTAGTTTTTGTGACAGAACCATTACAGAGAAATAAAGTGTCACTGGTGAAAGGAATGTCAAGCTGCTTTGAATTGGCTAAACAGCATCTGATGTCCTCAAGGATTAGAGTGCATTCTGACCCTGCCCTGCCAATCTGTTTAGCTTCTGACGCTTCACCATATGGGGTCAGAGCAGTGATTTCTCCTCTCATGCTAAATGACCTAGAAAAGCCCGTGGCGTTTACATGGCAAACACTTGTGAGCGTTGCAGGGCTTCAGCACGCAGCAAAAAGCTTCAACAGACGCATTTTGATGGAGCCTCATCACGCTGCTAAATGTGACTGCTCTTATCCCTTAGTGGCCAGGATAACCAAATAACCACCCACCGGGGCGGGTGTCACAGGTACACAGCACTTCTCTTACAGATCTCCATCAGGAAATGCACACAACGGTTCTGACATCACCGTGAGACTTGGACAGGGTCATTTTTCACTGATTATGGCATTTCATGGAAATCATCATGGCTTGGTAGGCTAACAACGCTCCTGGGGAAAACGAAGAGGAGGTGTTAAAAATAAAAAAACTCCTGTTCAAGATTAAGAAGAGCATTCTGAGCAAATAGCACACTGAAATGGACAGTATAAGTAAGAAAAATACTTTCTTGTGAGGTAGTTTAGCCAAGCAAACAGCAAGGTTCATATTCCAAGTAATTCTAAATCAATAAACTATTTTTCTTTTTTTTCTTTTTGCAAACTCTGCTATTACATTACAAAATTTATATCTCTGAAGACAGAAAAAAATATGCTAAGGTGAGCAAAAGAGACAAAAAGTTTTAAGTTCACCAAATGAGTAGACGCAAAGAAACTGGAACAATGTAGAAGCAAAGATGATCTCAATAAAGATGTATTAATGCATTCTTTAAACTTTCAAAACTTGTGGTTTCAATGGGAGTACCGACCTAAAAATATCCAGGGCTGCAGAACCATACATAAACAATGAACAGAAGGAGCTTTGAAAGCTGGAGGGTTTTATCAAGATTTTATTTCCCTTTTTTCATAAGATAAATTGGTCTGTGCTCATGACTAATGTTCATAAACGTATGGTTTAAACCACCAGAAACAACACAATCGACCGTTCCATTCCTTACAAACAAACGACAACGTTACTGCAACAAAACACCACTAACCTCCACATTAAAAACTCTCTTCTGGAATACGTGTGTGCTTTAATCTCTACCATTAGCATGGGGGCCGTGGAAAGTAAATATATATTTATAAGGAGTGGGGGAAGAGGAGCAGTGGCAGCGGACCGATGGGCGAAACCCCTCCAGCAGCTCCATCGCACCGTGCCACGCCGGGGCACCTCAGACCAACAGAAACGCCTCGCAAGGATCCAAAGCTGTCGGGATGCACATCCAAGAACTGGATTTTGATGTGTTCAGAGGCTGGTCGGAAGGAGCGGCTGCGATGGGGTTAGGGCAGCCGCGGGCGAGGCCGGGCGCTGAGCTCGGGGCACGCTGCCCGTGCCCGCCCTGCCCACGCCAAGCGCCGCCGAACGAACCCAGCTGCACCAGGTGAGCCAGGCACTGCGGCAGGGAGAGAAATTCCCAGCACCTGCCAGAGTGTTGCCTATTCTGCCTCTTTCTAAGAAATAACTGCCTGCTTCTCTTGGTCCTCTTACATTTTTCCCTGCCCCTTCTACATCAAAAGTATAATAAAGCCGCATTTATTTCCCGATTTACCAAGTTGCTCTACTGCACATTCACTGAGCCTCGCCCATCAAGCCGTTATTTACCACCCATGAGTTTCCCTCCACACCTTTTCTTTTTTGTTGACTAGAAAACAAGAATTCAGTTTAATGAGGAACAAAGAGCCGAATAGCTTAGAAATGTTTTGCAAAAACATCTTACAGCCCACACAAACAGACTGTAAATCTTGCAGATAAGGCTCTCACCTGTGATATGGCCGACTCATGTTGATATCACTGCTCTCCCTAATAAACACACCAGGAACGTAAGAACAGCCACACCGACCTATTTAGCTCGGTGTCTCCTCACTGACAAAGTCAGATGTTTGACGTCTTCACCAGTAAGACAACAAGCTGCAGCTCAGGTGCTTCTTAAACATTTCTGTATCCAGCAGACTGTAATGATTTATTTTTCTCCCAAGAATTAGTACAGTTCTCTCTGAACCTGTGTAAACTCTTCACACCCAGAGCCTCCTGAGGCAAGGGATTCCAGAGCTTTTACTACAAAGACCACGGAAGGGAGTCCATTCTCCAGCTCATTATTGCCAGTGCAGGGCTGAATCCCTGCTCGGGCTATCTGAGCTATCCTGGGTGTGCCTGAGGACTGAAGCTGAAGAGCTCTCATTCTCTTTAGGAGGCATCCTACTAATTGTAATTACTGACACTTTCCCCAAGGCCCAGCATGAGAGATTCGGTCCAGTGATTAAAGCACTTATCAAAGACCTGGAAGAACCTAATAACTGGCATTTTTCCAGCAGAAAATATATTTTGCTGAACAATTCACATCGAGGTGCTGGGACAGAGCAATGACCTTGTCCTCATCTTGGAGGAAATTCCACCTTTGAAATCCACCTCCTTTAGAAACCACAGCGTGTCCCCAGAGATGGGAACGCAGAGACACCACGGAGAGCAGAGGCTGCGGAACATTCCTGTCTTTGTAAGCGCAGAAGAGGCGCTCCTTAATCCTGCTGCTCTCCAAACACACTGACCAGCCACTGCACCGAACCGACACACCTCTGCATACCGCCTGCAAGAACAGATCTGAAAACGTTTATGGTATCAGCAATAAATGCACCAAAAGATGTGAAATCCCCACAGGCTCCTTGGTTGTTTGGCTCCTTTGAGCCACGGGACAGGCTGATCACACGCTGCCTGCAGATCTCCGAGGTTTGGATCAGCTGCTGCTCAGCAATTGACCCCTCTTTGAGAAAAGAGTTATCTAATACAATTCAGAGTTTACTGCTTAGGGACAGGATCAAAACAGGGATATCAAAGTCCTGCGCAGGCTTGAGCTTTCAGGATGGTATCAACAATTGAGCAAGGGAGACCTGCAGCCTTTAGGGTCACTTGGTACAGAACAGATGAGAAAGGCACTCACAATGCTGTCACAAAACCTCCTCGGCTCTATTTTCCTGTTTACTCCAAATACAGGAGTGCTCAGTATCTACCCATCATTCATTTAAAATGATGAACAGGAAAATTTAAATTCTGGACTATTATGTTACAGACCAAAATCCACAGTTTCTGCAAATCTAATTTCTTTGGTCCCATAATTCCAGAAAAAAATATCAGCAAGCACGAATGGCATTTTAAACAGCAGTACTCACTGAGAGTATAGACAAATAAGTCAGCACCTATTACACTGACAGGAGCTCAAATTGGTTGGAGCTTTGACAAAAATCCGTCTAGACCTTTTCTTAAAAACAAGCACATCTAAAAAGATCAGAACAGCTTTTAAGCTCAAATGCCAGGCTTTTTGAAAATACAAACAGAACAAATAATTTTTGGTGTGGGGAGAATTAAAAATGACTGAGAGAGATCAGAAATAAAGGGGATTTGTAAACAACCGTCTTCCTACTGCATCTTTGCAGGGTTTTCCCTTATTCCCAGGCTTGCTCTCAATCAAGCTATTCTGCAGGGCTCCCAAGGCTGCAGAATTATCACATGCTCTGGTATATCGCCGGGTGAAATGTTTCATGCGCTTCCTCAGCAGTCTCAGCCCCTGCACTGGAGGTTTCCTGCGCTATTTTACTCCTGCCTCAGATGGCACAACAGGAGTTTATTTCCTCTTGACTTCGTCCATGGGAAGCAGCAACCTTGTCCTCACTAGCTTTATCCCACCCTACGCCAGGGCAAGACAAACGAGGGATTCCTCTCTGCCCAGCCCCAGCCTCTTCAAGAATGCTGCAACATGCAAGGAACAAAGCAGGCTCTGGCTGTAATAACTGTACCAGGTATCTCTTCCAGGAGTAGTTCTGCTGGCAAGTTTCTATGGCAAAATAATATCATGGGATTGTGGGATTTGGTTCTAGAACTAACTGTTCTAGGAACTGATGCATTAGTCAGGAGAACTTCTCAGATCAGTCGAACAGAAGGCCAGAAAGACTAGGTGCCAAAAGGCAGAACTTCAAAAGCACTGGATAAAAGCCCTACTATGCAGCTAATCCATATTTTATGACCAATGGGCCATAAAAGATGAGATGTCAGTTCTGAGTTCCTCTCTATCTTTAACGAGTTATTCTGAAAACTTTTTAATACAAGTGAATTATAGAAACATACATAAATAAATAAGCCCAAACCAAAACTCAAAACCCTACCACCTGAGTAAGATCTTCCATCCAGAATTCTAGAATTGGGGTATGCTAACCATTCTTCCCCACTGTTGTTTACTTCACACATCATTATTCTCCTGCAAAACACAGTTCACACGCACAGACATAGGTGATGTAAGTCGTGGTCCCAGTTCATCCAATAGATTTGTATTCCTTCCTCTCAAAAAGGACACAGACAGGGCCCATCTCATCTGTTTATGCTGTGTTGGTCACTGCAGGCCAGAGCACAAACTCACTGAGCATTCTTCTATTTTTGCCTCTAACAGGGAGGCACTGGTGCAAAGAAAAGCTGTGTCGAGCCCAGGACGAGCCTTATTTTCCTGGGACTGTTATGCATTCCAATGGCTCCATCCATTAAGGAAGAACAGCAAATGAACTCCTGTGTAACAACAAACACGAGCAATAAACCTGACAGGATGCAAAATCCTCCTTCAGCAAAAGAGAGCAAACTGCATTTCATCCTCTGCTCAGCCCTTACTGATGGCAGCAGCAGACTAAAATATTGCCCGCTGGAAACACAGTTTGAGATCAGCTTGAGCAAGTCCTCCAACTCCACCTGGCCCAGCTAACAGGATCTTCAATTACATCAGTTTAAGATGTTCTCAAGGAGCACTGCCTTCATTAAACAGATTTTGCATCATCTGAGAATCTTTACACTTCCTGAACCACACACAAGCAAGAACAGCTTCCTGAAGCAGCCAGAATCACACACAGTGGGCAAACCTGTTCAGATCAGAGAATCACAGCATGGGAGGTGCACCAGCACAAAATATTCACCTTACATTTGTTTTTTCTAGCACATCCGTTCATGAGTGCCTTGGTGTTGTGCTTTAACACCCAAGAAAAATACAGAAACAGAGTTTAATCCCTCTTCTGTTCTTCAAAAGGGCCTAAAAGACCTGTCCAAGAAGAGGTCTCAACTGCACTTTTTCATCTCAGACTACTGTGTGCTCAGTGTCTCCATTTTCTAACCTGAAGTTTTTTTCTGTTCTATTTTGTTGGAAATAAGTCTCCAGTTTCCTGGAATTTCCAGACACTAAGCAAACAGCAGTTCTACAGAAAAAACTCAAACACTTGGCAGTCCCAGGCCAGCAGTTTGAGAGGTGGATGTAAGCACAGACCGCTGCTGTGTCCTGCATTTGATGTGCCTGCACTCCGGGGAGTTCTGCCCTCCCAGAGACTGTCCAGGCAGTCCAGAGGAGGGCATACAGGCTTTGTCCTCACTGGAGAAGATAAATATGAACAAGAGCAAAGAGGAATTGAACCAGAATCCCTCAAGTGCTTCTGGGACTTCCTGGCCCAAGCACGAAACAACCGGAGCAGCAGCAGGGCTGTGCTGCCGACGTGGATATTAATCCCTGCAGCTCCGAAGAAAGGCGGCATTTCAGGGCAGGGCTCTGATGCAGACTGAAGCTCTTGAGAACACAAAACACAATCAGGTTCTGATCACCTGAAATTCATTATACAGGTGCATCCTTCCAGCAGGAGCACTGTCCTGCTCCGGTTACAAGGACGGGGTGCCTTAAGGAGGAAGCCCCTGGTGTCACCCACACCGGTGACAGTCCCCAGCCGCTGCTCCACTGGCCCTTGGCACTGTGGATGCCACTGGGTGAAACCTGACCAGGAACAGAGCACTGCTGACCCAGGTTTGGAGTCTGGAACCAGCGAGTTCCGATGTCAGCGTCTGCTCCAATGCCAAGGACTGCCCCTCTTTCAGGATTGTTGATGGTGGGGTTTTATCTCTTATCTCAATCCAAATTCTGTTCCATTATTTTATTCTTGTTTACCCTGTGATGCAATTCCTGCTCAAACAGGACCTGACACAGAAAGCTCCTGATCTGTATCTGACATTCTCCATGCCAGGAAAACCAACAGCAAAACCAGGGAACAGCACCTCACCTCCCAGACAGATACAAGATGATGCTTTCGAATAAGAAAGGTTACTCTCTTCAATCAATATTTGTATTTCATGAAGAGCTGAAGAGCATTTATTTGATACTTTTTTTTTTCTTTTAGTAAAAGAAACATGGTGACCAAGAAAGCATAAAAATTATGGATAAGTAATTTAATGTTCCAGCAAAACACGTTGATTACGATTCTTGGTCTGGTAACTTGGACAGCGAATATTAATGAACCCAGAATCCTTATTGCCAGATTCCAAATTAATAAATTTTTTTTTTCTAAAGATAAATTAAATTGGAAGCAGTATTTCGAAACCTATGAACTAACTGCCACCATGGGAGAAATCTCCTGGGAAGTTGACTTTTTCGTGTGATTTGATATGCGATTATGAAAAGACGTGGCAAGATTTTTCTGGTATATCTTTGCAGTGAGGCTTGAGTATATCTGAAATCTAAAATCTGGAATATTTTAAAATAAATTCTTCAGATTGTTGAGGGTTTTTTTTGTGGGTGGTGGGGTTTTTTAATTGCTTAGGGGGTTGGGGTTTTTTTGTTTTCATTTCATTTGGGGTTTGGTGGGGTGGGATAGATGTTTAAAATGTGCTAAATGGTTTGTACAAATTATTTTGTTAGCTTAGATAATAATTGAAGAAATCCATTCCCCTGTGACAAACCTGTCAACTTCAGAATTATTATAATTTATCAGTAGCATAATTTTAGAAAATGGGGTTTGATTTTAAAATGTGCAAACCATTGTGCATCTACTTCTGAGACCTTGGGAGTGAGAAAATTTGGGAACGCAGAAGCAAAAAGCACTGGCTGTGCTACAAAGCCCCCCAAAAACCCAGCGCATTCTTTGATTTTAAAAACAAGCAAATAAACCATCAGGCAGATCTTCATTCCACTGCCACTGTAGAGTTTCACTGCTGTAGGGCACCGAGCCCCCTCCTCAGCCAGTGCAGAGCTTAGTGCCACAGAAATGAGTCATTATTCTGGACTTTTGGGTTCACCCCAAACTGCCTTCTGTTGTTCTGTTTACTCACAGTAGAACTAGCGAGCAGCCCACCTCCACGTGTAGGTACCACAGACAGCAGTTCACTTAGAATCAACTAGCACACTTTCCATGGGAAAAAGCAAATAATTTTTCACACAGTAAATGTTTTCCTCAGCAATCAGATGATTTAGCTTATTTTGTTTTCAGCCAATGATTAGCTAAGACTTTTTTTCTCTAAATCCTTCTTCCATCCATCCCGGCTTCAATAAAATTGAAATTTGTGAGCGTATTTTCCAGAAATATCTAGTGGAAACTATTAAAAGAGGGGCAGATAATATTAGACTTCATTGGCAGGCTACCAGGAAGAAAAAATTCCAGCCAGAATGTTGTTATCTCAGCTACTGTGAATAGAACTGGTCTCAAGTCAAATGACCTCCACAGATGTCCTCTCCTCACTCTGAAACCCTCCGTTATTCTGTGTAACAACACCTGCTTGATGTAAACCTGGCCTGACCTCAGAGCTCAGGCTGACAGAGAAAAGCTCCTCACGTCACCTCAAAACCACCCTCGGAGCTCGGAACACCGTCAAGTCCTCCTGTCAGATCTCATCCTTCAGCGGATCTCAGAAGCTCAGGAGCTGTAAAAATGGAACTCCTCTCTGGGAGGAGATGCTCCATGTGCAGGCTCCATATCGGAGAGCGACCCTCTGCCTCCTGCTTCGCTCTGCCCCTGCGCCTCGCGCTGCGCGAACATTTCCCTCTGCTGGTTTTTCAAGTGGCATCGCAGAGTGGAGCAGATATTCCCTTGAGTGCTTTTTCTTTCTTTACCATCACTCTTTTCTGTACAAACAACAGATTGCTTTGCTGCTGCCCTTTAAATTTAGAGAATGAAAATCCCACACCGCAGATGCCTGGTGATGCGGAGAGGGCTGCTCTTGCACAGGCTCACTGTGGAAGTCAGATAACCCCAGCCTTGCTCACTGGCCCTCTCCAGAGGATGCAGACCTTGAATTCTCCTCTTCTGAGGATGCTTCTCAGTCTGTGACTTACAGAATTCTCAGATTCTAGATCATTCTAAACACCCCTGGGCTGGCCCATCATTCTTTCCTGCACTATTTTTCATCCCAGTACAGTGATAACGTTGCATCATTGTCTGGAAGGACTAAGGATTACTGGTGCTGAACTTCCTGTAGGATGGCCCTTGGGAAATCCTGCAGGATTGTACCAGTTGCTCAGGGAGAAGATGACTGACCAAGCAAGGCAAAGGCAATGCAAGTTGCATTGTCTGGAGTTAGTTCATTGCTTCATCCCAATTCTGTTACTGCCTCCCACACGTCAGCAGTGGGTGAGGCTGGCTCAGGGTGCGTGCCCACACAGGGTACCCTAAATCAGAGCATCCCCACGGAGCACCTGAGACAGCCTGCACACAAGGGGACGTTGAGCAACCAACCAAAAAAAAGCCCCACATGTCCAGAATTTAGCTGGATGCCTCCCCCCAGCATATCTGGTGGAGTCTGTGTTTTCCTGGTTAGTTTTTTAACAGTTATTTCAGGAACAACTTTTCTTTCCTGAGTAAACTTCTCTCTTTCTTCCACAACCCTCTGCCATGAATGAAATAATAATAAAATAATTAAAATAGCAGTAATAAGAGATGTTGTAGTAGTCATATAATACATAATACAAAAGCTAAATATTTTAAAATATTTTTCATTATTTCTACAATTTCTATTATAAATCAAGATAAAATTTGATCCTGTGTTACAAATATTTTTGATTTTATATTTCCAAATGTCAGTTCTTTCAACTACTTCAAGGCTGGTTGGCTTTTTCTTCTGTTTGTTTGGGTTTCTTTCTGCATTTGCAACTATTCTAAAGATAAGCAATTTACTAAAAAATTTTGTAAAACTAAGAATAAACACCTTCACCCTCCCCCAAATCCGTTACAGGGAGAGCCGTAAGGCTTTAAAGAGGTAATAAAGCAACAAATGGAAAATAATCTGATGAGTAGCAGAGGAGGAAAGGGGCAGCACAGAAATGAAACTGTCTCTATTAAAACCAGTAACGCATCTAGCAGAGAAGGGAATGCAGCTCAATTACATGGGCCAACAGCTACAGACATAAAGAGATCTGCAGGTTTATGAGAAATAGGGGGGATTAACCAAATTTGGCATAACTGTAACATCTTTCAACATATTTCAACATATCAATGATCTGACTGAGTTTTAGGGATTCATTAACTACCCAACAAATGAGTGTTAATATCACCTCTAATAACAGAAATCGGGAAATCCAAACCCACAATTTTCTCGCAGCTTCTCTGTAGATTTAAAACAGTCTCCTTGGAACTGAGTTTGGATGCTGTGTCTCTTGAGCAAACATTTTTAATTTCCTTCCCACAACTATTCTGAACAACTTCTGGAAGGATACATCCTCCACAGAGAAGCTGTGTCTGACACATGATAGAGAAAAAAGATTTATTCTTGCGTACCTCCATTCACCTCAACCTTCTTTTGGGGTTCAGGAGCAAACATGCTGTGTGAGAAACACAACCCATCAGATTTCTGTCACTTGACACAGGGCTTCTACCACTTCTGCTCAGTAATCCATCCAAAAGCATTTTACACAAACACTGCTCAGTTCAAAGAGGTCATATAAACAAAAACCCCTCAGCCACAGCAGCATCTGCTGTTAAAGATAAAAGCCAAGGTTCTCGGAGCACACTGTAGCTGTGTGTGGTGGTGGGACCCTGGATGGACACCACGTTTTCAGACATACCCAGAGACATTTTCAGCTACAGAATCCCCAGATCACATTAACCATTACTGAATTGTTGGTGGGTTTTTGTCCAAACCACACCAGCCCCCTCCCCTCCACTACAGCTCCCAGTCACCTGTGCCCCCATCCACGCTAACTTGCTCTAGAAGTTCTTTCCTTCTGAAAGTGTAGATGAAAATTCAGTGCAAAAAACACAGGCCACAGAGCAGAACTCCCCTGGAAGTGCCAGAAGAGCCTGGAGAGCCGCCTCTCGAAAATGCCAGAAGAGAGGAGAACTCTCTCAGGCGGCAGAGTTGTCACTGATGTCTGTTTCTCTGGCCCTGCAGAGAGCACAGAGTACACGTTTTTGGGGGGAGATGCAATGCAGGTATTCTCCTGCTTGGCACGACAGCGGCACAGCTGTGTCTGTGCAGAGCACCGATGTGGAGGAGGATGACTCAGATCTGCAGATACCACTCACCAGTATCCATCAAACAACAACAGCAAAGCAAACACTGCCTATTCCAGCCTTGAAAACCATGATTTTTTTCCTGGAGTATTCTCCTCTAAATTCTTTGGATTTGTTTCTATCATCATCTATTCTATAGGAAGACTTTTACATCTTTTGAAATATGCAGACACACACAGTTTAATGGCAGATAAAAATGCCACCTTAACTGTTCTGGAGGTGTAACATCTCCAGTCAGAAGATAGGACAAAAAAAATAGATCATAAGGGCAAATCTCTCCACTCTCTTGCCAGAGAATATTGAACCTGTTTCAGTGTAAGATCCTCAAGCAGTGAGAACAAGTCACATTTCAGTTGCTAATGCTACTCAGTCAGTTTTTCCTCAAACACACAAATGTTCAAACATTAATTTGTGCCAAGCATAACAATTCCACTTTCTGACCCCAAACTTCAGCACCAAAGAAAACATCAGTTGATACCATGAGACTTGACTGGCTTTGGCTATCTTACACACAGACACCCAGAGCTAAATAAATTAACATTTAATGATCCTATTTGAGCCCTCTCATTTAACAGGGCTTTGTGTGATGCAGATCAGTTTCTCAGAATAATAATTTCTCTTCGCTCGCTTCCCTTCCTCCCTCCCGCTCTGTTTTCACACGTGATTCCAGCTTTCTGGAGGAAGGGGACTGAATAAACTCCACTTACAAATTGCTGTGCCTTGCAGGACATCCAGCATCCCTTGCTTACAGCAACACTGCCTGCGCCTTGCCCAGATATTTTTTACCGTAAAATACCTCAGAAACAGTTAATCCAATAAAATGACAGTGCAATACTGAAAGATTCAATTGTTTCCAGAAGTTTCAACTATTTCACTGCCAATATATTTCTGCTAGGGTTCCTCAAAAGTACTGAGCAGGCTGCCAAAAGGAGCTGCAAATTTGACAGGAAAGAGACCCTCCAGGAAGAATTTCAAATCCCCAAAAGGAGGGAATAAGTAGTTTCGTTTGGCAGTTATTTTCCTCTAGTTCTAAAACTGGTATCTTCCTGCTTTGCAGAGAATTTTTCATGATGCCTTTCTTCTCCAGAAGTCAATGGCTTAGTCAATTTTCAATTTCAACGCCCTTAACAGCCATTGACTTTTTTAAAAAAACAAAGGCTTATTTAAACGTCTGGCTATGATTTCTCTGGCTACTAAAGCCGTGGTCAGCAGCCTCCACCACAAAAATAGCTTTTCTGCTTCCTTGCCCTCTAACCACTTGGTGATCACAAGTCTGCCAGCCCTGATATCTTCTTTTCCCCCTCTGTTCTGAGAGAAATGTAGGGTCAGGAAGTTAAAAAATATAAGGATTTTCTTTTTTATCCTCGGTCATTGTGTTCTTCTGGGATTTAAGGGACATTAGCCACGAGCTGTACTCTCACTACAGAGAAAGAGAGAAGGCAAACATGAGAGACAGATAAAGTGATGGAATAAAAGCCAGTAAAGCGCTTTGATGACAAAGGTTATGCAAGCGTGAAGGAACACTCTTACACTCCTCATCAGTAGGGAGGAAGGGACTTTGAAGCACGATTTAATGGCCAAAAAAAAAAGCCAGGAACTGACCGAAAGCCTGTGTTTGGGCACGCCGGGGACAGAACACACAACGGCACCAGGGATCACCCGGGACAGTTCTGACGTGCGTAAAGGAGCTGATAAACACCAGACCTCTAAAAACACACAGCTCTCATGGCCAAGCCTCAGACAGCGCCGGCTGCACACCCCAGAACCCTTCTCTCCAGGGAAGGTGGGCTCTGCTGGGCAATGTGGAGCTTCATAAGCAAGAACAGATGCAGAACGAACAGCAGACAACACCTACCAGATCAGAAGAGTCCGGACAAAACCCAAGGAATGCTGCAAACATCAAAGTAAGTATCAGAAATTGATACTGAGGTATATTTTTAAAACACTTAAAATTAACAAATTTGTCCTGCTGTACTGCTCCAAAGAGAAATGGAGAACACGCCAAATAACGTAAAATAAATTAAAATTGGATCTCTTGCTATATAGATTTTTAAAAAGACAGCATAGGAAAGCCCTGTTTCAGGTTAAAACCAAGAATATCCAGGTCTGTTTTGCCTGGGATGTGACACCAGGCCAGTGCTCACCATCTCCCTGCCCCGTGGGACAGCCTGCGCCCTGCTCCTGTGTCCCACACGTTCAGCTGCCTCGCTCACCCTCAGCAGCAAGGCTGTCACCAGCTGCTCATGAAATCCTTTCCCCACTTAACGACCACGGGAAACAGGAGATGGAAAATATCATATGGAGACCATTAAATCAAGCACAATTTGCTTACTTAGCAACACTTCAGCAATTAAAAGTTTGGAATATATGTACATGCATGTAAATAAAAATAATGGGAGAAAAAGGACCTTTAAATCACCCATAAAGTTCAGTCTCTCCTCCTGTTTTCCACAACCTGATTTATAAATCTACTATTTAAATTTCTAGCAACTAACCTTCCACAAAAAGGGGAAAAGAGCATGGAAAAGAAAAGAAAATTAAAAAAAAGGCAAGGCAACCAAGCAGAGGTCGTTAAAGCAAGTTTGGTTTCCTATATTTTTTGTTTCCTTTAACTTTATGGTTGCAGTAGGTTTTTCTGTCATACAGAGGTCATGTTTCTGGAACTAATGGACTTGCTCAAGAAAAATCACCTTTATTCTTAAAATTCCATAAAAATCAAATGCAGATTACACCAACTTCTCTTCCAAATTATGCCTTGAAATAATTTTGATGTATTTTAATAAATTTTTAAGTAATGTTTACTTCTGAAATGTAGCAATGGCTTGTGACATTTCTTTGATCTATACTGAATTTTATCTATTTTTATTGTACTATAGAATGCACCTGGTTCATATATTGACATCTTTTGATGTACTGAAGTCTTCATATAATTTTTGTTACACATCGTATTTAAAAAAAAGGGTAAAAAACCCATATGGAGAATATTTATGTACTGTATGCAGCAGATCACAAGTAAATTCAGTCAGCTTTTCATGAATAATAGAGACCAGAATTCTGACTGAAAACAACTGCATGCGTCTAAAACTCACAGCACTTAGAGCAGCAACCTGGGTTCTGTCCCAGCGAGGTACAGGAGGTGTGGGAATTCTCATACGGGTATGCTCATTCCATGAGATCCAGGATTATTGAATGGTTTGGGTTGGAAAGGACATTAAAGCTCATCCCATTCCGCCCCTGCCACGGGCAGGGACACCTTCCACTGTCCCAGGCTGCTCCAAGCCCCAATGTCCAGCCTGGCCTTGGGCACTGCCAGGGATCCAGGGGCAGCCACAGCTGCTCTGGGCACCCTGTGCCAGGGCCTGCCCACCCTCCCAGGGAACAATTCCTTCCCAACATCCCATCCAGCCCTGCCCTCTGGCACTGGGAAGCCACGGGACTTCAAAGTTTTGCATGCAAACAAGATACACTTTTGTTCCCTCTTTCTTTCTCCTGTGACATTTCCATTTCTCCTCTGAAGGAGACGAGGAAGAACCCAAAGTGGCCTCAGGAGACCTCAGAGAGCAGGAGTGACAGAAGCAGGACTTGGCTGCAGGCAGAGCCCGCGCCTGTGCTCCCCCTGTGACGGGCGCAGGGCACACGCAGCACATCCCCTGCCTGCGCAGCGGATAAATCCTGCCCAAAGTTCTGCAGCCCTTCAAAGGCGCCCACTCCTTCACAGATCACTGGCCCCGCTCCGTTCAGCATCCCGGTGAGCTGCTCATCTCACAGAGCAAGCGTCTGCCGCAAAGCATTTCGCCGGCAAAGGTGATTAGAGAGAATTCTGCCAGTGCCTGCTCAGTGGGGTCCCCAGGGGATGGACCCCTGACAGCTGCAATCATCCCGAAACAAAACACAGCTCCTGCACTGCGCTGGGTCGGAGCTCGAAGGAATTACAAACAGGCGGCAGTGAAAACACCCAGGACACCGGTGAGAAAGGGGGACATGAGTGTCAAAAGTAGCCCAAGGACAGGAAGCAGCTGGGAAGATTCAAAGGGAAAAGGAATCAGCACGAACAGCGTCACAGAAAGGCCGGACAGGACAGGAGTGGTGGCAGTCGTGTGTCCCCTCCCATGAACACGGCGGGGTGGGGCACGGGGAGGAAGGGGGACTTTCAGCCTCCCAGAAGAGCATGACCATGGATCCACCGGGAGAGCACAGGGACTTTGAAAGAGCAGAGTTTGTACCAGAGTGGAGAAAAGATCCACACAGAGCTGTTAATAGGTGATTGAGCACATGCACTTACACAAAATTCTATCTATGTCATATCTGCACGTCTTAAAAGAACATCAGAAAGTTCCACAGGTTTTACAATCACTTCTTATGACCTGATCTTATTTTCACTTGCATTACCAAAATCTGCTGCTTCTCCTCTCCCCTTTCTCAGTTAAATAATTAGTTCCCATGGAAACCAATACATTTCTGGTAGGGACACCAAGTTGTGACACCGGCATTAATGAGAAATGTCTCTGCCTTCTGCAGAGAGGTGGGGACAGTGGCGGCCATGGAAGAGACTTCGTGTGATAAACGGCTTCACGCTGCTTGTGACAACAAGGAATATGAAATCGGGATAATGCTGCAATGCTGTGCAGATAACAGAATAAGAAAAGAACTTATAATTATTTTTCTTATTTTAATGGAAATGGGCTTAGATTACAGACTGAGGAAGTACTTCACGTTCCCCAATTTACAGCTATTTTAGCAGACTCATCACTTTCCACAAGCGAATCACAATCAAATCCACAAAAGGAGGAATCAGGTATCTCTTGGACCTCAAATGACAACAGGGCATGTGGTTTTTTTTCATTTCAACTGTTTTGGAAAACCTGGCTGGTGACAAGGAGTTTCCTGTCATTTCCGGAATGTATCACCTCAGGAGACGCAGTTTTAAGCNACAACAGGGCATGTGGTTTTTTTTTCATTTCAACTGTTTTGGAAAACCTGGCTGGTGACAAGGAGTTTCCTTTCATTTCCGGAATGTATCACCTCAGGAGACGCAGTTTTAAGCGAGTAATCAGAGCTCTTTCATCAATTCCTCTCACTCCAAGCTATAAATGGCCCTCAGAAATGAGGGGTGCAGCACCCTCATGCCAGCGTTCCCCCTGCCAGGTATTCCCATGCAAATAAATGCGCAGAGCTGGGTGCGGAGAGCTGCTCCCAGGAGCGGCAGTGTGCAATCCTACCCCTTCATTAGAACACCGCTTCCTGTCATTTAAAAGCCATTTCATATGCAGATACAGCATGAGACATCTAAATGAAATCATTTATTCCTGCGATTATTTCGACATGAAAAGGAATGTCAAAGTATGAAACCATGACTGAAAACCGACACAGCTTCAAGGCTGTAAATACTACCCTGTATTTTCAGAGTTGGAACTGCATAAATACAGTACTTCATTTATCTTTTTTTTTTTTTTTTTTTTTTTTTTTTTTTTTTTTTTGGCAAGGGAAGGGAAAGGGAGATAGTGATTTAGGATGATACAAAATAATATGGAAAAGGAGAAGAATAATCATGTTTTGGATTAATTTTGCATAAGATCACTTTAAAATATTTACAAGCTCACAATTTGGAATAGTTTTCTCAGTCTCACCATTTCTATCTTCCAAATACTTCGTTTCACATTAGATTGAATTATCAGTTTGTTTAGAGTGCTTTTCCTGTAACCTGTGGAAATGGATAAACTGGCAAGAGTAGAACGAAAAAGACAGTCAACAAGAAATTTTTAAAAAAGCAGGAGTCCTGTTTCCTCAACATATTTCCTCAGAAGCCAAGAAAGTGAATTTCTCTGAAGGAGCTAAAGACAGCAGAAAATGTGTGTATAACCCACAGTGATACAATCCAAATGTGTGCAAAGGTTGGACATCCCAATTAAAATCTCATGAGGTTTTGGGGTTTTTTGACACTCACCCACACCCACTTATCTCTGCCATTTCTTTTCTGAGAGCCACAAAGCAGGTGGAGAACTCTAAAGACAGCTCGAGCAGCCCTGCCACTGCATTTGGAAGAAGATGCCTGGAAGTTGCATTTGGAATGTGGCAAGAATGTGCCAGTCTGCCAGCACAGGAGTAAGACAGGCAAAGGGAAACATTAATACATGGAATATCAATAGCTGGACTTCACCTTAAGCTCTAGCAAGAAATTCTCCTAACACAGACTGTCAGGGGAGTTGGAAAATGTGAATTATTTTCTTTATGTTGCTATCATCCAATAATTATTCGATTATTAATTGTGCAAAATGTGTGGCTTCATGCAAATTAAAAGACAACAGAAACTAAAACAAATTATTTTGCTAAGGTAGTGGACGCAGTAAACCCTTTGACTGCCTATCCAGACAAATCCATAATTAAGCTTTCAAATCAGGACTGATTTGTGTGGCACTGTACATGTCATTGGTTCCAGCTCCTTCAGCAGCCAAGCAGCAGTTCAGAAAGACTGAATGTGTGAGCCAGCACTACGTACACGGACTGAGGCTGCAAAGACACAGCCCTTAAACAGCAGCAGCACATCAGCTTTTGTTCTCTAACGCGAAGTTTCCAGTGCTTGACTGAAGCCCATTTTTATTTCTGCATCTGTCACATTTCAGGAGGGTGATAATTTCAGCTGCTCTCTCCATCCTTCGGTTCCATTCACAGAGTAACTGCATTCCAACCACGACCAGGGTGAACTGTTAATGAGATAATAACATCACAAGTGACCCCCTCCCCGTGCCCTGCTGTCTGTGGCAGACCTGCAGCCCAATAGAGTAAAGATTTATAGAGACACGACAAAAATATCTCTGACTAGTCACCAGAAACTGTCTCTAGCTGTTGTTAGAAGGGCATTTTAAGTATTTTTGCCTCCTTTTCTCAGGAAAGACAGCTGACACAATGCCACTGTGAAGTGCAAATTGGCGGTTTAAGCACCCAGCACACTGCTGGATGTCAGTCATACCTGATAACTTGGGAGCTGATTGACCAATTACAACCACTATGACAAAAGCACGGCAGCCTCATGGACCATTAAATTCCTGCCGGGGAGGGGTGGGGCTGGGGGGTGGAGGGGACAGGGAATTAGCAAAGTGATAGAGATATGATATCAAAATTACTGCGTCTTGCGACAGCAAAGGCTTCCGTGCCAGCTCGACAGCTCCCTCTTCAACCAACCAACAAATAATTAACCAGAGTTAATTTGGTGCTTGTTATCTATTTTTCAGCTAGAACATGGAAAGGGTTTGAGAAGAAGGGGCAACTGGAGGTGGGAGGAAATGGATGAGCTTGTTAACACTTCAGGAGAGATCAGGAAATATGGAACATGGTGCTGAAGTGGAAGAGACTAACAGAAAAACTGCAGGAAGCCCAAGTCCATTAGGCACAAATCAATTTTGCAATCACCTGCCCACCAAGCACTCCAAGATGTTTCAGAGCAAGTTTCTTCTCATAGCAGGAACCACGTTAAAAACAGTATTTTCAAAACCAAGTTGTGGAATAAAACGTGCTGAGAAAAGATGCCATCATCTCCTGCCACATGCCCCCCTCATTGCCTCAGAATCCCATCCCCTATCGCTAATACCATGCTCTGCTCACCATCGTGAGCGTGAGAGTGGCTGACCAGGTTCAATGGGCAGCAGAACAATTTCTGCCCTCAGGAATTAATGCAATAAAGAGAGAAAGTGTACAAGGGCTTTTGCAATGCACAGCACTGTGCAAAGAGAGAGAGAGTATCCCCAGGAATGGGGCAGAAGGCAGGAGCAGAACCACCAGGCTCAGCTGGTGGAGCCGACGCTGGGATTTCAGAGGCTGAAAAGCCAATCCACCTACGAGACTGAATTCCTGAGCATTCCTTCTTCCCCCAGCCCTTGTTTCTCGTCAACCAGTTCGTATTCCACCGAGGAAGGAAACGGCAACGACAAGGTAAGTATTTGGGGAGACACAGCAAGAACACTCGTGCTGAATGGATCAGCAGCTTGCTGATCAAGTGGCTGAGTTATTTCAGAGCAGTGATTCCTCCCAAAAGAGCTGGGCTCTGCCTTGGCCCATTGGGGATGTCCTTCAGAGGCCCTGGGGAAGCACAGGGTGGTGCTGAGGTTCGGAAGGGAACAGTCTGGGGAAGATGCAGTCCCAGGAAAGCACTGGTGTGATAAATGATGCCGGGATGATCAGGTAATAGCGAAGCTGAGGAAGGTGGAACAATCCCTGGCAGTGCTGCTGCTGGGGAGAAGAAACAGGGCCAGTGACCAGGGGTGCCCCTGTGCTTGCCCTCAGCTCCCAACAGCTGTCCCAGCACGTGAAGGAAACAAACCAGCCCATCCAGTGCTACCTTCCACCAAAAAACCCCAAAACCAGGAAATGGAAAGGTAAGAATTGACCTCCCACTGTGTGCTTGGGGCTCTGCGCTGCTCTGTTCCTAAATCTCTGTGTGTGGGAGCTCCTTACCGTGCCTCCCTCACCATTTGGGCTCTGGAAATCCTCTGCTGTTCCAGAACTGGCACTGACACTGGAGCAATGGCACTGCCTGCCGTGGTGTCATTTCCATCTTGGATTGAGCTGGGGTACCAGGAGCTCAGTGGGGCAAATTTCCTTGGCAGGAATTTAGGTCAAGTGCAGTTCTAGAGGAGTGTTCAAGTACTCGTGTGTGAAATATTTGTATGTGGATGAGGCACATACTTTGGCACAAAAAGTTCCAGACACAGGCAAATACCTATGATCTGCCGTCTTAAGTGGAGGAATAATAATTCCATTTCCTTTTGCACTGTAGTCTGTTTGACAGCTCCAGTCTAGAATCCACAGCACTGACACTAAGCCAAACTGTCACTGACATTTCCATGTCTGAGAAATCCTGAATCTCACAGGTAAACTGTGAAAGCTGAGAAGCAGGGAGTGAAAGTGTGAGGCTCATAGCTACTACAGCAGGCAAACTCTAAAAAGTCACTTTGTATGACCTCTGCTTTCTTGTAACCGGGGGCAGCATAAAGCTGGGAAAATGGGAAGGAATGAAACTCCACAGAACTTTCTGCAGACAGAAGAAACATATGCTCAACAAAGTAAAAAAAAATTCTCATATGTGATAGACTAGATGAGCCAGACATCATTTAAAGTGAAATATACCCTTTAAATCGAGATAAAGAACGCAAGAAGTACATGTCTGTTTTCACTTTTATACACTGTTGAGCAGGCAGAAAGGAACATATCACAAGTTTGAATTTGCTCAGCTGATTTTTCCTCCGTACTGGTAGGAAAGGGTTTTCTTAGGGTCAAAAGAAGAACTGAGACCTACTGACCTCCGTCATTAGAACTTACTGATTTAAGTGAGGTGTTTATAGCCCAGCAGCACGTCCAATGCAGTTCACGTTTGCACAGTCATACATATCTCATTTGGATGACACTCACACTCCTAACATTCTCTGTTTCTCAAAAGAGAAAGAAATAAAGCTCTTCCAGGTTAATGTACACACTAGAAAAATTTTAGCACTTCAAAGGAGGTAACAAATGTGGCTCAAGAACACTGCAAGTCTGGAAGACAAATCACAGGAACCCTCGGAGCCTGAGTAAAGCTGAAGTTCCTCACACAAAGCAGAAGCACAAAAGCACATCTTATCTGGGGTGACTCGTTATCACCTCATTTATACAAAATCTCCCAGACACAGAATAGCTCCCACTGAAAAGGAGGGCTGAAGATATTTACTGGAAGCATTAAGGAGTGGCACTTCAGGAGATATGTTTTGCCAAGTCAATTAATCTGCTAAGAAAACAACATTTTCAGAAAAACACAGCAAATCAGAGACTGTTTGAAATGTTTACTCTAAGCATACATTTGTGCACTGTGTAAAAGCAGGAAATGTGCCCAAAGGCATCAGTTAGCATTTCATAAAACCCCAGCATTTTTCCTGGTACAGGAACCTTTCTCCTATGAATGGACAGAGGATGCTCACAGAATAAGGAAAAGGTTTATTATTCTCTTAATAAATATAGAGAAATTAGGTGTAAACCCACAAAACAAAAGTCTTACAACAAGAATTAGAAGGAGGTTTCTACCTTGAATTTTTGATCTCCTGTTCTTAAAATAGGATGATTTTCCCTAAAAGCTTTGAACAAAATCCTGAAAGAGATATACCTTTAAAACAAACCAGGAGTGTATCAGTTCCTCAAAGTCTGTTAATTCTTTGACTGAAAGAATGAGAGGTAACAAGTGCAGATGAAGACACATGACATTTCATCTGGACGCAAGGAAATGCCTTTTTCCCTCTCTTATGCCATATCTTTCCAGATTGGAATTCATTTAAAACCAAAATACCATCCCCATCCCAAGCTGCACTCAGTTCTTCCAAGAATTTAATATTCTTCAATAACATATGCTTCTCGCTCCTCTGAAATGCACTCTGGAGGTCTAAGTTTTATCCCAAATCTGCAGGAAAATTTAGGGATGATTTTTTACTCCTATTTTTTAAGGCACATAATTGGCACTTGCATAATCTTGTCCAAATAATCTGCTACTTCCTACTAGAGATTTTGCATGCAGTGTTAGTACCAAGTTGGCTTTTCATAGTACTATCACCCAACCCTGAATTTTAAAGCCAGTTTATTCATGTAAGCAGTCTTAAAATACACATTTTGCCGGGGAGAGCTGCCAGGCATGGAGGAGCTGAGTAACAAGCTAAATCAGCAGTACAAATAGGAGCAGGAGAGCTACCTGCTTCAACAGCTTGAATAATTGTGTGATGGATGAGGAACAGAGGAGGCACATTTTCCTTAAGAAGCCATGGAAGGCATGAGAAAGAGCGAAAACTGAAATTCTCCACTGATCAGCAGAAGCAGGGCAATTTCAGATCCTCGTTCTGCTGCTCCTCTGTCCTTCAGCATAACCTAGAGACCAGCTGTAAAGCAGAGCAGAAAAATGTATAGAAAAGTTCGAGGCTCATTAAATTCCTGGCCAGAACGGACAGAAATACCTGTGTGTGAGCACTGCCAGAGGAAGGACTCGAACTGTGACCTCCCAGGAACACTTCGCCATTCCCAGAGGTAGAATTTACAAAATGACCCAACCTGTTATTTCAGCAGCAGCAACAAAGAACCCTAACTTGAAAACAAATACACATATTTTTCAGCTCACAAGAGAGACAGTTCAGCATGTTTATGCTCAAATATATAAAATAAAAATACATAACCGTGACAAAAATACATAACTACGATTGCAAGATCAGCCCAAGTGACTAAAATCAGCGTTTAATTTGAATTAACTTCAAGGAGTGAAGGTCACAACAAAGGTTTGCAAAAGTTTGTGAATGTTTCCCAGAGCTGAGCATTGTGAGAAGGACCTGCAAGGCTGCCAAGAAGGAGAGCCGATTTGGATTATTAGGGGTTGATAAAGACTGACATTCTGTGTTCAGGAGCTGCCATGCACCTTGTCACACAGCAGAGACTACAACTGCTGATAATGCTGAAAGAAACCGCATTGAAACTGTTCCCAGACACACAGAGATTAAAAAAATTATCCACAGTAACGTCTTCAAATCAACAGAAGAGCCATGTATTAGTGGCCTCAAATTTTCAGGATTTGTGTATTTTATTCACTGAAGGAAAAGGTAAAATAGGAACTGCTCACCTACTATGCCCTTTTTCACTTTTCTCGGGAACATTATCGTAATTTTTTTTCTAGCTCTCATGGAAACAAGCCTTGTGTCTTGAAATGACATTTGGCACTGGACAGAAATGCACACATTGAATAAACACAATTATACAAGTGATATTTGCAACTATTTCAGTTTATAGCTGGCTGTGCACAAACGACTGGTCCGATGCTCTGGAACGTGACACCACACAGACACCACACACGATAGCTCAGAAAGCACACAGTTTGGATTTCAGCCTCTTAACTGCATTATATTATATTATATTATATTATATTATATTATATTATATTATATTATATTATATTATATTATATTATATCTCGGCACAGCTGAGAATTTCCCAGACTAAAACAGGAAAATCTGAATCATCTGTGAACCCAGCCAGATGACTGGGATACAGCAGGGTGGTTCTGAGTGTCCGGTCAGAGCGCTCACCTGGCATCCCATGTGGGTTTATTACCACAGACTGCTCAGGGATTATCCTGAGAACACAAAAGTGTGCCTGAAACAACAGCTGAGAAGCCGTGACCCAGCTTTCCATGGTGGAGCCTGGACACTTCAGCCAGGCCAGGTCCACGTGAGCAGTGACTCAATCTTTGCCATTTACCTGAACTTCCACACCCCAGACAGACTCGAGGAAGACTGAAGTCTTCTGCAGGCAAGTACCAACACCTGTACGTGGTGCACCTTGGCCAAGCTCAGCTGAAATCCAGGTTTCCTCTGGACTGCAAAGCATTTACCTGAGGAGGAGCACACTGGATTCTCTCCCCTATACGACAAATTTATGAATTTCATCAGTACCAAGCAAGCCTCTAAACCAAGATGCAATCTCACTGCTGCCTTTCAAGCTCTTATTGGCATGCTAGATTTATTCCTACACAAAATCTTTCTTTACTTTTAATATATGGTTTAGTATAGGCTGCTATGAGAGGCTTTTAGAGAATCCAATGAATCTTTTCTACAGACTCTGCAACTTCAATCAGCTCATATTAAAACATGATTGTTATAAGGACGAAAGGAATTAATATGGTAAAGTTCTGTGTACCACATTAAGTTAAAGAATATTTGGCAGATGTGTATTTATAGCAGAATTACTCAGACATATAAATTCCTTGCACAATGAAATGGTCGCACAATAAAATGTCTGCACGTTCAGTACACTGCTGTTCTATTCCATTTATGTAATGATTTGTAGTTTCTAAAAGTTGTTAGGCATTCTAAAAGCCAACAGGATTACAATCTATCTTAAAATTTACTGCGTTCAGTAAAGTAGCAGAGCACTCAGGCTTTGAAGTCATGGACTGCAAGGGCTGTTTATTCCACACATAAAGTGTTTCAGGATATTGTACGGACAGAGATAGAAGGGCTGCAGTGGAACACGCTGCTAAACAGCTCAAATATTAATTCATTAGCTCCCAAAGTTGTGTTCAGAGAGCATACAGAATGAAATAAAATGAGGCTTTGGGGAAAAAAGAAACCCTGAGTAAAAAGAGTACAAGACTCTGGCCAAGCTGCAGAACAGCCCACTAACGTTCTGAGGCTGGGAGTTATGTGAATGGAAGATGAAGGTGAACAAATGGATTTATAAAGCAGATTTTTTAACACGTATCATTAAGGCTATTTCATTTCCCTACACTTACAGATGCAAAAAGAGGGTGAAAGCAAGTAGAAGAGTTTTAAGGAAAAAATATTGGAACAAGATAGGGAAGAGGAAAAGCAGCTTTGTAAAAGATTATTTCCCCTCCATTCACCTGACTAAATACCATGAATTTCCTCCCCAAGTTTAATGATGATCAAGAAGCCATACTCTTGCTTCTACCTACTGCTTCTTCCATATATTCCTTGAATCATGAGCAGAAGAGGAGAACAAATGTATTCACACTGGTGGATTTACCCCAAATACCCAAGAATATAGGCCCAGAAACCCAAATATCCATTTTTAAAATAACCACGATGAGATTTCTGCTACAAGGCAGCAGAGTTAAATTTCTCCACTGAGGTGGAAGCCTCCACTGAGGTTTTTATGTGTGACTTTAGCATTGTTTTAACACCTGAACAGCTGCGGGGCTTCTCTTGCTGGGTTTGCTCGGTTTTGCACGGGTTACAGAAAAGGTTTGGATATTACCTGCAAGGGAACCCGACAAAAAAGCGACCTTGTTGTCCTTTTGATTATGTAAAGCTTGGCGTAATGTGCATCACAGGTGGATGTGTTTAAAATTGTTCTACCCTGAAAACTCCTATGGCAAATGACCTAACTCATGGTACCCTTTCTATCCACGTGGCTTGGATCTGCAGCTGGAAGGGGAGAGTTAAGGAGAAAGCAGAGGTGTCTCCGGTCCCAGCCCAACTCCAATCTCTAAGAAACCTGAGAACATAAGTTTTCAGCAAGCAGCTCTCATTTCTTAAGAGTCCAAACCCAAAAGTTTACCCAGAGAAGCAGAAATCAAGCTCTAGAGTGAGAGAACCTAAAACTCAAGTGCTGTATTTTAGCCAGAAGAACATTTTTTTCTCTCTGAAAATTAATGATGATTAGTACTAAATGAAGCACAGTCTTCACAGGGTGATTTTCCATACCCAGCAGCTATGAACACTAACGAGACATCCAATTGATATTAAGAACGCTGCTGGCTTCTGTAATATGGGCATCTGTGTGTCAGGAACTGAACTGACAGGCCAAATCCTATTATGTATTTCACTGAGAACACCAGAAGAAATCTCTGTGCAGACAAATGTCTGGTTGGAATCCATGATCTGGCTGGTAAACATCCCCAGACCTCTCAGAATCCAAATAATAAAATTTTAGTGCTTCGCAATGCCAACACCTGAATCCTTTAATAAAAAGCAACTTCCCGACGTGAATTGTGTATTGGAGATGTACTTCCAGTGCAATGAAATGATCCATAATATATTATGTAGCTGAACCAACCAACCTGCACATTCAAAGGCAGCAGCTGCACAACCAAGACCCTCGGTAAATCCCTGCCTCTGGTTATAGGGCTGGTTTTTGTTGTTGTTGTTTTTTTTTTTTTTTTTTTAAAAAAAGAGCTCATATCTCTGTCTGTAATTCCTATGCAGCTGATATCTTCTGGGCCAGAAGAAGGTTGCACAGCATGTGTTGCTGCTGTGCACAGAGGAAAGAAAATGCAGGAACTGAAGAGCAGAAATTTTCAAATTCCAGGTACCAAGAGGATCCGGGAGTCTCACGAGGTGCACTGAGTTTCCCTTACTGGATGTGGCAGCTACAGGAGTTTTTTTCAATCGTGCTCTACCTTAAATTTCAAGATTCACCATATCAAGCCACAGACAACTCTTTTTTTCTTGCAGGAAACTGGGCCAAGTTACAGCATCAAGGAACAGTCTGTTCGCTCTGTATGGCACAGCACCAGCGGTGAGGAGACAGGAAACCTCTTTCCTGCTAGAGAGACATTTTCTTTTTCTGCAGCCACAGAAGACCAACTCCCAACACTAAAAAGAAACCAACTTCAAGCAGGAGACTGAAAGAGAAGTGCCATCAAAAACCAGTTCGATGGGAGAGGCTTCTGGTTCCTCGCTAATACACAGCTACACGCCGGGCAAGAGCAACACAGATGCTCAGAGCAGTTGCCTTCATGGAAATTTGTCTGAAAGAAATAATTACTTGCCAGCATACTGTTCCTTCTCAGGAGCACACAGAAGCCGTGAAAAATGTTTGTATGGGTGAAACATGGCAAGTTTTCAGCAAGGAAAGCCAGTCTGCACCAAACGGTGCCAGGTACAGTGACAAGGACTGTGGTTGCTGTGGGTATCCTGCCTGAAGTCTGAGCACAGTGGCCACTCACACACCTTCTAGGAGGAGCAAGCATTAATGAGCTGCTCCAGGAATACTGTCACATAATTGTCAGATCTCTTCATCAAGTACTTCAAAACTGCCATAAAAATCAAAGCAAAATCCATTATTTACCTCTTCCCAAATTATATGAAGTTATTATCGTGGTGTCTTAGGGGTGAAGGCATTTAATAAAGACGCCAAAGTTCAAGATTTGTCAATGACTGTATCTAGAGATCCAAAAATAAAGTATTTTTCTAACAAGCTGTCTGGATGACCTGCAGAGAAAAAGTCGTGTGAAAACTGCATGCTTAGTTGTCCAGACCATTCTAAAATACACACCAATTTTCACCGTAACAACAAAAAAGAAATCCAGGGAGTCCGGTTCCCTTAGCAACCAGTAAAATATTATCTACGTTATTCATATTAACATTATTTACAGCACCCTAGAACTAAGAGATCCCAATTCACAAAGAGCACACGCCTTCCTCATCGCACAACTTGTTAGCTTTGAAAATTCCATGATGCTTTTAATGGAAGTCCTAACATTCCCACGTGATTATTTTCTGCAGAAACTCCGTCCTGCTGCTTTGTGCCAAACGTAATCTCCTTTTTGTTTCACAAAGACGTGTCAGACGTGAATGAGTCTCCCTGTGCCACTCGGAGCATGCCCTGCTCACAGGTGTGCTGTCCTCACTGCGCTGAGAGCGCGGCTCCTTCCAGGCAGACCTCTGTTTGCAAGGCTTCTTTCCAAACTAATCCCAGCCAGGTGAAAGTCCTGCTCACTCTCGGATACCAAGGGACCTGTGGTATTGCCTCTGCTGTGCCTTTGAGAATGCAGGCACCCAGTGCAGTGGGAGACATCTCCAGGGCGTTGCTGACCCAAAGCCATTAAGGAGCAGTAATGACTTCTCGCCGTTTCCAGAAGACACATTTCCCATTTGTGGCTTCAGACATCTATCACACAGCTGCCCCCATGCTAAAAATAATGAATTTCATTCCCTGCACCAGTTCTTCACAGTAGTGAAGAAAGTCACCTCCTTGATTTCCAGAAAACCAGTACTGAGGGTGAAGCCCCACTAACAGGTCATGTATCATTAATCAGTGTGAGCAGCTGCTCGTGGCTGAACATTTTAAGCAGGAAATGCTGGAAAGTTTTGAGTTCAGAGGAAAAACATTGATTGAAATTTCACTAAAAAGAAACATGTAATTCCCTCCCTGAACAACCAGAATTATTAGATTAAGTAATGTTTGTATCTCTTCAACTGCCCCGCTCCCAAGGTACCAGAGCAGTGACTCCCCGCACTGAGGAATTTCTGCTGGACTCCATTTCAGAAATGGACACATAAGGAAACATGGGAAGGAAGAACTGAAGAAAACTTTTTCCAATGTCCAAAATTAAAAGATGCACTGAGACTTGGATGAAAGTTCAAGGGTTGAAATGAAGTTCTCAGTTTCCCTATTTGTCTGTTGCCTCCAATTCTCAATTGCACATAATGTTTGAATGAAATGTAAAAATACAGCTTCAGCGACACGAGCCCACAATGATTATATCCCTTACTGCAAACTGCACATGCATCACAAATAAAAATCAGCATCCTGATTCCATTTGTTATCAACAGAACCTTGCTACCAAAAGGGTTATAAACACTGAACTTCAAAAGAGTGAAAAAAACATTATGTTAATCATGTGTTCTTACTGAACAATTAAAATCTGAATCAGGATGACACTAAGAGCTAAACCCCCTGCACAGGGAACAATTAACCAAACCTTGAACCGATATACTGTGAGGTTCTCTTACCACGGGTCATTTCAGATGCATAAAAGGTTTTATAAATAGGATGTTAAAGTGAGGAAATTTAAAAAATAGCACAGCTCTTCAAACATCTTTTACATGAAAAGTACTTTTTCCCTTAATGATTAAAATTTTATTTATAACCAATACAAGATACTTGTGTGGTTATATCTGCTGCTTAGCTGCTCCTCACTATTGATGTTAAAAATTGTTCTCCTTGGTGCACTTTGAAAAGATGAGTTTAAAGAGACAGGAGGAGACTAAAGTGTTCAACAGCAGATACGTAGGCGTGTGCTGAAACTGGGCCAAGACATAGCAGTGTTCTGATCAAAGAGGGTAAGAGGGAGTTCTGTGCGGGTTTTTAATGAGACTGACAAAACCTGACACTGACGAGGAACAATCAGTAGCCCAGGGCAGTGGCTTATCAGACCCTGAACAATGCAGTGGAAAGCAGCTCCCCTTTGCTAAGGTTTGATTCCAGCTGCACCTGAAGAACATCCCCAGAGCAGCTCCAGGAAACCAAATCGCTTCCCTCATAAAAAAACCAAACGGGAAATCAACCATCCTCCACTTCATGTGCTGGCTAGATGGGCATTCCACCCACAGCACTCCACACCACACCTCAGCTTGGCTGGCAGCAAGCTCGGGATAGTAATGCCCGCTGAGGGCATCAGCAGCATCTCCTCAGCAAAATGAGAGCACGTTTCTTATGAAAGGCACCACTAGGAATAACTCAGTCACCTCCCTGGACAAGAGCCCCGCTACAAGTAAGGGTTCCTTATGCATTCTCTCTCCAAAAATATACTATATTTTCTCCTTTAACTCTGTTTTGAAGAAACAGTAATCTTCACAGTCAGAGAAACTTTAGAAAATGGGCAAATGACACAGGAATGTCAAGTCCCATATTTTAATAACTCTTTACAATACTTGTCATCTCCAAAGGGAGAGTTTTCAGTGTTTTCAACTAGTTGTTTCAAAGTCACTAGAAATTAAATGGTTAAGCACTTTAAAAACCCAAACAAACAAAGAAATACCTACCAAAAAACCACTCCAGAAAACAGTAAGAAAAACATTCCTGAATTCTCTGCATCAGTCTGTAACTAAATGGCATTATGAAGTGGAGTTGGCTTACATTTTTTCCAACAGCCCTAGGCTACATAGATGCTTTTACACATAAGTGTTTTTCTGCAACCTTATTTACTTCTCCAACAAAAATGCTGATTTCACACCTGACAGAGTGTATTTATAATAATTCACTAAAAGAAGAACTAAAAGGGAGTCTGTTTAGTTCCTGTTCTCGTTTGATTCCCTTCACTGGCACTTAACACATCCTAACACATCCAGTAGCGGGGGGACTTTGTGTTCTGGCATTTTATTTTTTCCTTTTGCACATTGGTTAAACACATCTCCCTCATCATCATCATCCTCATCACCACCATCATCTAAATCAGGGGATATCTCAGGATCCCTAGGTTCCTACAAATCTTAGTGCCATAAAACATGTTTCAAGGTGCACTTCAGTACAACCCTTAAGGAGGTGACAGGAAAAACAAAGAGAGAGAGGGAAAAGGTGTGAACTTAATGGTTTTTACTGCTAATCCTAAATTAAATATAGATGGTGTTGAGAAATTGCCTGAACGTCCTCCTCTCTCCTTTAAAAAAATCTAAATTCAAAGTAAAAAAAAAAACCCAAACCATTGAACTTGAAAGTTTACAGAGGAAAATTCCAACCTCCCTTCCACCTACACAGAACAAACAAATGAACAAATAAAGCTTAAATATTCTAACTCATAAACTTATCACCTCCGTTTTTTAAAAAACGCTATTTCTATTTACTTTGGGGGGCAAAAGATTGCTTGTTTTTTTCTAGGCAACCTCTGCCTTGTAAAAGCTTAGCCCAGATGGATTAGCAGCAGTGTAAATAGTTGTCTGTAGTAAACAATCCCAATCTTGTGTTTCTGCTTAGACTTTTCACCTAGACCCACCTTGTACACCCAGGAACTCACACTCGCACTACATGAATACCCTGGCAGATCTTTCAGCTTCTGTGTTTAGCCTTGTCCTTCAAATGTAAGTTAAAGGGGCAGATTTACAATCTGAGAAACAAGGTGCTTGAGCAGTAACAGCTTTGGTGGAGCAGCCCCAGAAGGCTTGCAATAATTCTGCACATGCTTTCGTACAGTTATTGGATATCCTTTCTTGAGAGGAATGCTTGACAAGGGACACAGCTTGTGCTTCCAGTCCCTTCAGGAATTTGATTTAAGGTTTGCTGGAAAGCACAGCAGAGGCAGTGTGTGTTTCTCAGCTGTGCTGTGCTTTATTCCCAGCAGCAGCCAGGTGATCCTTTACCTGCTGTGACTGCTCCACAGCACTCTCAGGGAGCTACAGCAGGCAGTGGTGACACTGCACACGGGTCAGGAAGGAACAGAATATGGCAACACTGACATAAAGGTGCAGAATTCACCCACAACAGGAGTAAAAACATTACACGTAACCACAAAGTCCACCTTTCACATGCTTAGCCCCAACCTGGCTTTAACAGAAAATTATTTACAAAATCACAGGTTAGAAACACGACACGACCAAGTAACCAACTATCCATGGGTAAGTATCCCAAAGGATACAGCAGCCTTAAGGATTTCCACCAAATGCAAATGAAAACCCAACGTTTCACAGCTTAAATGACCTTTGAATGCCAGACCTGCACCAGAGAATGAGGCTGCCCATTGTATTAGAATTCTGTATATTTCTTTCAGCTCCCATGGACATCAGGTATCAAGGGGCCATCACAGCACTGCCGTGTATCAACACCAAGATGCCCACTCCCCACGTGCACACATTCCTGCACTGGAGGCTCCCAAGGTCCTCACGCATCCTGAGGCAGAGATTTTCATGGATGTGATGCTGCATAAACACTTATGAACAAAATCACTGGGAAACCACCAGCCAAAACCTGGAATAGAAACCACAGACAGGAACCAATCTACATTCCAGGGTTGCCCAAGGAACGCATCATTCCCTGCCATGCGGGTAAAAGTGAATTGTACTTCCATAAGTCCTGTGCCTGCTGCACCGACCTTGCTCTGTTCATTTACATTGTTGATTACAAGTACAAACAACCTGAGCCCACCATTTGTCTGGATCCACATGTAATCAATACTGCCCATCTAGAGGAGAAGAAACCGATATAGGACATGGATTTCCTAGGACTCCTCAATCTTCTTTCTTCAAGTCCAGCTGCCTTACATAACTTCAAGGGAAACAGACTGACAAAAGAGAACAGAATCCCAAAATAACCACCATGACATAGCCTTATTTTTAAATATTAACTTCTAATAACTCTGTGCACTATGGCAAACATTAATCTCGTTCTCTGAAATCTATTTTTAGGAAACATGTTTATATCCAGGCTGATACTCAGTATGAACTTAAGCATGCTGCAGTTGAAAAAAATTAATTAAAGAAAAAAATGGACTCTCAGAAATACTGCATCAGCCTTTGTAATGAGAGTAAAATGGTTGAAAGATTCTGCAAGCTGTATCTGATCCAGTTTGAATTTATTGGCAGAATCTTACAGGCAAGAGACTAAGCTACTTTAGAATACAGAGTTAAATGGTTGGGTTTATTTAATATCCACATAATACTACTTTGAAAAGAAATCCTTTATTCTATTGCCACTAGAACAAGGGAAATGCAGATTTTTCTCTACTGGCTGTCAAGGGTTTTTTTTTCTTTTTTTCTTATGTACATGTGCTGTGTGAAATTCAGCAATTTCATTTCACAGGGTGTCTTTGGCATTAGCCACAGTGTAATGTAACTGGAACTACTGAAGTTCATCTGATTTCACACCTAACCCATGCAGCCTCACGAATCAGACACTACTTCAGCAAAAAGAATCATAAATTGCTTAAGTTTTTCTGGAAACAAAGCTCAATGTATTCCTTGAGTTTCCGGGTGGAGACAAGCTCGCCAATGAACCCAACACGTGTTTATGCTCTGTGATAAAACGTCCACATAGAACCATGAGATTTTCATGCAGTTTGGGAGATGTCTGGGTCAAGCTGTGGTTTGGAGTTTGTTTTGTTTTTGCTTTTCCACAGAAAACTCTGTATAATGATGACATTGAAAAACCATATTTCATGCACAGCTTCTGTCTCGCTGTTGTGGAAAAGCAAGGTAAGGCTTTCAAATGAGGAACAAGAGCTTCCATTCATCAACAAATGTGAAGAAACATATTTGGAGGAGACTACACAGGAGTAGTTGCTGAAAACAGCGGCTCCAAAAGCCTCCGCAGTTTCATCTCGAGCACCACGGCACTCTGGACTTTGTGATCCCCACCTCATGCTCCTACCAAACTGCTGCCACCTGGTTGGTTGTTCACTTTGCAACCTTCTCCAGCTCTAATGATACATTTCCTGTGCCTGCTTTTGAATCCTTCTGCTCTGTGCCTCACCCACAAATGCAGATCCCAGCAGGGATTCCATCTCTGGGCAAGGTGTTGCAGAGAGAAGGAGCACAGGAGCTGAAAGCTCGTCCCAACAGGAAGCAAATAACTCCTCCTTGCTCAGCTGTTTATGGTGCCTCAGCCAGGCTCTCACCTTCAAGAATGTGCAAAACAGAGAAACAGCCCTCAAATCATCCCCATTTATTTCAGGGTAAAAGGCTCTGCATAGTCTGGGATCATAAAACCACAATACTGATTTGAAAAAAGCAGAGGTTATGGCAGAAAACTGGAATGAGGCAACTCTGCACTGCTCATCTTTGGTTCACTATGGGTATTTTACAGCAAGCTTCGGGAAACACAGGACAGGCAGGGTAATGAGTTCTGGCACAGTCACTTCAGCTGAAGGATCTTCAGAAAGCAGTTTGGGGCAGAGGGGGGGACGAAGCCCCAAAACAAACATAGCAGTTTTCACTGGTAAGGATAAAAGATAAGAAGATCTAGGGCCATCAGAACATATTAATGTAAATCAAGATGTCTCTGGGGGAGCTCTGCTTGAAGGTTGTTCACTGCATGTATCTTTAATTACAAGCTGACGTACATTTCATCCTTTAGCCACAATTTATATTCCTTTTATCACCTCTGTTGTGAAACAACAATGTGCTTTCCCACTTTCATCTAGAATCCACACCATTAGACACCCAGCGCTGTCATTCCATTTCTCTGCAACTCCCTTTTCCCTGAACAGTCAATCAACACCAGCAAACACAGAGAGATGCAGCGTGATGCACAGTTCAACCAATGCCATTTCAGATGTGAAAAGACAATTTTCAGGAAGAAAGAATTACACATCAGTAGGTAGGGGGGAGAAAGAAAAGAAAAAGAGAGAGAAGGAGGTGTATCTCTTCTCTTACATCTCCCTCTTAAGATGCACATCTTATTTCCCTCATTTGTTACAGTCTTCATTTCTGGCTGCAAGGGAGAGCAGCTTCACTTTATCACCCACCCGATGTAAAACCAGCCAGGCTCTTTATTTCAGCACCTGCTTGCTCCCTACACCAGCCACTGTTTGCCCTGGCAGCCTGTTCAGTGGCAAATGACAGGGACAAGAACACCAGCAGCAATGTCACAGAACCCGTCATGACGTTCCTGCTCTGTCCTGAAGAACAGCCATCTCCCAGCAGCCAGGGATTATGGATGCAGGCAGTGGTTATCCAGCAGACACTCCCTCTTTTACAACAAAAGGTAACAAAACATCTTCTCCCCGAAAAGTTGATTCTGTATCTATATCAGTACTTTTTCCCTATAAATCACAGAGAGACACTTCACAGGAGTAGAAAACAGCATTCTGGATAAACATCCAGTGTCACTTTGAGACTTGAAACTAGATTTACGTGCAAATAAAGTTTAGTTTTTCTCAATTTGGAATCAACTATTTAAACTGATATTGAAGCACATTGATGAATTTAATTAGGCAGCCAGCTTACAGCCTGAAGTTATTACAAGCACGCACATTCGTGCCCTAGGTGACAAATTCACTGTTTTTATTATTATTGTATGATAATTTCCTATTTTTATTTTTTGTACAATGCTCTCTCTGGACCAAGTAATTGGTAGTTGTTCATGCATGTTTTAATAGTCTCTGAAAAAAAGGTTTCCCAACAAATGCTATCTAGTAGGAAAGACTACTTGAACTGCATTCATTCCTATGGCAGATTTCCCTCGTTGGCCAATTAATTACAAAGTATGAGAGTTTTCCTGAAGTCACTTGGAAAAAGAAAAAAATCAACACATAACCTATGACTTCTGGTTCATTGTTCCTGTCTTGAACTGATTCTGCTTCGTGTACACAGAACTGCTAAAAATGGGGTATTTAATACTGCTGGCACAAGCCTCCAAGACATCAAAAGCAGCGCACAGGGCTATGTTTCTACATGCTAATTTCCCCCAGCTACCCAACACGGATCACATAATTAAAAGCAGTGTCACAGAAGGGTCACACACTGTGCCTGTGACTCCATGAGCAGTTCATATTGTTCTGTGTGTGCAGTTTATACTGCTCTGTGTGTGCAGTTCATGTTGCTCTGTGTGTGCAGTTTATACTGCTCTGTGTGTGCAGTTTATGTTGCTCTGTGTGTGCAGTTTATACTGCTCTGTGTGTGCAGTTTACGTTGTTCTGTGTGTGCAGTTTACGTTGCTCTGTGTGTGCAGTTTACGTTGTTCTGTGTGTGCAGTTTACGTTGTTCTGTGTGTGCAGTTTATGTTGCTCTGTGTGTGCAGTTTACGTTGTTCTGTGTGTGCAGTTTATGTTGTTCTGTGTGTGCAGTTTATACTGCTCTGTGTGTGCAGTTTATGTTGCTCTGTGTGTGCAGTTTATACTGCTCTGTGTGTGCAGTTTATGCTGTTCTGTGTGTGCAGTTTATACTGCTCTGTGTGTGCAGTTTACGTTGCTCTGTGTGTGCAGTTTATGTTGTTCTGTGTGTGCAGTTTATACTGCTCTGTGTGTGCAGTTTATGCTGTTCTGTGTGTGTTTATACTGCTCTGTGTGTGCAGTTTATGTTGCTCTGTGTGTGCTGTGCTCGCAGAAACCACAACTGCCAGAGGAGGCTACAACCGAGCATGACAAATCAAATGTCATTCTCAGGGACTGACAGAGTTCTTGCAACAAAAAAAGTGACTGCAGCACAAACACAAAGCTTTTTTGGGAACAAAAGACAGCACTTGACTCAACTTTTCTCACTGCAGCCACATGTTCTGCCACGGTAATCTTGGTGAGCTCACAGCTCTTCCACTCAGAGTTTTTGCACACAGATGTCACAAAAATAATGGCAACAAATCAGGTGCAGCAAGAACCTTTCTAATTGACCACTTATACTTGCATGTTGAAAAAAGCAAGATGGGACTCCAGCTCCCTGAGTTACAGGGCTGAGCAGTCAGAGAACCCAGGCCTTCCTAACCCTGGGAACTTTTTTTGGTAACTCTGAAGTGAAATGTGTAACTATTTGTAAAGTTCAGGCCTTAGAGCAATGCAAGGCACTGCACGCACAAGAAACAGTTCTCCATTTATGCAGCAGAGCAGTAGCATTCACACCCGTGATGTTTAATTCTACCACAAACACCTCGTAAAGTCTAAATAGCTGCTGCTACTGCGGTCATGGTGAGCAGCAAAGCATCAGAGAAAGTGCTCAACAATCCTACAACCATCAGAGGCATCTGGTTTGGATCAGATAGAATTTTAATCCATAGGGAAAACTAAAATCCAGACATGTAGAACTGTAATGAAAATGCTGGTGGTTATGTCCCAGGACACAACCACCCAAGAAATGACACTATGACATGAATTCAGGCATGATTTTGCCTGTGAACACCATTTCTTTTGGTGCATGCATGCTCTTTGTGGAGCTTTCTAGAACTCCTCAAGGAAAGAATGCTTCTAAAAAGAGAAAATTAATATAGTAAAAGCAGTGTATCGAAATTTAAGGATGTGAAAAAGAGACCACCAGATCAGTAAAAACAAAACTAGCAAACCAAGACAGAAAAATTAATTGGTGAAACCTCACTTGAATTTTCACCACTTCATCAGCACGAACAATTGATGAAAGAACTGTTTCAGGATGGCACTAATGGCAGAGGCGAAGACAATGCAAATTGTGAAGGGCTTTTCTGGATGTGTGTGTGCTGTGATACTGCCTGGCCTGACGCAGCAATAGGAGAAGGGTTCCAGCAGGAATTCACAGGATATACACATAAAACAAAGTTTTTGGACTAAATTTAGGTCCTGTCTTAACCTACTGCTTCTCATTCCAGGGTCTACAAAAAACAATACTCAGAGGTTAACAAGCTGTTTCCAGAAACTCAACAAGCTAGAATAGGAGGAATGACCCAACTGAAGCTGAAAATAGGGAATTAATTGCCTGTTTGAATATGTCAGTGAATCAAGATCATGAAAAGAGGCAACTTTCTAAGCATGACTGTCCTCTTTCTTGTCCTTCTCTTCTGTGACTGTGGTAAAATTCTTAATAATTTGTTTGTTTTCTGGTACAAAGAGATGTGGTTGCATTTATTTTACTTCCCTATCCTGTTTAATTAATCTGTTCTGTCCCCAAAGTTTCAGCAGCGTATTTTTTCCTGCTCGGAATAGGAGCTTCAAGGATGAATGGAAAAGAGTGTGTGTTTGTTATGTTTTGGGGAAGGGTTGTCAATTCTATTTCTTCAGTAACAACAAAGAAGCACTCAGGAAAATTAGTAAAGAAAACATCTCAGAAATAAATTAGTCTAAAAGAGGTTGACACTGTCAGTAAATTTAAACAAATTACAGCAGTTAATCCTGGAAAACCAGTCCTTTTCCATGGGCAGCACGTGAGCACAGTGAAGAGCACACAGAACATGATGCTGTAGACGGTTCCCTTGACAATGCACTCCAAAATCATGCATCGGAGATAATACTGTTATTATGAAATTTTTTATCAACAACTAAAAATCAATAATCTGTGATCACCCAAGCTTGCTGTAATGTAAGTCATACAGTATATCAGAGGAAAAAAAAATCTATAGCAAACTTTTCAGTATTATGACTATTTCTGGAAGGAGAAAAGGATCTAAATGATAACTGAAAGAGTTTCCAACTCTAAAGCACAAAGTGATGCACAGTTTGCTGATAAAGTTTCCAAAAAAATTGTCCTTGGTGCCTGACAAACTATGTAGGGCTGCAAACACATAAAATGATGAGTCAGCCCAGGTCCTTTCTGCGTGCCCTCAGTGCTGTGGGTCGTCTCCTGTGGGGGTGTTTAAAGGGTCTGTCCCAGATCACACAGGGTTAGCTTTGACCTGAATGGAACATTCTGGATTTTCTATGCCAGCAGCACCCAGATCTACTCAGATCTGCTGCCCGGTGCAGAGCTGCTCCCAGCAAAGCACCCAGCTCATTCCAGTTGGGATAAGGCTGCACTTGGACCTTGCTTCCCCCAAGAGAACAAGGCCTGGGTCCAGTTCTGCTTCCCAACACCACGTGCAGGGCACGAAATCGACCCTCCTCCCACTGCAGATTCTTTTTGTTGTTCACACAAACGCCGTATCACAGCAGCATAACTTTCTCTGCTTGCAGAAACATTAAATATCCACAGAAGATGTTCAAACACGCAGAGCCAGCAGTGCAGCAGTGTACAGTTCTGAATAAGGTGGGATATATTCCAGATTTCCTGGTGCAAGAAGGATGAAGGCCCAGCTCCACAGGCCATGGTGGTTAGGCACACCCCCACAAAGAAATGGGGCATTCCACCTCATGATTTAGATCCCTAATGACACTGGATGTCTTTTTGCCCTCTCTCCCAAGGAACAAAGACCTCCTTTGGATATTTTTTTTTCTGAGAGGAATCATTTACTCCATCTGTTTTTCTGGAAAAAGCTGAGTATAAAAGAGTGAGGGAAAAATCATTAAGCAGCTCTATTAATTTTGAAAATTCAAGTCTGTTCTCAGAGCAATACACTTTATATAAGAAGTCTCATGACGGCCATAAACATTCATCTTACCATAACCATTAAAACACAATATCAGCTCTCATTGAAAGAAACAGAACCAAAACATTTTCCAGCCTGATTATTGTTTGGAGTTCCATGTAAAGTTACACAAGTTGAAAACCAATTACATCTTCATGACTAAAACTTGCATTTTGCAATGGCTTTGTTCTTAATATTTCACACAGGGCCTTGTTCTACCCTTTTAAATTGGTATTTTTCTGTTGAGGGTTCCGAGACCATCATTTGGCGTGTTAAGAGACGAGGACAAAGACTCAGAATGTCTCAGCCCCGTGCTGCAGCCAGAGCCGGTGAGCATGGGCTGCCTGGCACGGGCGTGAGCTGTGTTAGAGGAGCAGCACAGGATCTGCAGGGGCACAGCATCCCTCACGCCCATTCTCAGGCAGAGGAATTACTGCCCAGCACCTCACCAGAACATTCAGAGCATGGGACTCTCAGCAAAGGAAGATTTCCAGGCTTTAAAAAAAAAAAAAGCTGGCAGCTAAGAGCTGCTTTTTAAGCTTTAATGAGTATGTTAATGACCCAAACCAAAATGAAGAAACCCATAACCCCAGACACTCATTAATTCTGTACAAAATATATCGGCCAGAAATCATTAATGTTGCGAGAAGCTTCTGTAACTGCAGTGGTTTTAATCAACTCTCAAATCTTCTGTAATTATACACTTATGGCACAGGTTACTTTATTTATTTGGATTTCAACTTCATATCAGAAGTACCTATCTCAGATGCTGGATTATTAACAGAACAAAGAATTATTACAGACCTGATGTATCACTTCACTTACACGGTAAGCAGAACTTCTTATGGATACGAAGCCTACTTTTGTGCATCTGTAATACTCAGTTCTCTTTCCACAGTACAGCCCCCTCAAGCACACTGACAAAGACCTGAAAAGGCCCCAAAATTGGACTCTGGGTGTTAAACCAGTTCTGTAATCTCTTGCACTCTCAGTGCTCATAAGAAGTTGTTCAGGTTTAAAAATCAGTGTAAGAAATCTCTGACTCTACATTTGCTCCCTCTGAACATTCCAATTCACAGCTATTTATGGGAAACAAGAATGTTTTCCTTGAGATTTGCAAAACCCATTCCCGGCCCCTTCCCAACTCCTGGCCTCTTAGATCCAATAAAGCTCTGAGCTGAAGACAGACTCTGGGCTGGATAACACATACAGCGAGTTGTTAGACAAAAATCAAATTGGAAAGCAAAATCAGTGCAACTTTTAGCTCTTGCTGCAGATTCAGAAGTTCAACCAAGGATAGATTTGGCTGGCAGGATTTTGGCTCACTTTCCTGATCTCAACACAGGCTTTTGAGAGATGTTAACTTAAAAGACAAAAAAAGTCATCTTTGTAACTGTGAAGTAAACTGAATTTTCTCTGAAGTCACCAAGTCAATGTGAGATGCTGAAAGATGGTGGCTTCTCTTTGACAATTTTAAACATGGAACTCACTTAAAACGGCACATTTAAAAAGTAAAATGTTACTATTAACATGCAAATCTGCAGCTCCAGAATTCCCAGGAAGGTAATGAAAACTCCCCTCTAGTCGTGCACAGCAACCCCAATTCGTGGCAGGTCAGGAGACTCTCATTATCCATCTTTGCGTGCTGCAGACGAGGCTCCACTCCGCGGCAGCCAACAGGAACCCGCGGCCCCTTCCCAGCAGAGAAGAATTTTGGCAAATGGTGACTGACAGCTCTAGTTCTTGTCCAAACAATGAACGAGCTCTTTGGGCCTTCTCGCACGAGAATGGCTTTTCTTGCAAGAGAAGGGGAAGAGGATGGCTTCTCGTGTGAGACCTCTTCCTCTGCCTTTCCGTAATTCTCCTTTTAGCTCCATGTGTGACAAACCAGGATCAGGGATTTTTTTAAATGGCTGATCCTAAGGAAGACTTCAGGAAAACGAAATCATGAAATTTAAATTCAGTTGATACAGTAAATACAGGCTTTGGGGAGATGCCCGTCATTTTTGTCAGCTGTTCCCTCCAGGAAAAATGCTAAATATTAGCTTTTAGAGAGACAGAAACAAACCCCAAGACATAACCAGAGCCTTCTTGCACAGCATTTCCCTAAGGAAAAAGTCAAGGTCTTCCATAATTGCTGTAATTGTTTTTGATGTTGGGTAAGTTAAGTGATGTAAACAGGACACAAAAATGTTGTATTTCAGTAGAAAAAAATCTCAGTGCGTGCCCTCCAGAAACACAGCTCTGCTTCCCTCAGTCACTCTTTCAAAAAGTGCTTCCTTATTTTTACCTCCAAAGGAGCATTTTCATCCAGTGGGGTTAACAAGGCTGAAGCAGCACCTGGGCTGCAGAACGGGCTGGGTGTCAGATCTCCCCCCAACAGGGACAGAGGCTGGTCCCAAGGCACTGGCAGAACTGGGATGATGTAGGATTATGTCCCACTTTGGAAACTTCAGAGCCAGGCCCGGAGAAAACAGAAGGATGGGCGGAGTATGAAGGAAGAAATCATCCTAAAAATGCTTGAGAACAGTCATCTAAGAAATACATACACTGTTCAGGATTTGGCTGACATCATTCTTTCTAGAAACATCCTGAGGTAGGTGAGATTTTTGGTCTGTGTCTAAAATTCTTGGCCTCAGAGGGCGAAAAGGGGATAAATTCTAGGCAATGTGGAGAATGTGCAGCATTTAAAACTAAAACATAACGCTTAAAAGTAATGAAGTTTGGAAAAAAGAGACCAAGCTGACGAAATATTCATATTTTACAGCCAAGCAGTTCGCAGTTGGGTCACGAGGACCGAGCAGATCCAGGCACAGCCCTGGTGCAGCCCATCACAGCCAGCGCTCGTCAGCACATCCACTCCTCCTGCAGAGCTCTGCTTCCCAGACACCAGCCCTTCCCTCCCTTCTTCCCAACAACCACAACCCTGCCCCTCCTCTCCCCTCCAGGACTAGTACCCGCACGGTTTGCCACAAAGCAGGTTCTACAGAGCGCAATAAAGCACCTTCCCTTTATTCCACCCCACAAACTGCCGGCCAAGGCAGACACAGCTTTCTCTCTCTGCTGGGCAGCACCCACTGGGATCTCTGTGGGGAAATCCCAAACTCCCGAGCACAGCCTCTGATGATGACACAACCCCAGGCTTTACGGAGGCCACTCCACACAGAAGAACGGAACGCACTCAGCTCACAGGGTGACATTTACAGCAGGGCTCATCTGCAAGTTGAATATTTTAACAGCAGCCAGCCACCCTCAGAAGCAAAGGCAGGAGGTCTGAGCTGTTTATTTACCAACAGCACCAGCACAGGAAGGCAGCACAGGCTCCCCGGGTGAGTGTTTTCTCCATCTCTGCCATTTGTGTTCACTGGGTGACCTGCTGTGCATTATTTGTGCCTTGTTTCTTCCACAACATGTCCTTTTCCTGACACGCTGTCCCAGCATTTACCAGGCTGTCAGTTCTGACAGTTCTGACACATTCCAACTTTTTGTAGTAAGAGGAAGGGCAGGGAATGGGTTTCCTTGCAGACAAAGCTCAGGAAAAACCAGCAAACCCTCTGTACCCATAAAACTTTTGACAGTTTCTATCAAATCCAGCACAGAGGCAGAGACCAGAACTGTTGCAGAACAGCTGATGCTACTTGTCTTTTCCAGGAGACAACCTCCTGACCCCCACTGAGCCTTCTGTGTTCCAGAGAAACTCAGGAACTGTGCTAAAAGAAACTTCAACTCAGTAGTGCTTCACTCAAAGAGAACAGTGCAGGTGTGCAAAGCAGGCTGCTGCACACCCAGGCGTGGGGCTTGTTCCCTGCCTTCCCAGAAATACAGAACTAAAACCCCACAAAAATAACAATAATAATAATAATAAAACCATTTAAAGAAGTGGCACGAGCGACAAAGGCAGTGAACATGATTGAATCATCCAGGTCTTCTCTCAGTTTGCCACAATGAGTAAAAGGGCTTGGGGGAAAAACCAATAAATTCATTTCCAGGATATGTTATGGCACTAGGGCTGCAAATGTTGAAAATACACATTACTACCAACTGAATATTCAAAGTTTCTGCATCAATTGGATGTAAAAATTGATGTGGCAGAATGCTATTTTCGCTTCAGAATCCTGAAAGGCAAGAACAAGTGGGAAGATCCTACCAAAGTTTCTATTTAAGTGGGATACCCTTGTATCGCCAATATTTTTCCTTTTGCTGCAAAATCAAGAAACCCCCCAAACAAACCAAACCAACCAAACCAAACCCCCTGACAGTTTCTGTGAAAAGATCAGGTTGTTCTCATCACTTCACGGTCTCTGCACGCGCGCCTGGCAGCGCACGGCCCCTGACGCGGAGCCTGTCTCTGCTCCCAGCCCCGGCGTTCGCTGCGCTCAGCACCATCAGCCGGGGTTCGAGGGAGACCCTGCTGCTCAGCTGCCACTCAGCAGCCCTGGCAGGACTTCCCAGCTCACCTTCCTCCTGACTTTGAGAGCCAAGCTCACTTTCTTCCGTCCGAGCTCGCTCCTCTCAGCCAGGGTGACTTCAATTTCCACTTTAATGAACGTCTTTCCGGTGCTTCTCATTAACCTTCCTCCTCACTCTCTGGCTCTGGACTGTCTTTCACAGTCACTGCCTTGTTGATTCGGGGCCTGACCTGGTAAACTTGTATGCTCATGAATAACTTCTCCCCTGGGAATAGCCAGGCTGGCTTTTGTACGGTTTCTCCCAGAAGTGAAATTACCCACATGGATGTGGTGAACAGGATGGGGGCTTTTTGGTTTTCAGGCTTTTTCCTTTCTGACCTTCCAAGGCATCTTCAAGTACTACTGATGTCCTCTCTTATTTTACTTGTGGCTTTCAGGCTTACTCCTTAGACCACAGTGAATAAATTATAAAGCATAATTGGAAAACACTGGAGAGGTATGGACATGCTGTAATTGCAGGCAAGGACACACTTATGATTTTACAGTTATCGTAGATTCTCTGAATTTTTTTAATTCCATTTGATAAATTTCAAATATTATAAAGAAAAACTGAATTTTCCTCAAGTCCATGAAATGTAATATACAAACTTCCAGTGGTGTTACACAAACAGGTCACAAAATAAGTCATGTGCTGCCCGCCTGGTCCATACCTCCCCTGCACACATCCTCACACACATCACTGCATTCCCCCTCTGTGGACTTTCACCCCGGTTCAGCTCAGTGTTTTGACAGGCTGTAGTAAGAAACAAGAGGAGAAAGGGAGTGGAACCAAGAACAATTATTTAGAAACCTGAATGTTAATTTTTCTGGTATTTTGCCAGCTTTAGTTTTGTGTTAGTTTCCATACACTTCTGTCATAAGCAATTTTTTCCCATCTTCTTGGAATTAACATCTCCTAGTTTTGCAATTTTTTATGCTTTTCCACCTCTTTAATCACGTTTCCCTAATGCCCCTATGTTCATCCGTGCATTTTCACTCATTTTACCCTCACAATGTCAGTACATTCTTTCTGATTTACTTCCCTCCCTCTTCATCTTTATAATCTACTGATTTATGTTATTTAAGTTACTTTTCATCTCACTTTACATTCTTACTTTTCGTTCTTGGCCCACCATGTTTTTGCTTTCCTAAGCTGCTTCCCCTCCTACACTCGGGCAATTTAAAAAACCCAATGTGCCAACTGCCAAAATGATCCTTTAACCCTTATTCTCATTGATTTTAACTTCGGAATTAACCCTGAATTTTAAAAAATACTCTTAACATGGATCTCAGGGCAAACCCCTAAGAATGCCTTCAACTAAGTGCACTTTGCTGCAGAAGTACTTACTGTCACCGTGTGACGTTTGGATAACGTGCAGCTCTGCATTTACGTGCTGCAGAGGCTGCAAACCTCAGTGCCCACATTTGCTTCCAGAGAAAACAAGAAGGTACAAAGCTATCCACGGGGCAGGAGCCAAACAGCAGCGCCAACACCTGAAGATGCTGCGAGCACAGCCAGCACCCTGCGCTGGGAAGGGAAGAGAGGGGATTATCTGCAGTCTGACACGGCGGCTGACAGGAGGAACCACAGCAACATCCCAGAGCAGCCTTGATCTCCTCACTTCACCCCTTTGATTTTACGACGACTGTACCTTCAAAATTAAATCTAGCTCTCATCACGGATGCTGTCTAATGTGCAGACAATGTGCTGCAGCGAGGGAGAGCAGATCCAGCGCCGTTCCCCTGCCTCGGGGGGCGCTGGGGAGGGAGCTCTCGATAGAGAACAAATCAGAATCAAACAGCAGAATATTCAGATACATCCTGAGCAGTCAACTCCATCACATAAAGAGACACTCATGCATTATTCATTCCATGAAATCCGGGAGTTTTTCCAGAGAATATGCCACGGACTAGAGATAGGGTTTATCAACTGTTTTAAATCAGCGTGTTTTATCTAATACAATAACAATTTATTTACTAAGGATATTTATACCATTGGAGCTTTCCAGGCTTAATTGATTCTTTTCATCAAGATCCTGTGCACTGGGAAAATCAGCTCACAAAGTGATTTGAAAAGACACTGTGCTGAATATCTACAAAATGATTTAGATTATAAAGGAGTAAAGTTATGGATCTGTTAGCATTTCAATTACCAGATTCTTCTCCTTTGGAGCTATTCCACAAGGCCATCCTCATCCCAAGGATGTCAAAAATAGTTTTTGATTTGATAAAACATTTTATGTGGACTTAAATAATCAATCACCAAAGCTAGAGTTAGGACAGTCAGTCTGTGAATACACCACCTGCTCTGACAAAAGTCTTGACACAAGAAGCTAACAAAAAGGAAAACTTTAGCTACTAGTGTATCAAGAACATTGTACAAGTATGGACCAAGCACAACCCAGTCCAGTATTTTTCCTCTAAGCCTGACATCAACCACTCGAGTTGGATGAGTTTTACCACAGTAAGAACACAGGTCAGTGTTGATCCTTGCAGTATTGCCATGCCCAAACTTCAAGTCATGAAACATCCATCCAAAATTAAGAAATAATTTGAAAAGTAAAGACTAATAACAAACAGTCGAGCTAATTCATCTCTTGATGTTCAGCCTTAAATCTGTTTAGTCCAGGAGCTGGTGTTTTAAGACATGAAAACATTAACTCGTGGGAGATGAAAGACAGCACACAGTTTAAGTGAATAGGACTGCGCCAGGCACAAAAGCTGGAGTCAGCAGCATGCCAGCAGTGGCTCTGGCTGGATTAGCAGGAAGCCAGACCTTTGTGCCCGTTTGAAGCCAGGGAAATCAGGAGATAATGCAGCATTCCTTTTAATTGTAACTGAGGCTAATACAAGAGACAAACCCTCACAGACTACCTTCTGTTCTAATTGAGAGGAATAATCGCAGAGTAAGGTTTTCTACACAAAAGCAAGGACACTTCCTAATTACCCATCTTCGGATGCCTGAGTGCCTTGTAGCAGAGTGAAGGATTCTGCTGTAGAGGAGGTTTGGATAAACGGCAGTGAAAAGGAAAGACAACACAAACTCCTCTGACATATTCAGGTGTCTGATGGAATAAATGCGAGCAGACGTTGCTGCAGCAGGTGAAGAGCCCCCATCTGTAAAGACAGACTACATATCAGAGAATATATTTCCATTTATGTATGAAAATCTGTAAATACAAAGTTTTGCTTCTGTGTGAAACCCTAGCTAGAGAAATCAGCCTCACTGGTAGAGAACTGCCCCCTCCTCCCCCCTTTTAAAGGTTTATCAACATATTCTGGTCTAATCTGGAGAGTATTTTGGTATGATATTTCAACAAAACTGTTTTAAATCCTTTCGGCCCAGAATGCAATCCCTGCTCAGCCCAGCCGGAGCCCAGCTGGGGATGAAGGGTGGCAGAACTCCCAGGGAATGGCAGCGGAGCTGTGCCTTCCCTGCCCTGTCCTTCCCCCTCGGAGTGCAGTAGATGCACTTCACTTCTCTGCACGTGAGTTCCTGGCCACACATTTCTCCTCTGGAGCTTTTTCGGCCCAACCAAAGCAGGGTTTTGTTTGTTTTATTGGCTGCTTGGTTTTCAGGTTTTTTTAGAGAGGAGTTTGCTTATTTGCTTGTTTTGTTTAAATCCAGAAGCCCTTTTCCATGGGAAGGTAGATGTTCCTAGGTCCCAAAAAGCCCAAGCTGTTGATTTTTGAGGCCATTTTTTCTAAGCCATAGTTTTCACAGCTTCTGAACCCATCCCTGAACTAATCTGTCTGCAGCTAGCACCACATCCAAGCAATAATTGCCTGTCCTAGTAAGGCCCACTAGTCCCAAAGGACATGTCTTTTAAGGCAAAATAACTTGGAGAGGGGACAATATGCAAAGTGACAGCAGATTAAAGAATGATGGAAATTAAAAGTTTAAAAAGCATGAGAAAGCAATTAACCAAGGAACAAAATGATGTTTCTAAGCATATAGAAGCTCAGAGTCTGTGACAGAATCAAAGTCTCCGGAAAAAAAACCCAAAAAAAGTAAAATAAAAAAGCAGCTAGGGAAACTACCAAAAAATGAAAGTTTGTATCTTTTTTTCTGTAAAGAGTGTAAGATAAGTGCTATATCAGCTTCCAATTGATGGTGCAAGGACAGAGGTAGAGGTATTAAAACAAGCAACAGTTTAGAATAAAGTCATGTGGGAATCACCAGCAAGGCTCCAGAGCCAGACTGGGCTCCATTAACAGTGGTTTGCCTGTTTCATCCAGGATACAAATAAACTGTCAAGATACTAATAAAATATTCAAATGAACTCTGAGAACCCAAATTTAATAGCTTCCTGGTCTGAAATGGAAAACAGATCAATAGATTGATCTCAGCCTTCCTTTAGTCTCAGGTCTCTCTACATATTTTACATGGGAGAAGGAAGTGGCAGTTTTTCTCTAGATCCTGAGGGACTTTTGCTCCTCTCCTCAGGTCTCTTTCTCTGAAACATTATAAAAATACCTGACTTCTTTCAAAAATCTTGTAACAAAGTCCATCACAGAAGTTCGCTGAGGACAACGGTTACAGAGGAGAGGTCAGACATCTCTACTCTCCTACTTGCATATAATGCCAAATGCTGAACAAATCATAGCTGGAAAAAGGACCTGGCGTGAAAAGTCAGTAACACCACTTACTTCCATCATGCAAAGCAAAGAGAAGTAAATATAAGACAAAAAAGCATCTGGAGAAAATCTAACCATATCACAAGTGAATAGCGGGCCTCCTGTGTAATAATCCACCTTCTTTTCACCCGTTTTAAAGTGACAGCAGGAAGAGAAGCTGTTAAATGGATATGAACTGCCCCCCAAAAAATGAAATACCATTTTTTTTTTCTCTGAGACTGTAGTCCATCTGCAGCTGAATGAAATATAATCACCACAGGATTGGGTTATAACTGGGTGCTATAATAAAGCATGGGCCAGCAAATTAAAGATCTGGGCTCAATGACTTTAAACAAGTTATTTAACCTTTCCTTCCCGCAGTTTCCTAACCTTTTTAAAAGGGTGAGGCACTTTTTGTTCAAAAACCTCAGGCAAAACCCAAGCTGTTGTGATAGTTATTAAAAAATTAATAAACATTTAATTAGGCTAATTTGAAAAGTTATTTCTAAACCCTTAATTCTGTGTAGATGAAAACATCATTTGTAACCAGACAACCATCTGAGCAGAAACCAATATAAATCAGCAAGAGCTATTCCAGTAACAGAAACTGCAGCTACATCATTAAGAACAATTTTAAATGCTTACAGCTTTCGTATTCACTTGCATTTTATTTTCAAACTTTTTTATTAGAACATCGACTAGTCATTATCCTAGCACAGCTAAAGTGGGACAGAATCAATGCCCTGCTGACTGTCTCCTCTGCTCCTTGTGATAAACACTGTCTCACAAGTTTGAAAAAATCCATTTTGATACTGCTTTCCAATTAGACCTGTTAAATGCTTTTTGAATGACTAAATTTTGTTTGGTTTTACACCTAGGCATGTTGCTCAGCTAATATTTTTAAATAGAAGAGTCTTGTACTATTTCTACTCACTTTCTTATCAAATTTCAAGCCAAGCAAGTTAAATTGTTGTTCTTTTCTTAGGATTCACTGCAATTTATGATGTCCTGGGTAACTTTTGGGATTCTAGTCACTCCCTTTCGCAGCAGCGGCTGAGCAGAGGCACACTTAGGCAATCATGCCCTTGGCAGCGTGGCAGGAGACAGCTCTTTCACGTGAGGCTCAAAGCTACCAAAATAAAACCAGCGAATCTCAGCAAGGAACAGAAATGCCAGCCTCCTTTAATCATCACAGAAGGCACTTTTCCTAGAACCGGGGGATGATTTGGGTTGGAAGGGACCCTAAGGCTCATCTCATCTCACGCTCTGCCGTGGGCAGGGGCACCTTCCACTGTCCCAGGCTGCTCCAAGCCCTGTCCAGCCTGGCCTTGGGCACTTTCAGGGATCCAGGGGCAGCCACAGCTGCTCTGGGCACCCTGGGCCAGGGCCTGCCCATGCTCATGCTAAGAAATTCCGCCCTCCTGTCCAACCTAAGCCCACTCTCTTTCAGTTTAAAGACGCGCCCCTCTCCTCTCACCACGGCCCTGGTAAAAGCCTTTCCCCATCTCTCTGAAGAGCCTCCTCACACATGGAAGGCTGCACTGAGCTCTCCCCAGAGCCTCCTCCTCTCCACTGAGAATGGGCAGAAGTTTTCTTCACGTTCCTTTTGGAAGCAGCCCCAGAGCTCTGCGCAGTGGAGCTTCCACTGATGGCTACAGGCACAGACTCCTCACCCCGGGGAGCTTCCCTGCAAACCTTCCCAAAGTCACTCTAGACTTCATTAGTAAATTCCAATAGCGCTGTAACTGTAAAAACAGTGTCTATCTCTGATCAGTTAAATGGCAGATCCTGAAATATTCTATACTCATTAAAGACCATCTTGCACTTGCACTTGAAATATCTGGTTTTTCCTTCTGCACCAGTGAACTTGGGAAACATTCATTCTTTTTTTTTTTTTTTTGCTCAAGCTGACCTCTGTCCTTCCTTCTCTTACCCTTTCACCCTTTCTTCGTGTTGTATCATCATCCATCTGCATTATCTTATAGCTCTTTCCACTTGCAAATTCACTTAGTCATCAATGTAAGCTGCCTCTAAGCTATGCATACTTCAGTTTAATTAAACTGCCTTTTCACATCTTAACAGTCTGGGTCACCAACTGAAATGAGTATTAAAAAATGTAAGCAAGCATATCAAGATCGAGCTAATGGACCCATGACAAAGAAACAGGAACAAACCAACCAACTCTAGGATTCTCCAAATCCTCTTCTCTGAGGGTTATTGAGATAGTATTTTTTTATAAAAATTGAAAGTGTTGTTTTATGAACAAAACCAAACTTCGGTGAAAGAAGTTGTTAGACCCAGCTGAGCAGCCTACCAGGATGGTTCGTGTCTGCTCAGTGCACTCAGAGTGTTCAAACCTAAAGGAGTTCAACACCATCTAAATTACTGTTCACTCACTGCCACTGCACCGCTTGGCACTGCACACATCCTGCCCTGAGCACCCGCTGTTGTCTCTGCTAACAATCTTCCTAAACCGCTGCCTGAGGCACTGCTGATGACCAGGAGCCAAGAAATACTGTATCGGGAACCTGGAACCCATTACAGCAAAGTGATCAAAACCTTCTGACCAAGGAAAGGGCGAGGATGTGCTGTGCTCATTTCAAGCTTGTGCCGAGTGTCTCAAGGAAAAAATGTAAAATTTGGAGCCACAGAGTACAGCGTGGAACAGAGAATGTATAATTAGGGCACAAAGCAGCTTTACGTGCAGGCTTACATTCAGCATGGGTAGATATTCTCTTGTTTTACATCAGATGGTTATTACAATTGCACCAAAGATTTAATTGGAAAGGACAGAAAACCCAAATTCACTGCCCTTTATATCAGCCACTCAAGAATAAAGCACCTTAAATCAGACCAAAGAGTTTCTTCCCCAGATACTTAAGAAAAAGAACTGTGCAGGTTTAGTGTTCAGAAAGGGTTCTTAAAATAATTTTCCATAGTAACTAATGTCTTTTTTTCTGTGGTAAATTTCTTTCTGCTGCTTATATTTACTTTTACTTTGATTCTTTCATATTACATGAATACAGCAAAAAATTCACATAAAGATTTTTGTAGATGCTGATGATGGTGAGATTTGCCATTTGTTTCAAGGAAGAAAAAAAAAAGGACAAAACTTCCCAGGCAAAATGCAGAGAGGACCCTATTATTCAACCAAGAGGAGCAATGAAAGAAACTGAGAGATTTCCCAGAGCTGTGTAGACCACAGGAGCATGCATTTGCAGCCAGAACAATACCAGTTCACAGGAATAAAACTGAATTCTTAGTCTGAAATCAAAACAAATTTATCAGAGCAGCATTTCTTAAACAATTACCAGTGACACCGTTCAGGTTTGAAAAGTTAGGAAGTACTAATGGCAGCTATCAGGAACATTTTACTTTATTATGGGAGAACGGGAAGAAGCTCGAATTACTGAATACAAATGTCTGCATTAGTGTTTGCATTGAAAACTGTTAATTACCTTGAATTGCTAGCAGGGCTTCATGTGCTTTAGGGTAAAATGAGTACAAACACCTGTAGCCAATGAAAAATTTACTTGTCATTCTCTCGCCCTGGAGAAGCTGAACTGCTGCTGACTCAGCAGGAGCAGAAAGGAAAGTGCTCTTGCAAAGAAGCTTCAGAAAGGCCTGCTCTGGAGACCACGCGTGACAGAGTACAATAAATCCACGGGACAGGCTGCTTCGTGTGTTTGCCTTTTGAAAAATCAGTAACATCTAGTAAGAAGAAGAAGAACATTCCCAAGCCCAGCATGATGATGTTATTTCAGCAGCTAAGCCTCTAAATTAACTTGTAATGCAAGTGCTCCTGGCACTGGAAACAAGCCAAATTGTGACACTTAAACTTCCAGGACCTGTTTGCTGAACTATTCCCCCAAAACTGCAGCAACCCATTGCGTGTATTTTTTTTATTTACTAAATCTGTTTAGGAATTTGCATCGATCTGTGTGCCAACAGAATTCCTGGAGAAAATATACGGGTACACAAAAACCAGACAATAATATTCCAGAGCTGTTGGTTGTCTCAGTTTTCTGAAGAACACAAATAATTCTGAGATCCTTTGTCCCTAAAAACACAACACCCTGGAGGAAGTTGTTTGTCTTTCTTTCAGGAACAAATTAGGTCACAGCGATGAAGTAGACAGTGGAGCAGCCTGAGCTGGATCTTTAATTAGCAAATGGTTCATAGAATTAGCTCTGGGTTTTGTTTTTCCTTTTCCCCAGCCCTTTGGTTTTTGGAAATGTGTGTTCACACGAGAATTGGATTACCAGGAACTATTTGTGCCCCAGCGCTTGCACTGATTGCCCGTGACATCCATAGGATGGCAATAGCCCCAGTCTTGGGAGAGTCTCAATGCACCACCACTGTTTCCAGACCATTCGTAGCAAAAGCAAAGTAAATTTAACATTCAGGACTATTCCCCCTCTTTTAGCACGCTCACTTTACTCATGAGTAGCCAATTCACTGCACAAAATGGACAGTGAGCACATGAAAACCACCAACTGCTGCCCAGACAGTGCTCATGGCTTGCCTCGTGCTCAGATGGAGCATTTTGAGCCCCTTTTTCATGGATACTGAATTTCCAAGCAGTTTTCACCCAGTCCATTTGTTAACGCCGACCGTAAATTTAGTTTGGTGCCCTTAATTTGCCACATTTTGTATTCTTTAGGAGCATTCTGCGCTGCAGAATTTACTGCTCACTTGGAGACCTTCAATTTCTGCTCCTCAGATGAGCCCTGGCTGCAGTGCTGATTAAACAGATTGCTAATGTTTCAGCTGACATATTTTCCTGGGCTCTGGAGGTGTGTGCACGTGTGTCTCGCTGGTGATGATTTGTGAATACTCATGAACTGATCCACATGCAAAGGATCGAAAAAACTGCTGAAATGTAAACTGGGAGGCATCAGTAACAATGGCTTGGCAATATTATGACATCAAAAAGAGGCAAAAGCAGGCAGGACAAGAACAGTCACCTCTGAAATGAAAAAAATTTTGAAAACGACCAAATCACGTGCAGTGGTAAAGGCTGGGGAGGAAAGCTAGAAAACGAAAAGGGAGGGAACAACAAAGCCGAAAATGAAGTTAATAAGCATGATACTAATAAAATTATAACACAGAACTATAAAGACTGATGAGGCAACTGAAAGCAATTAGAACATAAGGATCTAATATTATTAAATAAATGCACAGAAAAAAAAATCCATCCAATCGATTTCCTGAGGCAACACAGGCAGTGGAAGGACTGAAAGAGTAACAATGATGAAGAAATAGAACTGAAGCATAAACATGTGATCAAGAACCAGTAAGTTGTTATTGAAAAGACAAGGGTAGTTTAAGAAAGACACAGCTGGGGCAGGAGCAGGGGTCAGGAGGACAAGGAGAGGATCCACTCAGTGGCCACAAATGGGAGATCCCCTTTGAGATGCTCAGGAAATGGTGAACTAAACTGTTATAATTGTGCCAGAGCAGGCGTTCAGGCAACAACTCTGGAACTAATTCACCCTGGGGAAAAACAAACAAATCACACCCACACCCCCAAGCCAATCAATCAATAAATTAATCTGCGTCAAAAATTAAATCAAAAAGCCTACACAGAGATTAAAAAAATAAATTCTAGAACCTTTGACAGAAGTTCCAGCAGAAATTTCAATGAAAGGTTTTTAGCTCTAAAGACTGAAATACCCCTTTCTTTCAGAGGTGTTTGGCATATGACAAAAAACAGAATAGAAATATTCTTCTGTCACCACTTACAACTTTAGATAACGAATCTTAAATTTCCAGGGTTAGCAGGTTGTCATGAGCCCTATGTTAACAGAAGGAGTATTTTATTCTTGAAGACACTTGCTATTTGTGGAAGTTAAACAAGATATTCCAATAAAGTAGAAAAGATCAAGCAGGAAAATTAATATTCCATCTCTCTTTCTATACTGATTTGCAAGTTATGTATTGAATAAGAAGAGGCAATTAAATCACTTTTTTTTGGGGGGGGGGNNGGGGGGGGGTAGACATTTATATTCCAACTGTACCAGGAGAATTTTGGGTTTTGATTAAATATGTTGTTAACTGTGCTTGCCACTTAGCACATTTGTGGATGTTTAATGTCAGGGCAACACTGAAATAGCCAAATTTGAGAAAAGTCACCTTTCATTACAGAATCCTTCAGTTTTTTACAGAAAGATATTCAGGAGCTCTCCAATGTTATTTTCTTTTTCTACTTCTATCAACTTGAAGAGTCAATAAAACCTCTGCTCAAAAAGAAACTCGTCTTTTGCTCCCCATTCAACCAGTTCTGCAGGGCTTCACAGCAGGGGCTTTTCTTCTTTTTTAAACCACGCACATTGGACTTCATTGCAGAAGTCATTCAAGGGCTTTAGCAATAATAATTCATCCATAAAACCTGAATGGGATCACAGCCTCGAGGGTCACCCATGTGATACCTCAGGATGGATTTGGTTTCAGGGATACTCCTGGTGTTGGCAGGAAAAACAAAAATCCTATGGCCAGGAACATTTCAAACAGAGCTTTTAAACGAATGCTTTTCTCCAAGACTGAGCAAGGTTTTTGAAGATTTTCAACATATTTCTGCAAACAAACAATTGTCCCGCACTCAGTTTAAATCAGACCATCTATGTTTCTATTTTTGGCAAACTTTCCCCACTGGTTAAACCACTGCCCGCTAAGGACAACAGAAACTGGTGAATTTAAACTAAAACTGCGTAGAACTCTCTCAGCATTCTGCAGCATTAAATTAAGAGTAAAAATCCAATGCAAAGCTTCCAAACCCAATAAAACTCACTTAGAGACGTCTCTTTTTATGCTTTACACCGAAACAACTTCTTTTGAGGTTTGCTTATTGTCTTTCAGTGCACTGGAATGGAATGAGCTCCTCCCAGGTTTGCTTCCCATCAGTGCTAACAGAAAATAATGTGGAGTATTGTGGACGTATTATGGGGCCTGCAGAGATTAGAGATGGGCACAACCACTACAAAACTCAGCGTTTTTGAGCATCAGGGAGGTCTGAATGTGGACCTGATGTCTGGTCCACCTCGCCCTGCAATAAGCCAGCAATCCACAGACTGCACCTGGCTGAGGACATCTGGAGCTGTGGGGACACCTCAGGGTCACACAGGACATAATTTGTATTTTCTCCTCTCACACAGGGCGTAGGTAGGTACCCACACTCCCTCAACACCCCCTGAAGGCACCCCATAACAAAAGAAACTGTGACTTTCTGGAAAATATTACTCAACTGAGATAATACATATTCAGATCTGTTAAGATTTAAGAAGATCCAGCATAAGATTCATTACACAGCAAAGCTCCGAAAAACACTTTATCCTAATTGAATGTTTGCAAGGAAATTCATATGGTGTTTTATAGTACAATTTTATGCATCATCAATTAGCAATTGAACCAGTTTCAAACTCTGAACCCTTGAAAGCTTCAAGCACAAAGAAAATGCTGTAGCCCACGTTCATTTCAAGCACAAGCTGACAGGTAATGCTGAACCTGTTACATCTTCTGCAAAAACTTATTCATGTTGCTTCCACACACACGAAAACCCAAACAAAGGCACCCCACACAATTACAAGCACCTAAGCAAAAACAAAACCTTCCTCATCCAAAGTATGAGGAGAACCTGAACCACATATTCTAAACAAATGACATTTCAATTAGTGCTTTGCATTATTCATCATTTTATTCCCTAGGCTCTTCTAAAAATCCTCACCAGAGCTGCACCAAACTCTTACTAGATAGGCAAATCTACTGATTCAAAATCTTTATAATTCTGTTCTGAAGGCCCACAGGATGCAGATGAGCATTAGACATCGGTCCGTAACGTAACCTTGGTTTCTCTGTCACACGTGGATATTTGTATCAGAACTGGCTGAGGCAACTGAAGGGAAGACGAGAATGAAACACCAGAGGTGGGTAAAATGCACAAATTCATAGCAGATTCTCTCTGAGACAGCCTTTTCAAATTAAGCTAATGCAGTCTAACCATACCTATATGGGAGTAACTATGAGCTCTTTAATATTTACTCCCTGTATATGATTTTCTCTCAAGGACAGAACAGTTAATGACTTGGTCTTGTGATCTGAGTCAGAATCAGGTCTGGCAAGAACAAAAAAAATCACACTCCCACTTAAAGAAAATTAGTATGTACACTGATATTTTCTTCATTTTACCTTAGTACAGGAAGAAAATTGATCTCATACATCAGGAAATCCTGCACTGCACTAGCAGCTATTGGAGCTATTAACAAAACTGACCAATGCATCTGTTTCTGAATAAGAACACGACAGGAGAGGAAAAAATGCAAAATCCGTTCCATTTGCAACTTGGCTTCCAATATTTTCTGTCACCTTCCCAGCATGTTTATCAAACGACTTTTTTTTTTGCTTTGTAAACCTGTGTGAGAACAACTTGATGTTGGTACTGTACTTTATTCATATGAAAATATCAAGCCAAGTGCAGAAGCAATAAAAAGCAAAGAAGAAATATGATGAGAATTTATAATATGATCTTAGTAGGCATCTTGCTTCTCTGATGTTCAGTGTTGTCTGCAAAAATACCGAGCCGGATTAATGAAAGGAGTGAGAAGAAAACATTTTTCATGTATTCGGTTTTAACCAATAAAAGAGCTCATTTAGCACCAGCTCTCAGTACCCAGCACAGTATTTTCAGCTTTCATTTCTATGTAGGCAAAGCAGCAAGTGTAGTTATTTAGCACTTTTCCCGACTGTTTCAATGAACATTTTCCATGGGTGTGTTTTCGTGCAGGGGTCTCGGGTTCTGGCTCTGTGTGGGTGCAACAGCCCTGGTGCAGAGCGGCTCAGGAGCCGGCAGTGAGAAGAGTGCCGCAACTGCACAGCGCAGTCCCAACCTCTGCCACGACGCACGGGGTGACCAGGCAGCACAAACCAGCTCAGGGTAGCCTCCCGTGCTGCTCTCGCCAGACCTCAGAAAAGCGAAGCACAGCAGCAGTCCTGCGCAGGGATGTCCATCCCGCCCCTGCACCTCTCGTTGCCCTCGCTCCGAGCCGTCCTGCAGCAGTGCCCCATGGCCAGCCCAGACTCAGGGCTGGGCAGGGCACCCCTGGCGTGGCTCCTGGCAGCGGGCAGCACATTCCTGTGGCCTCAGTTTCTGTTTGACACCTACTGGCTGTGGCTGTTGATGCTGAACAGGCTGTAGCCGCTCGTTCCGCAGCACCGCTGATTTATCCTCCCGCTGCAGAGAACGAGCTGCTCTCTTTTTTTCTGTCCTTCCGACGCGGACAAGTGAACACGAGCTAAAAGTGAGCAGGAGCCGGGATTCCCAGCGTGCTGGGAAGCGACCCCAGCTCAGAGCGATGCTGACACCGTGCAGAGGCAGCGCCCAGCGGCCCCGTTCTCCTGCAGACCTGTGTGAGTTGGGGTCTGCTATGGAACCTGCTCTTTTTCTGCTCTTAGGTTCTGCCCAGCTGAGAACCACAGTTTGGCACGTCTGAAAGCATCTCAGGCAAACAACATTCTCCAAGATTCCGTAAAAGTCTGCGTGTCTCAGCAGCAACAGCCTCTGCCACCTGACACAGACAATGCGAGATAGAGCACGACAGGAGGAGACAGGGAAAGCAAAGCATTTAACACCTCAACAGGCACATAAAAACCAAAAAAATGCTTCCCTTCTCACCAAAGTAGCATATTCCAAGGGATATTCACAATGAAAAAGCTCTGGAGACTGAAGAGCAGAAAGTGAGCATTTTTTTCCCTCCTGTAGCCAAAGAATCACATTTATCTCTAGTGATTCCTTAACTGGACAAATGGAAGAGCACTCTGCACCTTAAGCCTCTCTGATATTCCCCTCTCGTTCTTCAGCATCATTTTGTCATTTGCAATATTACACCCCCCCCAAAAAAAAGCCTAAGGTTGCTTCTCTCAACTTCAGTGAGAAAAGTTTGAAAGGATTCTTTGCCCACTATTTTTTAGAACCTGAAGATTGTAGTTGGATCATATTCTCAAGCTTTCTGTGGAAATATCATATCCAAAAACATTATGCAGAAGCTGAAATACTTTTTAAAATTATCTCAATACTGAATGCTTCTAAAAACCTAGGAAAAACCTCACCAGAACTGTGAGTAGCATCCAAGTGACTGGCAAGTCTCTCATTCTAACAGAGCCACATTTCTGTGAGCCTCAGCCAGCTCGCTCCTATCTGCTTCAGACTAAAGAACTCCACTTAATGTTTTCACTCAATTTAGCCAAGACTATCATCTCCATTTTTACTTCCACTCCTCTTTCTTTCTTACCTGGTACCTTCCATGCAACATTTTTGACTTCTGTATTTTTTCACCTTCTTCTATTTTAAAGGTGTATTCCACATCCTATCAGTCACTGTTCCCTCTGCACTTAAGACTCAAAGAATCCCATTTCAGCTGTAAAATCCCTGCACTAATCTTTACAGCACGAGGCTGTAAAATTCTCCTCTCCCACCAACACAATCCATTACTTACAAACTATTTTTGAGATGCAGAACTGAGAGCAAGGAAGTTCAGTTCTGACATCTGTGTGCTTTCCTGCGTATTAGCACTTCACTTTTGGTTGCCAGCAGTATTAATTTGATTTTGATGAAAGACTTTCCTTTACATTGGTATGAGTTACTTCAGTTAAAGACTAAGAGAGAATTTCTTCCTTCCCACTGCAGCTCCCCTTTTCTGTACAATGCAGAACATGGTGTATATTTATAATTGGTCCTGTTCAATAACAATATTTCTACACCTTGGCCTGAAGAGGGAAGCTGGAAGTTCACAGGATATGGAGAAATAGCTTTGTTTAATGCCTTCATTGTCACTAGATGGAAATCAAACTTACACTATATTTTATTGATTCAACTCTTAATAACTCTGGACAGTTTTACAGATCTCCCCAACTGGCAGTAGAAAATTCATCCTAAGAGCTCCAAAAAAGAAAAAAAAAAGGGCCAAAAAGCCATCTGAAGCTGCAGTTTAAAACTCCTCTAAAAAGAAGGCAAATAATGACCCGTTTGGAAAGTATCCCTAGAATAATTCATCAGGCACTGGTTGAAGGTAACAGAATATGCACTGAATCTCAAAAGGGAGACATTCTGGATCTGCTGTCTGAGTTAACAACATTCCCTTCAAAACCTCTTTCATGGCCACAGGCAGTAATCAAATAAATATTGATATCTGTTTATTCATGGTTGAAAACCAGAACACGGATTACAAACATAATTTTTAGGAGCAGTAAAGAAAAAAAGCTAAGATTTTTTTTGCAACAGTGTTAATTATATTGAATTCAGTGTGCATTAATACACTGGTGTTTGAACAGATATTTTGTAATAAGAATAAAACAACATTAAATCAGTGATCTCCAAGGCTCTGCTTGGAGCATACTCCCATAATTCCTTTATGGTTAAGGGCTACTCCCATGACATGGAGTTCAATAAGGGCAAGGTAAGGGCATACATGAAAATTTTCCTCTCCTTTATGTTCTTAAAAAGCTTGCTGAGCATCTTCAAAAAGAGCAGTGAATGCATCCGTCAAAGTTCAAATACTTCTGGAAAGCAGTAGATACAATATTTGCTTAACAACCCAGGAACAGGCTTCTCATATTCTGACAAAACCCCCGCCCCAAACTAATAAAACTCAAAACCTGCTAACCATCCCCCAAAAAAACCCCAACAAAACCCCCTCAAAATAAAAAAGTATAGAAATTATGTAGTAAAAAAGCCCTAAACCCGAGAATACAATAGAATAAATTTGGTGTAACAGGAAATGTCTTTGGCATGTTCTCTACTCTGGGGTAGCTTTGGCAGGTAAAACACCAAGCTTCTTCAAGCCCTGTAGACAGAAAAGCAGCATGCAGACAATCAGAAATTGCAGGGCAGCAGGGGTAAACGGGATTCAGGTATCCCTGTTCATGTCCTTGTTTGGGGCAGGCAGTGACTGCTCCACTCCTCCTCTCGCAGCCTGGCTTTGGAGGGCCCAGCAGCTTTCTCACCAAAATAATTTTCATGTGTAGGAAATGGCACATCACAAATCTTTCAACTTCCCCAGTCTTAGCAAGACAAGCACTTACTTCCCCTCTGCTTCAAACGCTGTAAATACACTTCCAGAAATTTTATCTAAACCAGTGGGAAACATTTCCCTTTCCGCTGTTCCCTAGGAAACCACATGTGCCTGGGCACGTGAGGAGCACGCTGCTCTTTAATGGATAACTTCCTGTGCTGTTGACACCACGATCTACTTCAGAAGGCATTCTGAGACTGGAAGACTTTTACCTTGGTGAAAATAAACCACAAAAGTCAGCGCAGATGTGTCGCTGTTACGTCCGAGGTGCACAAAGAAAACGCCACAGAGTCCAGGCTCATGAACAAGTGGAAGCCGAAGCTTTTCTTTAATAATTTTCTGACTACTTTTATAGGATAGATCGCAAAAAGTGTGTTGAGTGGCAATAGGTAATTGGTTCCTCGGCCATCCACCCCTTGAGAGGATTGGCCAAGTCCTAAGATACCTATTCCAAAATATTTTCAAAGTCGAAGCCATAACAATCTTGCAAAACAGCCTGCGGGTGCAAGAAGTTTATGGAACTGTGACCTTGTTTAAAATAGTTTACATAGGAAAGACAGTCTGCTCACAGAATATTGAGAAAAGGCTGAAGAATTTCTCTGCTTCCAGCTTTTTAGCACCTACACAGATGTTACTTATCACCGAGTGTGAGAGGCACAGTGGTGTGCAGAGGTTTCCACCAGTATCCCCTGCTGAAACAGGACTGGGCATGCACAGTACCAGGCCACATCATCTCTGTAACATGCAGAGCTGTGAGAACCACTGATTTCTTCCTGCCATTCCCACTGATTTGCTATTATTTACCAATTCTTTTTCTCTCTCCTTACAGATGCAGAGGATTGTCTCGGGAAATGGCTTTCGTCTATTACCGAACTTTTTACATCCCTCAGTACCAGTTATTCAGCTATCAGAATCTTGTATTTATTTCTTCCCTGCCCGTCCCCCAGAGGCCTTTACAAGCAGGGAGGGAACTGAAGAAAAACCCCAACTGATTTATAAATCAAACATGCAGCACAAAAGCAGCACATCAGCCCAGGGAAGTCACTGCTCAAGGCAGTCCAATCAGTTCACAGGTGTTCTCCAGCAATGAGCACTTTCACAGGCACTGCAGTGACTCCGGAGCACGTAAAGTTAAACACTGGTTAATTCTGTAACAAATATCCACTTGAACAGGCAGCTCCTGCTATGGATAAAGCCTTTTCAGTGAATTGGAAAAGCTGAGTTTTGCTGCTCCAAGAGCAAAGGACTGAGCTCAGCTAGGGAAGGGCAGTGAGAGGATGGGTCAGGCTGGAGGGACCTCAGAGCCTGGCTCGTCCTCACCACCAAGACAGGCAGAGGGTGAGGTGATGGAGCTGCTCCTCCAGGAGCACACAGCCCCCGCTGGAAAGAGCCTGCTCCCCTATATGTTGACCTTTCCTGCTGTACAGCAGCAGCAGCTCATCTCTCCAGAGCTCTAATGCAGCCAAATTAGTCAGAAAAACCATTCTGTTGCCCTAGGCAACTACATGCATGGCTTTGTTTTTGTAGCCATGAAGCTTCCTGTAACACTTCTTTCTGTTTGGGTGAACTGCAAAGTGCAGATCCAATCTTGAAATCCCACCATTAAACAGCATCCCTCATTAGCATCCACTTAGCATAAAGGTCACAACCACGTACCAGTCCCTTTTATTGTTACGGACAGGAAGATTCATATCTACAGGCCTTTTTTTTTCTAGAACCTACAACCATGTTTCAGAAACTATCCAGTCTGCACTCAAAACAAAAGTTTATAGTCCATTCTTATTTTCGTCCAGTACTGAATATTTAGATGTTAACAGTGTTACATTTTCATAGCTTTTTTAGTTCTGCCCCCATCCGTAAATAAGTCATGGGAAGAAAAAAAAGTGATTTTCCCTTTCAAGCTGAGCTGTCACATAATAAAATATTTCATCATATTTGATTACATTAAGAATCCAACTTTCAATGCATATCCTCACTTCCAAAATTTCTGAATATATGTATGTTGAAATTAAGCAAGTGTGACATAGTTCTTGGTTCCCTTGGGAACAATATTCAGAGCTCATTTGAGTTGTGACCTGCTTATGCTGCCAGGGAGTATTAGTATTTTTGTTGGATCTTTAGAATAGAGATATGGAGTGAAGGACAAAGGCAAAAAATAAGACTCTAAATTCACAGATGAAAAACAGATGAGATACTGCTCCATTTCAGAAGGCAGTGTTGGCTTTTTATAGAATCTGCCCCATTTCATGAGCTCTGTTGAAGGGATTGCTCTTTTTCATAGTAAAATGTTTTAGATTAACGTTTTATTTAGATGCATGGAGAAACTTACAGCACAATTTATGGTCCAAGATGTCTAAATAGGTTTCAATGGAAGAATTAAGAATGCAAATTAACTTTAGAAATTATTTTGCAAAATGGAAGGCAGTTTACAATGGAATAGAACCACAAATGCTGCGACGTTGCCTTTTGTTTCCTGACACAGCTCAGTCATGAGGAGCATCCACTCCACCACAAATGGAACTTCTGCTGTTGTCATTTCTGCTCCAGCACAGGGCTGTGCACAACTTAACCCAGGGCTTGGCCCCTGTCTGTTAGAGCAAGCAGTGCTTATACATCCTTCCTTCCTCCAAATCTGACTGCTAAGCTTTCCATCTAACGTGTCACCCTTTCAGTCCATTGCCAGTCACAAAATCCATACTTTATACACAGTTCATGTGTATACTAGAATCTCTTTCTTTTCACTCATAATCTCTTCCTGTGAGTTCCAGGTAGGATTAGGCCAGGCAGTAATTCTCCATCCCTCTTCTTCAACCTGCCATGGGTTCCATTTCCTCTCTTCCAGTCCTTTCCACACAGCTCATGGAGAGCTGATCTGACCTCTCTGACATACATGGAGTTTCAATTAGTGTCATTTGATGTAGTGACTCACTAGAATATTTATGCCATTCCTGAAGTAAATAAGCATTTTCCACATGGGAACATTGTAAGCTCTGCCATAACAGAAATTACATTTCAAAATCTCTTCATCTCTTCAAGCTGGCCTGGAAAGGTTTGAGGCCACACCTGACTGGCAGCACAAACCTTGGACCAATCGAGCACATGGTCACAGGGTCACCAAAATAAACCTTCTCTGAGCTGCAGCTCACTGAAGCCTTCCTCAGCTGCCATTTCTTTCTGAGTCCAATAATAAAAAACAGCTGACAGGTCAGAAAAGCCTGTTAGACACTGCTTGGGTACAACGGAGTTTTCCTCCAGTGCAGATCATCAATACATTTCTGTCCAGGCAGCTTCATTTTCAACACTGCACTGAATCATCTTAAGCTTATTAAACTGCCTCATGTTACAAGTCTGAGACAGTTGTACTCAAACATGAAAATGAGTCAAGGAAGAAAACCAAACCTGCTCCTCATAAGAACTGCAAATACGAATGTGTTCCTATTAGTTTTCACTACATATTTAAATTTGCCTTTCTTGTCTTCATTTTTTTTCCCCTAAGAGGCAGCACTGAATTTGTTCCTCCTGAATAGGGATAATTTATGATTACCTTGTTTAATTTTATTATTTTGCTACCTAAAGTTCTTGTTTACAATGCCTTTTCTGCAACAGAACAAAAATCCCTTTAAAGTTCAACCTGCTACATTAATAAACTGTGTTCTCAGTTTTAGCTCCATGTTAAATGGAGCTGCATAAAATTGTTATAACACACCCATAAAACAGCAGCAGATGCAATATGTTCAAAACGATTATTTTCTTTTAATTTTGTAAACATACAGAAAGTTTGCATTATAGCCTACCCTTAAGCACATCCCTGCTGTAAATTAAAGACGTGCCAAATCAGCTCCAAACACATTTGCAGTAAACAAACAATGAGATGTGGGACACTGAAAAATGAGAGCAGCTTTAAGACTTTAAGGCAGAGTTAAAAGCAGTGGCCAAGGCAGAGCAGAGCATTTGACAAATCCAGAAGGGGTTCTGCATCTCTGTATATTTGAGCACCACAGCCATGTTTTGATCAAGGTTTCATAAAAAATAAAGTCAGGTATTTCACAGATAAGACAATAAGCACATTATCATTTCACTCCCCAGTGTTATCCTCTGAGACTGCAGTGAAGGGTCTCAAAGGCTCAGAAAATACCTAAGATGTCAGGGTACAAAATAAAGTGGAATTGACCCAAAGAGGATCGTGTGTCAAAGCATGAAGAGTTGTGTGCTTTTATTAGCAGTAGTAACAAAGTTTCTATGCAATAGACAGTTCTGTCAAAAGTCCATTAAAAAATCCAGGACAAGTTACCTGCTGATGAGTAGAAAACTGAGCAAACTAATACAAAACTGAAGTATTTTATAGATTATATGCTAAATACCAAGGCACAAACCAACAAAACCTCTAAAAATGTAGAATCAGATCTAAAAGAAAAAAATATCCAAAGGTAACAACAGAATATACACATTTCTGCTTTTGTGCTCTCAAAACAAGTCCATATCTATAGATAACATTTGCATGTGTTTTTCAAAAGATGCATTCACTAAGCTAATCTGCTTTAACTTAGCACTGAGAAAGTGTTCAAAATTCATGCAATGTTTCATAAATTTGACAACACTAAAAATTGATCCAAGCTTCAATCAAGGTAGCAGGAGATTGTACGCTGACCTCAATTAGCTTTGGATCAAGCCTTAGGAGAATTACAAATCCTCTAAACAGCCATCATCCGTGGGTACATGCACAGAGAATAAAGCACAAGCACCTCCAGAATGGGCAGAGTTACTCTAAATGAACACAGGACCAGCCANAGTTTTGAAAAAAAAGGTACAAAAAAAACCTTGAAATCGGTTTTTTTTTTTTTTTTTTTTGTTAAACAATGATTTCATTAAAAGTCTGCTAAGTCAGGCTTGCCCTATTGCTGAACTAAACCTCAAGGTAATCCTAAAAAAATTACACGCCGAGAAAAAGAAAACAGAGCTGGTGAGCTGGAGCAGCTGCAAATGCAACCAAAGGCTCCGAGCCAGGCTGAACTCCGTCCCCCAGGGCTGGGAGCTGCAGCTCTGCCTGGAGAAGGTCGTGGCAAGAACGGCAGTGACACCAAAGCACACGCACACCTTCCCTGTCCTTCACACCAACTCCTCACTGCTGATTTGTGAGCCCTGTGACCCCGGCTCTCCACCTGGGCAGCCACAGAGGTGGTGCAGACAACTGAGACACGAGTGGGGCGGTGCAGGGGTGCTGGGAGTTGCACCCCACTCCAAAAACCACACTGGACCCCTTAAAAAAGAAACACCTCCCTCCTTAGGCCGTGGTACACGCCGTGTCAATAGCCAATAAACAGGGTTTGAGCACTGCCTCTTCTCTCTGGATACAATCTGACATTGATTAAGACTCCAATCCAGAGTTCGGAAATTCAGGTGGCGTAACCACGGCCAACTGTCGAAGGCACCGAGGGAAGCAGAGCTGTCACCATGACCAAGAGCAACAGGGAAGAGAAGAAAATTGAATGCTAATTATTTGTCATTATCTTCTCCTTTCAAGGAAAAATTGCTGACTTGCTGGGATAGTTAAAACAGCAGGAGCAGCCTGTGGTTCTGGCACTTTATACGAGCTACAGTACCTCAAGTTCAGGGTAGTTACCTGGTAAATGAGGTTAAAAAAATTCTGTTTAATCAGATGAAGAGGATGTGGACAAATCGTCAATAATTCTTCTATATGTTGGTCCTGTGTACCATTCAAAAGACGCCAGTTCAAAACAGTACCTTCCATATTCCTGACCCTCTAGGCTCTTAAAGAATCTTTCAATGGAAACAGGAATTCCTTCCAAGAATGTGCTCTTAACTTCCTCTTAAACTAATTCTCCCCGAGTAGTGGAAGGGCTACAACCCCTCAAATACTTCACACTGCCATCTAAACAGATCACTTTTAAGATGCCAGGCCCAAGGAAAGTCCTTGGAATTTCTGATGATACTTCCATAAATTTACAAGTTAAATCAGTTATGAAGAAATCGTTCCACTCGCATTTCAAAGACTATTTTTTATAGACACACACACACACACACACACACCACAAGAAGAATGTAATGAGAATTTCTTTTATTCATGAAGAAAACAAAAGCAGAAAAAGTCACATTTGAAAATATAACCAGTTTGAATCAACACATTAAGGAACTTCTGGCACATACTGGGAAACTGGGAGGAAGGAGGGGGAGAACAAGAGAAATATCAAACCTTCAGCATATGAAAAGCACTAAATAGCTAAGCAATGTAAAGCCTCAACAACACTAATAAAAGCAGGCCTTGTGAAACATGTGAAGTATAGAGTGAAGCGAATTAGAATGTTGGGCATTTGTAATTTGGTGTAAGAGGAGTGAATAAAACACCAACTGCAGTGGAAGGAGAGCACACAGCTACCCCAGCAGGTGAGTACAGTCACGTCCACGCTTTTCGGCTGTGTGAAATTTCAGTCAGCTCAGAACGGATCCCTACACTCACCAGTGGAAACCCTGATTTCTGACAAGTATAATGGACAACATATTGTAATATGCTCAGTAGTTTGTAGGGAAACAGGCAGGAAGATCCACCTTCTAAACCACCGTGTGAGGTATTCTAACCAGCCCATACCGAGGTCCCGGAGCTGCCAAATGTCACAACACAAAATATGGAAACCACAAGCTATTCCTCCCTAATTTACACCACAAGGAACCCGAAGTACTAAAATTCTCCTAGCATTTAACAGAGGCTGAGGCTTTCATCAGCTGGAAGGCTAAATATTGGACAGCAATGCCATCGGTAGCGGATTAGATTTAATCACCTTATACTGAAACCTTCATGTTTCAGAGTTTGAGGGAAGAAAAAGCTCCACATCTACACTGAACTCCAAAGTACACGCACATTAATCACAGCTTATTTTTTTTTAATTTCTTTTGGATAAACAAAGGTTTTAATTATACAGGTCCCGGTTTGTTCTGTTTGTTTCCTAATTAGAGAAAAATGGCAAGTCTCCCAATCTAAGCTCTTTCCCTCTGAAGAATTTAACAATACATTTGGACAGGCACATATATTTATTTGGAGACTGCACAATGAATAAAATCCCACTTGCACTTAACAGAGCAAAGTTTGCCAGAATTCAGTATGTGAGCCAAGGCTCCACACTCTGCTAATGGCAAAAATAGCTCTCCCTGCAGTCCAGTAGTGGATTATGTACATTGCTGCATGTGCCTGGAAACACCCACAACACCTGTTGTTTATTATAAATGGCTGCATTGAAAATAGACACGTTTCGACTGTGAAAGAAGGAAAAAGAATAAAAAGAAAGAGGAAAAAAGAAAGAAAAAAGTTTGCGTGCGGGAAAATAAGGACAAAGATGGTAACTGTGAATTCTGAAGTGCTTCTTCTGAAAGTACGCAACTGCAAAGTGCAGCATCCAATAACTTTCACCTAAACCCCTCAAAACACAAAAACCTTCTGTGGAGACATTTAAAGATTATTGTTAAGGCAGGTTATCAAGCAAAATGAGGTGAGGAAACTGAAGGAGGCCAGGAGCAAAGCCAAGAAATCTCAATTCTAGTGACAAGGCAAATGACCAGAATTCTGTACTCGGTTAAATCCGGACTAACACATGCTGTGCAGAGAAAATTCTCTGTGTGTTTAACCAGCGTAGAACTAAAGTCAGTCCCGCTTTCCTCCAAGCTGCATGGAATTGCTTTTCAGGTTCTACTTGCATGAGGATAGCGAAACACTACCAAGTAACAAGGAGATGGATGCCAGCACCTAAATTATTATTTACTCAGAAAGAAAAAAAAACAACAACCCAAACCCCACAGAACACTGAAAATCTCCTACAGCTTTTACCAGTAAGTACAATGAGAGCTGACTCCTGTGGCCTCTTCCTACTCCCATTTGTTTAGGCCGAGTCATTTTCCTGAACAATCCCCTGCACTACCCTCTCTTCACCTCCAAGCTTTTCTTGAGAAAACGTTTCTGCAACTGATACAAGCACCTGCATTATTTTTCCTTTGTCCAAGCTTTTGAAGTGATAATGGAAACTAGGCTGGCATGAGTTTTGACTTTATTCATTCCTACCAGCAGGACACTGACCAGAGCTCAGATCCGGGTCTGGCTCACTCCTTTTGGTGAAAGAGGTCAGTGAGTGTCTCTGTACTCAGCCTGTTTGCATAAGAAGTAACAGCAATAAAATTGCACTGCAGATTGGACAGTGGTTATTTCTTTCTCCTGAAAGCAGCCAGACCAGTGCCCAGCTCCTCTCCACACAGTGAGCCCCTCACAGCATACATTCTGCTCTCCCAGGAGCTTTGTGATCCAGCCAGGTGCTGTTACCATCCTCCTGGAGCTCTGAGAAAAAAAAGCCTGGGCAGAAAAGACATTCACAGGAAATCTGCATGGATCCAGCCATTAAAATGAGACCTCCAAAGCCTCCCAAAGACCCAAGCCATGAGGTTTTCTCCTCCTTCTCTTGGCAAAGGTCCTCAGTAAAAGGAACTTGCCTGGTTTTATTAAAAGTGTCTTGACATATTTAATGTATTAAAAAGGTCCTGTCCATTTGTACTCAGCCTGGGACAGTGTCTGTCAACTCCAACCCTCTGCACATCAACCTGGGCTCCTACTTCAGCCTTTCCTTTTTCCAGCCAGCTTTCCTAACCTTCTTCCAAATTAAACCGTATTTTTCCCATTTCTTACACCCTAAAACTAACCATCACATCAGAATGTCACCTCTCAATACATTTTTAATATTTTCTCTCTCCTACAGTGCACTCTGTGTATTTTCCCAATTCTAAAATTGCCTTTGGACTTTTCTAACCCGTCATAAAAGGAAGCAAACCTATTTTATTTGTATTTTTGTATAACTTGGCTTTGAGTCTGGCTTCCACACTCATCAGCTGAAAGGCAGAGCTGCTCAGAGCTGTCAGCAGAACAAAGTCAAGCTGAGCTGTGCCATGATTTATGCAGGTAGGGCCAGAGCTGTCAGTTCCACTGGCGTGACAGTGGGGAGGAACTCTCACTGCTGAAACTCCAGGTTCACTACATGACAAACCCAGCTCCGGTCCCAGAATGACAGAATGCAATATGTAATTCAAAAAACACATTTCAGTAGCACAACAGCAGGATAAATAAATTGGGAGACAATCTGTATTAATACTGGAAGCCTGAAAGCAGACTGTTTATTTCTCCCATTTAGATTCATAACAGAGGCTAAAATATTTTGCTTAAACAGAGACACAATAACAAAAAAATGCGGTTTGATTTATGATTTAAAGAGAGATCCCATGTATTCTAATATTACTATTTATTAGAATTTCTCACAACTGTGACAGAATCTAATACCTTCAGAACACCATAATGCAGCTTGACAAAGCTACCTCCATTTCATCCCAAGCAGGATTTATGTGGCTGAAGTTGTACTCAGGTTATGAAATGATTGTTTTGCCAGCAATTCCCCAGCATTACCCCAGCCATCGGATGAAAACCAGTATTTAAATATTATGGTGGCCCATACTCCACCTCCTGTAGTTGCTGATCAATCACCTCATTCAGGGAGGGAGATGGAGAGGCCAGAGCTGCCGAGATGGGACACACTAAATACAGAGCTCTGTACGGGGGATGCATTCCTGCCTGCTCCCACAATTCACACACACCAAGTGAGCAAAGTGGATCTGGGCATTTTGATTTCAGACACCCTTGGAACTGGACTAAAATCTACCGTTCTATTCAATCAGACAACATGCAAATGCAGCCAGCATTTCAGGGGTGAGAAACCCCTGCACAGGCTGCTAATCCCTCCATGTGCACTGCTGTGCCCACTGCAGGAGACTTTTGGGAGCAGACTTGCAAGACACCCACATCCACCTGAGCTGACCAAGCAGGTGGCGTTGGCGTGTCTGTCTGCAGCAGGAAGAACGTGTCCCTGGCACTGTGGAGGTTCACTGGCACTGCCAGCTTCTTCACTGAGCTGTCTGGAGTTATTTCTGTTTCTTTAAAGGTTGCACTGCAGCTGTAAAGCTTCGGAATGGATGGCTGGCTCTTACCAGGTTCCAGCACTGTGCCCAGCATAGCTGAATCCTGATCTTGCTTGGGGACTCCAAACGCTGCTGCAGCAGCTTCTTGCTGACACTACCAGAACTATCTTAGAAGATACTTAACTTTGAGCTTTAGTAGGTATAATTCCCGTATGATGCAGGTTATAATGCTTAGAAATAGTATTTTTGGCACTCTCTCAAGTTTACAAGCAAGACATCTATAGCAGCTGCTTGAAGAACTGCCCAAATCAGCTTAATATAAACTGACCTTAATACAAGGGAAAGGATGGGTATTAATCTATTTGAAGAAATCCAGGGAAGATTCTTTAGCACAGTAAGTTTCCTTAACGTGATCTGTCCTGAAGCCTCCTTTCCTCAGTTCATAAGGGAAATAAGTCATGCACACAAGAACCACAGACAATTACGAAGAAAACTAGAATGACTGGTTTCAAGTTTCCTAAATGAAGAGGAACAAAAATTTCACCATCATCTCTACTCTTCCCTGTCAAGGGATCATGTCCCTGCAGCCCTCTTTGTTAGCACTTTCCTTCCAGCTACTTGCTCCATTCCTGCCCTGTCCAAGAACACACAACCCCTCTATCAGACTGTAACCCCAAAATGAGGGAAAAAAAGGGCATTTCATTGTTTTCTTTCTTGGAGGTGCCTCGCTCAGTTCTCTGCTGCGATGGATACAACCTGACACGGGCACTGCGAGTCAGGACATAGAAAATGTGTAAAGACAGCTTTTCTGAAAAGGCAACCTCGTCTCTTTCAGAACGCAAGAAGGGAACAGCAAGCAAACCTCAGGCAGGTGTTGTGTTATATATTCCTCCCGTCCTGACGAAGATGAAGCGTGCAACAGCGAGCAATACTGTGGGTATCATTACACACACAAATTTAGGCACCTATAAAGGTGGACAACAGTCTGATATCCTGTCAAAGCAACAAACCTGGATCTTAGACCATGTGCAGCGGAGTTGCTTTCTATTTTTTAAGTTAATGATGTGAGATTGTAAATAAAAACCAAGGAAGAAGTGCTTTTCTGCAAATGGTAAATAAGTATTTCTTATAATGTTTGCTGAAGATTCTGCTTTCATACAAGTAATTCACTTTTAATCCATTTACTCCACATTCTGAATAACATCAGGCCTAAAGGAAGGCTCTCGATCACTAACATACAGACAAAAACATTAAGTTGGCTTGAGACATTCAGGATTTTCTCTCATTTTATCCCTAATCTTCCTTTTTCAGGGATTTCTGAACTGTACTGGTGTCAGTGAAATACCAGTGCATGCCATTCCAAACTGTTTTGCTAACCAAACTAAAAACAAAATTCCAAAGCAAATAAGTAACTATCTCTGAGACAGAATGACAGGATTTTTTTTCCCTAGTAGAAGACAAAGTAGGTAACAGTTGCTTGGGGTTTTTTTATGGACATGTTCCCTGACATGTTTATGAAAATTAGATATTAAAAGCTCAGCACCTAATTCCTCATCCTAAATAAATTCTCACAGTTCTCAAGAATAGTCACAGAATGTTCTGCTTCCTTGAAAAACAGCCCACTAATCAAGTCAGCTTTTTTTTTTAAGAATATGTATAAGTTATATTCGAGCATTTTTCAGGATGCGACTACAGGATGCTTCCTCCTTTTCCATAGCCCAGAACAGCTGATAGCATTCCTCCAGCGTTTCAGATGAAGCTGAAGGACTTTGGTGCATGGACAAGCTGATACTTCATTTGACACATACCCAAACTCTTAAAATATAGGTAAACCAACTCTTGTATTTATTTACTTCTTCTCTGCAATAAGCACCAGGCCATGAATCTGCAAGCAAACAGCCAATTACTATTCCTCAGCTAATGCAGGGAGTCTTCAGCATTTCATTTTACTGCAAACTATAATGATATGGAAAGGGCAAGTGCCTGCTGTCATTACTCAGCCCAATCAAAGAAATCAAACCTGGGTGCAGCTGAATGACAACACTCTCCAGTTCATTCCTTCCTTGGAACCCATTAACCTCTTCCTTTGGAGAGCTCCAACAGATTTTTTTGGTTTTTTTCATCTAGATCCAAGGTTCTTTGATTATCAGTTACTCTATCACATGCTACTCTAAAAATGTACTCCCCACACAGCCCTCAGTTAGAGAGTTCACAAATTGAACAGCAATCTTGTACAGTGGGCATAAAATATCACTATGGAAAATAAGGAGGACATCAGTGATGGGAATATAATTCAACCAGATCCCTGTAACTGATAAAGGCTTAAAAGCCACACACAACAAGAACAAAAAAAACCCCATCAACTCCTACTGATAACCAAAAGCAGTATTTTACTGCCTTTGCAACGCTTCAGGAACATCTTCCTCCACAAGAAATCCAACTGAACTGAACAGAGGAGAGCAGCACGGAGTGCAGGTGGTGCAGAGCATGTAGTGCAAGCAAGGGTCAGAGAAGAGAAGACAAATTGGAAACAAATACTGATCTGGGAAAAAACTGCAGCACCGTGTTGTGCCCATCTTTGCTGACATTCTGTGTCTCTGGAGAAAGACTATTTACAGAAGGATTTATAAGAACATGCAGGGACAGGACACGGGGGAATGGCTTCAAACTTCCAGAGGGCAGCACTGGATTAGATATTAAAAAGAAATTCTCCCCTGTGAGGTGCTGAGGCCCTGGCACAGGGTGCCCAGAGCAGCTGCTCCTGAATTCCTGGAAGTGTCTAAGGCCAGGCAGGACAGGGCTGGGACTAACCTGGGGTAGTGGAATGTGTCCCTGCCCACAGAATAGGGTCTGGAACTGTATGGTCTTTAAGGTCCCGTCCAACTCAAGATGCAATTTCAGGTGTTGAAATTAGAGATGCCTTAAATTTACTTTCCTACATAATTTATTATGAATATTTAGCATCTCTGCATTCCTCCTTTTCTTCACTCTTCACACAATACAAACATTTTCATCTGCTCCTCCATTATTCTAAAACTAAAGGGAGAAGAGTCTACCCCCAAGTATGCAAATAACAGCACAGCTGTGCTTATTTATTAATAAAAATTAAGGAATGGCAATATGATCGAGTGAACACAATGTTTTAACAGAGGAGCCTTAGGCAGCAGCAGTACATGAACAGAGTACCCTTCTTTTAGTCAAGCAATTCATAATACATTGCACAGGCCCTATGGGAGCTCGAGCAGCTTTTCACAGTCAGTTCAGGGCAAGGAGATACAAATGCTTTTTGCAGATGTCTGTAATACTCCTGCTAGTCCTCAAGTGGTGAAGTTCTCTGTTTATCCCTCCGAAACAAGATTAAAAAACAAAAACAAACCAAAAACCCCAAGCAGGACAGCAACTGGAATCTGGTGATGTTGCTCCCCTGACTCTCCCTCCCCACCCAGCTCAGAGCCCATTTTCCTGGCAGGCACCCAAGCCCCTAAGGGCTCCGAGGCAGAGAACTCTGCTGCCCAGCCTCTCCTGTTCCCTCGTGCCAGGAAGTGCAGGTGAGCATCACCCAGCATCACCCAGGCCACTTTGGCTCGTGGGCTCTCTTTGTGCTGAATTTTTCTTCATTACACCTCTTCTGTGGGTTGGCATGGGAAACAGCACACAAGGAAGAACCGAAACTTGAGAGTTTTGAGTTAGAACTGGGGATGAAGGACTGAGCACTGTGGTCACAGAAACTGAGAAATCTGTTCTTAGCTTCAGCAGACCCATTCTGTAAAAGCAGCAGCAGCTCACCTCAGAGTTACACTGATTTCCTGCCTCTCTCTGTGCCCAGCTGGAAACGGGACCGGAGGACTGTGCTGCGGAGCACACGACTTTACTGGACTGAGCTGTTCCATGGCACTCAAGGCCTGGGCATGAGCAGTGCCCTGCTTTGTTTACCCACAGAGGTGCACTCCCATGGTCTCTGGGCAGCAGATTGGCTACTGCAACCAGATTATTTGGAATTATGGGTGCCTACCTCCATTTATTTTAGAGGATTGAAGACATGCCAGAGTTTTCTGGTGCACGAAGGACTGGGAAGTTACAAGCTTGCATTTCAAAGGGATCCTTGCTTAAAATCCTCCCTTTACAGATTGACAACAGCTTAAATATTTGATTTTGCAGTCCTTAAAAAAGGTCTGTTGCTAATAGCAATATGATCACAACCCCTGAATGTATGAAAGAACACATATAATAGCACATAAGCAAAAGTTGCAAAACTGAAGTTCCTTAGAAATTATACAGTCCAAAATGAAAAAAAAAAAAAAATAGTATTTAATAAATTTTATTTTCAGGTTAACTGATTTTATAACCTAAATTATTTCCAAACAACAAAGCTGGAGAAAAGAATAAAATAAAAATCAAGGCTTAATGTGATCATTTCTCCAAATTTCATTTGACTTTTAGCATGCTAAAAAGGAAAGAACAAAGATGCAAATCTTGATACTATTTCTTTGTAAAACACAAACAAAAATATTTTGTATTAATAATTTAACTAAAATATTCTTCATCTACTCTAAAGCAAGAAACATTGTGATGTCTTTTTTAAAGGTATATTTGGCAATTAAAATTACTCTTCCTCAAAGCCTTATCAATTTCTTTGTTTCTCCTGTGCACGTGAAATTCCCGTAAGGAAAATAGTCACCACCAAAATTCAAGATGATCTGTCTTATATTCCAGAGACACTGATAAATTTTTTCATTAAAAAGAATTCAACACTTTGTACATCCAGTACAAACAGAAGCTGGATTTCACATATCAGTTTTTGATCGTAATTTATGCATCGACTTTGCCTATTGCAACCAGTCCACGCTAGAAAGAAATGAAAAAGCTTTGCACTGTGGAAAATGCTTCATTTAAATACTGCAACCCACAGGATCAGACCTTTAGCAGCCCTAGCACGACTTTGGTCCTTTGGTCTGTTTAGGAATGTAGAGGTTGTTTGTATCTTTGCCTCTATAAAGTTCTTTTTTTGTAAATACAAGGTCAAACGAGAGCAGAAAGCTTCAAATTCAAGTAATTTGCATAGAAACAGCAATACTGTATCAGGGTACTTCAGCCACGGCAAGACAAAGAAACCCCCACACGTTTGTGATTGAACCACGACACCAACATTTCGGAGCCCTGACAAATACAATTCCAGTCTTCTTAAGGAAAATTGCTACAGAGATAATAAGCAAGATAATTGTGCTTTAAGATATCTTGGTCTACGTAATCTCCTGTCAATCTTATTCAAGTGTGGTGATAGCACCTACTTGTCTCTAAAGAACAGCTACGGGTTTGCCATCACTGTCTCCTCCTTGCTTCACCAAGGGCGCTCCTGATTTCTCCTGCGCGCACACGGTGAGAATATTCTCAGGGTGCACCAGAGACAGGAACTGGAAAATGAAACAGCTGCTTGGGGATACCCAGGGAGCGCTTCTAAACCATTTCCAGGGCCTAACTTGACCAGCTGAAACCATCTTCCTTCAGTCCCATGCCAAACCCCCGCTCGCTGTCACTCGCTGACTCAGTCGCAGAGAAATAAACGAGTACTCGTGCATGAGTTCTCTGCAGAAGCAGCATCTTTTAAATCAGTGGCTCCAGAGCCATGTTCAGCTCATAAACTTCTCTAGAGAAATTCTCTAAAGAATCTCCATCATCTGAGAACACAAGACCCTGTGAATGTCCATGACCAAGGAAGTCTACAGGTGCATGAAGAGACTGCACAGATTCACCCCCGCCCCACAGCTCCTAACTGTTGTAAAAAAGGAAATTTGTGTACAGCGTTTCTTTTTAAAGGTCCTGACGGTGTTCAGTATCTCAAAACCCACTGCCAGATTGTTGTTCACTGCTAACAGCAGCAGGTCTCTCCCTTCATCAAAGCACACTGATGTTGCAGCAGGGTGAAGAAAAGTAAGGAGTTAACACATTAAAAAATCAACATTCAGAAAGGATGAAAAATGATGAAATGCCGTAATCATTTAATGAGCTCACCTAGGCATACATAGCATGTACAAAACCACAGATTTGAGTTTTCCCTCTTGGATATTCTCTTCTACCAGTACCTGCTGAATGCTAGTACGTCCCCCCCCCACCAAATTTCCTGTTTCTAATGGAAACAGATTTCACTTTATGAATATATTTCTGGAATTGGAAAAATGTAAAACATCAAAGACCTATCATGTCACTAACCTGTCTGTCAAAAGAGGATGCAGGAATTCTTATTAGAGTGCATTGGCCTGTTTAGCTCAGCTATAATGAGATGAGGCTTTCATCATTTCCCTTTTGGAATCAGTTTCATTATTTGCTGAAATTCACTCTTAAGATATTTTTGATCCTAAAATACAACATTAAGTCATCTTTTTTTCCATTTTATTTCCTTGCTGCTTTCAGGATTTACATTTCACGTTACTGCAAACAGTCACTGCCCTTCCCTGGTGTTTCCACCACTCAGTCACTGGCATCTGGTTTTCCACCAGACTTAGAGCAAATATCTCAACCACCGTAAGTACCCACGGAAAAGTTCAGACTGAAGTTGTTAAGTATCTAACTCATTTGGATATATATCCCTTTTACAGTTTTTTATCACACTACCAGTCAGGAAATCAGATTAATGCAGTCATTTGGTTAAGTATGGCAATATTAAGACTAATATTGCAGCATTTACCTTGAAGAGATTTGTGATAATGAAAACTTGCCTATTATGATCCCCCATTTCCTAGCACTACCTGCTGCAAAATCTGCTGTTCTGAACAGCAGCAATTAAAGGCTGCAATCTTCAGCATAAAAATTTTATCTGAAGAGCAGCACATCCACTGGTTCCTGCTCCACAGCAGACTCACATTAGCATTTCCAGGATTCACTTTTATATGCATTATCTAGGAAAAGACTTTGCCAAACTTACCAGACTTTGCCATAACCTGCCTGCCCCTTTTTGCAAGGCTGACTTCAAACCCTGACTAATATAAAGAACTATTAATTTTATCAAGGACATTTAACAGTGCTTATATACGAGCCTTGATTTTTTTCTTTTTTTTTGTTAGTCATCATCTGCATGTCATCAAAAAAAAAAAGTGTTCATCAAAAGAAAAGTTTTTCTTCAAGGAAAAGGTTTTTATTTCTGTAAATACTTTTCTTTGGTCTCTAAGCTACTGGCATAACCCAAGTCATCAGGAGAAATCAGAAGAAATCCAATGAAAATTCACTCCTACACGAAGAAAGGAGCTTTGCACACAGTTTCCCACATTTCTCAAACCAAGGCAAAGCAGAACAAGGTCCAGTGAGAAGAGTTCACTGATTCTCCAGAGGAGAAAACCTGACACAACAACAGAAGCAGCAGTGGTCCAGACACTGAAGGTATGAAAAGCTTTCAAGGAGCACTGACAGCTTCCAGCCATCCCTGAGCACAGGACTGGACTCTGCCGCCTGAATCAGCAACTGATTCCCAGTAACGCCTGGGAATGTTCTCCTGCAATTGTTTAGAGGAAAATCCGGCTGTAGAGCTTGAAGGTGACCACGTTGCAGGGGACAAAGCCTCCTGGCACCCCCCCAGCGGGGGGAGGCCTTGGTTCTCCCACACCCCAGAGAGCCTCCCACAGTTCCAATTGAACGCCGCTGCCCTTCACGTGGATAGCTTGGTGTACACTCCTTGGAGCACTGAGGCTGCCCTCTTTTTTTGGGACTTTGAAAGCATCTCTCATGCTTTGGCAAGTACTACAATAAATTGTAAGTGGCCTGAGAATTTTTAAATGTACGTTTTTTGGCTGTCCCCATCCACATTAAGTAACTGCAGTCTATCATGTCCATTTCATAGCATCTGAGCACCGTGGACAAGTGAATAATTAGCTTTAGCAAGAATAGCCAGATTTATGTTAGGAAAAATTTAACTCCTAGAAAGCTCAGCAACTCGAGATGGATTTCTCTCTTCATGCAACACTAATCTCAGTTCATATTTCCCTTGTACTTAAGACAAATTGGTGAAAATGGACATGATTTAATTAAAATCTGCAGCCTTCACAGTGCTTGTCTCCTAAATGAAACTTGTAATGAAAATGAAAAAGGCTATTTCTAAAAATTGCAAGCACTAGATTTTTTTTTTTTCACATTAATAAATAACTTATGAATAGATTCTTCCTGGTAGCAATGGAGGTAGATCAGAATCAAAACTTTCAGGCTTCTACTCACCGAATAGGAGATGTTTCAGCAGAGCATTGCTCCGTGACTGCCCCAAACCCACCCCATGTAAGAGCACCCCAGGAAGGGTCACAGTCACTCCAGGATTCCCAAAGTTCCTGCCCAACACAGTAAAAAGGAGCAGGCCTGCAAGGGGTGTGCTGCTTTCAGCACGTAATGGAACAAACGACCAGTTTCCCAACAAGGGGATTTGTCCTGTGCAAATTCAGAAGGTTGGGATGTTTATTTTCCTGCCTGTCTCCTTCCCTGAGGGATACTCAATAAAAATCAGATGGCTAAAAGTATTTTTTTTTGCCCGTGTTGACCGTTGTTGCATTTCAGATGTGAATTTAAATTTCTTTTAGCACACAAACACAAGCAGGTGATTTCTGGCTTGCTGTTTCCTTTTCATGCTTGTACAGACATAAAATCAAGTACCTCAGGGTATGGCTTTTGAGCAGCATATTTTTTAATTTTCTTCTTTGGTATGGATTCTCTCTCTGACTTTGTAAAACATCAGTTAAAAAGTGCACTCCCCGGACCTCTGCAGAATGCAGCACTGTGCACATTTACACAGAGAGCACCTGAGAGGAAAACACCTCCCTCTGCCTGCACCAGCACTCCCAGGTTTATAGCCAGGTTCAAACGATGTCTCCTACAGGGACAAGTGTGGGCCATCCAAGTTAAAGCATAAACTTGAAATAAAGAGAAAAAGAACCCCCAGCATCACCAGCTTTTTATCACAAATCATCATCTACAGCAAGAATATGCTACAAAATCTCCTATTAAAAGTCTCCCAGCATTTGCAACTTCGTGGCTGCAGTAAACTGTGTGAGAAAAGGGCATTGCTAAAAGGTCACCTAAAGACGGTTTCAGAATGCAACATCCAGCCTCTGCAGAATGGGGGGGAAGTCATCAGGAAATTATAAATCGTAAGAAATCATGAGGCTAACATACAATGCCAGCAACCACGTTCTCTCCCTCACTCACCTCAGCAAGCACAAGCTGAAAGAAGAGTCTGCTTAAAGAAACCCCCCTGGTTCCTGTTAAGTGTCAGCAGAAGTTACCAAAGGGATTTTCATCTGTCCAAGGCTCAGGTCCAGTTACCTCTGGGCCACAACTGCATCCCTGTTTTCCAGCCTTCCCATCAGGCCACCCACAGCATGTGAGAACACGCCAGCAGATAGCCCTGAAATGTTCTCCTGTGCCAGTCATTCATTTCCTCCTCTAGCCACAATCTCTCCCTTTTCCTCCTCCTCCTTCCCTGCCAGATTGTTCTTCCCCACTCCTCTCGTCCACTATGAAGAGCATTATTTGTGTCCTACTTACTCTGTTCCCTGTTGCAAACGGGTTTTTGTTTCCAGTCATCCTCTACCTCAATTTCATTCAAATATTTTGCTTTTCCTTCCTCCGGAATCCCTCTTTACCAACTGCCTGACCAAACTCCAGGGGTGTTTGGAAAACACTCTCAGGCACATGAGGTGGTTCTTGGGGCTGTCCTGTGCAGGGCCAAGTCTTGCACTTTGATGATCCTGGTGGGTCTCTCCCAACTCAGAACATCCTATGATTTTAACTAATCCAGCACACCCTATGCCTCTCAATCCCTCCTTCCATCTAAAATCTGGTCCTGTTGTGGAATTTCTTTCTCTTCCTACTTCTCAAAGCAGTAATAGCCTCAAAGTTCAAAACAGGCAGGGAGTCTTGTTCAAAATAACCAAAATATTTGATTGTTCACACACCTTTAAATAAAATATTTCATTAAATACTTCAGCACACAGTTGTGTAGCTGCTAAAAAGCTTACATGGGCTCCACTGCCTTTTTCCTTCTGTATATTTCCCATTAAGGGCTATTAAATACAAATGCAAAACCTCTAACTAAGTCAAGTCCTGAAGCCTGAAGTTACTGAAATTAAAAGTTATTATGCAGAAATAGTGCTGCAGTCCATTTCATCCGTACATTTCTCTCTGCCATCCACAGCATGCTGTACCAGACACAGGTTTGGTCTGATCCAATAAATACACACAGTCTCATGTTATTTTAAGTTTTGTTTCCAGAGGAAATGCCAATTAAGCAATGACATTCTCCATCTGCCTGCCTGCCAGTACTTCATGTCCCAATACAGTTTTGGAATCAGTAAATTAATTCTGACAAAGTTTTCAGAGATTATTTGATTCCAACAGGCTCTGTGAAGTTTGGCTGCTGGGTGGAGCGAGTCCCAAGTCCTCTGGAGCAGTAACAGCAGACGCTGTGTGCAGCAGCAGGCTGCCCACCCTGCATGATCACTTCTTGCAGATATCCACATCCACTCCCAGCAGCCCGACAAAAGAGCTCTTTCAGAGTTCCTAAGACACTTGTTATTAAAACCAGGAAAACAAAGTTTGCTTTTTTTCCAGCTAGTGTCCTTACAAAACAGAAATGAAACAAAAATCATTACAACACAAAGTGACACTTTCAACAGGATCTCGGCCCACAGTGTGTAAAAGATTATTCCACAGCTTAAATCTGAATCACCATTAATAATAAAGCAAAAGTATTTATCTAAAAGAAAAAAAAAACTTCTGTCTGTTTTTGATACCGAATGTGTATTATAAAGTAGAAAGCCAAAGGAGTAAACTGTTCTTTATTTAATGATGATGCTGTACTTTACATGCAAAAGCAGACTTCTGGTTTTTTCAACCTACCAATAACAAACAGAGAAAACATGTATTATTGATTAGTTGTCTTCTTTTGAATTAAAAATAAGTGTTGAGATTGTCCACACTGTTACTATGAATTGGAAGCTTTTTCAGGCAATTGTAAACACAAATCTGACTTCTAGAATGGAAAAGCAAGATCTCTATTAGAATTAAATTTTCATGGTTAAAAAAACAAACCCCAACAACATAAACACAAAACCAACTGCCAGAAAGAGGCGGACAGCAAGTGCCTTAGCTTCTGGTGATAAATTAGCGGGTTTCACGTACAGGTAGCCAAGGAGGAAGAGTTACACACATGAGCAAGATTTCAGAGAGCACAGGCATTAGTTCCACGGCCTCCCAAAGCCGCAAAATACCAAGCTGTACTTCTCAGCAGAAGATTTTCCAGCTCTCCTTTTTTTCAAACCAAATTTCTCTTTCCACAGGAATTTCCTGCTGTCAAATTATCCAGCCCCTGGACCACCCTCTCGGTTCCAGCAGCACTCACTGGATAAGTGCTGCTCTCTCTGCGCAGGCAGAGCCTGTGCCGCTGATTAAGGACACTCAGCTCAGTCTCTTGATGTGACACCCACAAGTGTTAAACTGCTTGACCTTAATCCCTACTAAGGGCTCTTGAATCTGGGGCCAGTTCCTCTGCTAAATGCAGCTGCAGTTGATTAGCACCAAATGTAGCTCTTCCAACTGAGCTACAAAATACTTTTTGCTTTCCCTCCTCCCTTCCTCTCTCCTGCACCTCCCCCTGCCCCAGTCATTGCTCTCTCTGTGGTTCCCTTTTCGCCTCTTAAATTTCTCTTCTCTTCCTTCAGAACCCATTTCTGAGGAGTTCTCCCCACTCCAACCACGTGAAGTCCCCCCTCTGTGAACCACTTCACTGCACCCAGGCTTCCTCCCTCTCACCTGAAGATTCCCCTCTGACTTTAGTAATACCTTTTTAAGCTTTTTCTCACTCCTCTGCCCACAAATTAAGGCCTTTTTTAGTATCTTGCCTATTATTCTCTCTCCACTGAGAAACGAACACATTTTAACAAATCAAGAATGCATGAAAAATTCATTCATGTATTTGTACAAGTCTTTTAAGACACAATTATGAATCCTTGATTTGCCATACTTTAGAAACTGTCCAATTAATAGCAGAAATCCTAATTTGTAAAAAGCAAATTGACCTACTGTACTGTTCAAGATGGTATCTTCATTTAGAATGAGTTTAGAGAGGAATCCAGAAGGATGTTTAAAAAATAGACAATATACCATTGGGAGATGTTTTATTCATAGAGACATTGTGAGAAAAGGATTGAAAACACTGAAGATGACTTAATTATAATCTTAAAATTAATGAAACAATTATGTCTATTTCTCTAGGCAGTGTATGAACTTTTAACATAGGCTGGATCAGTACCAGGCTACAGATTTTGGGGAAAGAATTAGAAGCAACAAGATTTCAGATCTAGCCTGATGTTTTTTCCCCTTGTATTTGTCTGGTTTGTTTGTTTAGAGGAAAACTATAAAACAGTAGGAAAAAATACATCCTTTTTTCCTGAGAATCCCCTGCAATTCTGGAACAGGCTGTGTTGCTCGACCTTTAGGCAGCAGTACAGAAATTCAACAGAGCACCAACTGTGGAAATGCGTTTTCCACACGAAAGGAAGGACTTGAAAACGAGGGGCAACCTTTTCCCCACCCAGAGAGGGCGTGCAGGGAGGAAGAACAAACCCCTCCATCCCGTGCCTTCCTGCGAGGCACAGCTGTGAGGGTGCAAGCACCAGCAGCAGATGGAGCAGCACTGACCTGGCACAGGAAGAATTATTCAATATAAAGGACTGGCCAGAGCTGGGCCAGTTCAGTAAAGGTGGTCAAAGGCTGCTGCCCAGCAACACCTGCGAGGGGCAACACAAAAGGCACTTCTGAGGACTCTCATAATACATCTGGAAATACTTGCTAAAAACACTGTAGAGTTGTGGTTGCTCTGAAAGCTGCTGCAAATCTGGCATGAATACCTTCTGCTTTTTAATTAAGCAAGGATGTAGTGAGGTGACATAGTGCAACTGGAGCTAGTACGTTCTTCATCTCACTTCTAGGCACAAAACCGGGGTAAATTGATTGATGGGGAATACACAAATAAAAGGTAATAGATATGATTAATGGTAAAAGAAATTATACATATAGATGTATGGTTTATTTGTCCTTTGTTCATTTTCTTCTTATTTACTGCTGAATGCTGCACTGATGAACCAGTGACTTAAACTAAGTCAGAGTTTTCCCAGTCAGAACTGTGGAGCCCGATGGCTGTTCCTGCAAGAGGACTGCAGGTTAAGTTAACAAAGGTCTTGGGTTTTGTCTGACCTGTGTTTGGACTGACTAAAAAACCCCTGGTTTTGACTGTTAAGCTACAGCAATTGTCTGAAGACCACCACCAAATTGTTTTAACGTTTGCACGGCTGTGGTGTTACTCCTATTATCAGATATATTTCTGTAGCTCTTTGATGGTAACAACAACTAATTCTTCTGTGCAGAATAAACCCCCAATGACCCCAGTACAGTAATGCAGTGAAAAGGAGCACAGGCATTGGCCCTCACACAGGAAGCCCAGGAGCATGGCAGCTGCCAGCCCCAGCGAGCTCTGGTTAATTATCGCTCAAATGGCCTCTCTGGCAAAACCCCACCCTTACTCTGCTTCTGTTCTTGGTCAAGGAAAGAAAGAGAAAGAAAAGGGAAAAACAGTAAAGCATCTATTCAAAATTTCAACATTTGAGTCTGTCATGTGTTAGTGAAACACAGGATTCTCTTTTTCTTCATCAAGATCTCAAGAAGTTTATACATGGTTTCAAAGTAGAGAATGGAGTGAGCTGTTTATTTACTGACTTCTGCTGTATCTTGGACATTTGGGAATTTTTTATTATAGTTTTGGCCTAAGCTAGCTGACCGGGAACTACTAATTAATTATTCCATGCCTTAGTTTGCCCATCTAAAAGAAATATCACCTGAAGAGCCTTGGGAGGTGTCTTTGATATTTTTTAATAGAAGTGCAAATTCATATCGCAGGTTTACAAATTGCAATGCATTTCAAACAACTGGAATTTAAATAAGTCTTCTTTGATCGTCCAGAAAGAATTCTGGAGGTTCTCAATTCCTGTTCTTGAAACTAGATTTTCATATTTAAAGAATATCAGTTTAGCAACCATTCCCATTATAATGTGAAGTGTCTTCTGTCTTTATTATTTGTAAACAAGCAATTTCTTTATTAAGGAGAAAATCACTCTCCTGCTGCTTGAGGCATGTGATAACATTGTAGATGAGTTCTGTTTCTCTTTTATTCATGTTAGGATTTATAACTGAGCAAGACACAGCTTCACTTTTTTAAAAAATCGTGGTATCATATAGGAAACGATTTCAGCAATTCTCAAGATGATTCCTCACTTATTACTTTGCAGAGGGAAAACAAACAAGAACCACAATACACCAGCTGGGCTAAAATCTCTTCAGCTTTTACTCTGACCCAGATGCAATTTCTTTTTAAATGGGGTGGAAAAAACCCCATGCAATTCGTGGAGTTACCTAAGTATTAGAAACATAAGTAAATAAAATGTTTCAGCTATTAGAGTTGCGCCTCAGACCTGTTTTCCAAATTAATATGCCCTAAAAGGATGTCTGAAACAGCAACATAACACCTGGCACAGTGAAAAAAGTGGTTTTTAAACAGAGAAGTAATGAAGTGGAAATAAAATGTAAGGTCGGTTCAGCATTTTGTATTGAATCATTCCATGGACAAGGATATTGAGATTGTTTTGGGTGCCCTGATCGTCAAAACAAATCTGGGCCTTTGCAATGAGCGCAGGAAGTCCATCTTCCCAAGAAGAAAGAAAAGGTGCAAAACGAAGGGAAGTAACAGTCACTGTCTCTCATTATTCTATTTAAAAAACCTGCCCTAATTGCAATTAAATAATCTCAGCTGTCCTTGAGCAGAAAACATAAAGGCCCACTGCAGCATGCACACTGCATTGCCCAGAGCCCTGTGGGGCCGGCAGTCACTGACTGCAGGGCAGCCAAAGCCCAGCAAATCGCTGCTTTTACTGAAATCTGTCCCGCAGAGGTGCTGGGTACTGAGATTTATGGTCACAGGCTCCTGATTTACACCGAGCAGACACCAGAACCCCAGCCAGGCAGCACCTGGAGAACAGTTAAATAGCCAGGGCAGGATCCATGCAGTCCTGACAGCCCTTCTGTGTTTACCAGTCCTGGGGCCTGTCCCATCCCTTCCATTCAGCTGCCACATCAGTAGAAAAAACACAGGTGAGAGAAGTTAAAAACTCAATGGATACATCTCCATTTAAAAAATCCTGTCATTTTAAAAAGGTATCATCATCCCATCACCTTCATCCCATCCACTCAGACCATCTGCAGATTCCATTGCTCCACAAATTCTCGCACAAACACCCTGAGTGAAATCCCAGAGAGGGTTTCAAACCCTCTCCACAGAGATGATGCAGCACCGTCAAGGCTGCTGCTAAAGGCACAGCTGTACAGGGATGACTGGCAGGAAAATGAGGCCTTTAGAACCAGGGAGAGAAGTTTTGTCTGTTTTGGCATGTAATAATTTTCACTAAAAATATTTTTCAAAAGCAATGTCATCTTTCATATTTAATGATACTCCTCCAAACTCAGAGCAGCGGAGCATTGCAGCGAGGGCCGGGTTTTGCACAAGAGCCAGGCGAAGTTAATGCCTTTCTAAAGCAAAGTTTTACTGGAGAGCTAATTACAGAGAGCTGAGAATGCTTCCAGTTTAAAAGTTACTTAATCCCTCATGGAGAACCGTGGGTGCTGACTTTCTTACCTTCTTTCTAAAGTGCAAGCTGTTAAAAATGCTAATTGTCTGAACTCACAAAATTCTCCCTTCAAAGAGAAATAGCACTGTTTTGAAAGGCAGCTTTTGAATACGATTTTGATTCTAAAGCAGCCTATTTAGGGAAAATGGAATCCATAAATGTCAACACCACCTGTAGTCTGCTTGATAATGTGCCTGCTTTCTGACAACAGCATTGATAAGCCACAGGCACACTAGAACAAACATCTCTTACTTTATCTGTTAGATAAAACTTGAAGGAGGTGGTGGTTACCAGGAAACTTTCTGTTCCTAATTTGTTTCAACAGAAATCTGCAAATACCAGTTTAAGCATCAAACAATGCGAAGTAAAATTCAGCAGATTAGCATTTTCCTTGAAGAAGGCAGGGAGGTTACGAGAAGCCTCCTTGGGTTTGGTGACAATCTCTGTACAACAGTGCAAAAAACCATGGAATTTAGAGGCAAACTGTCTTTGGAGCCTGTTGTGACCACGAGAGAAAGCTGTGTGACACATTAAATGAGAAATAAACATTCTGACAATGCAAAACCCAATCTTCTGCTCATAGAAAAGACATGACAGAAACAGCCTTCAGGCAGGCAGAGCTCCTTAACAGGTTATGAAATAAATGCACTGAGATAGTACTTTACATGAAACTGCTGGATGCAAGTTATGGTTATTCCAGTTACAAAGAATGAATTTTTGGTATTGTGATAAGCGCAGCTAAAAAGAACAAAGGAGGTATAGCTATAGCTAGCAAATTTTTTGTCTGCTGGAAGTTTCCTGGGGAAATTTTTAATAATGGATGTCATTTTTCTACAGGAGTTTTTGTCAATCTATTATGATGACACAAAATGGTAGCTTAAATCCAAGAAGTAACTAAACACTTAAAAAAAAGCACCAATAAAGTTGTAAAAAGTTTTGTAATAATTTTTGAAGTGAAAGGTGATCTTAACAATAGAAAGGTATCAAAATGTTAGATTCTAAAGAACCTTCTTTTTATATTATTTGTTTCTCATTTTGATTGCCAGGTTATTTGTAGGCAGAGAAAAAGACACAGGGGAATGAGAAAGGAAATCTGAAGTCAAGCACAGTCCTCTATGAAATATTCATTAGTACTCGAACAGGACACTTTCGATGTTGTTTTGCATTAAAATCTTTCAAAGGGAAGAAAAAAAGGAAAAGAAAACACACAGATCACAGGAGCTGCCGTGCAGGAAGTGAGGTCAGTGACCTGTTCAGATCCAAATCTCACTAACAACGGCCAGGACACACCTGGATGCAGAGCAGAGAACACGCAAAGGGCTCCCCACCAGGAACCACTCTCACAATCTCAAACTGGGAAATCACCCAAAAGCTGTTTTGTTTCATATTTCCCCCCACCCTCCTCTACAAAAGTCAATGTATCTCAGCCAGGCCAAGCCTGATCATTCAGGGAGATCTCTCCTTCAGACTCTGTGAATTCCTCTGTGGTTGCAAGAGTTGAGTGAAAGAGAGAGCTAACATCCAGTTTAATAACTCCCCACACCAGTTCAAGATCGTTTCCCACAGTATGTTAAATGTACTGTCCAATTCAACTTCAAATAAAATCAAGGCAAAGGGCTTCAAAACCACTTCAGACAGAATATTGCAAAGTCTAATACGTTTTATTGGTTCTAAGTAAAAGGCTTTCTTTCATTAGCCTAATTTAATTCCCTCAGTGAGTTGCTACTCTTTTGAAACTACCAAAATACTCACAATTACTCCATGGTGGTTATAAAAGAGCCTTTGAATATGTACTGATATTTCCTTCCAGTTAGCCAGCTTTTAAAAATCCAGGCCAAACCCTCTGTTACTGTAAATCAACACAGCCAAATTGAAATTAATGACAGCAAACATGAACCTGGCCCTCTGCGAGGGTCCAGGAGGAGGTGGGATGGAAAACGTGGCCTAAACAGGAGACACAAGCACTATGCCTCCCCTGCTTGTTTTGCTATCAAAGGATGACAGGAGATGGAAATTCAGTTCCATAGGAAAAAAATCACCTATATTTACAAATAAATATTTACACATATCCTTGGGTCACTCACAATTGTATATGGAATTTCTGCCCCCTGCCCTTTCCCCATACAGTTAGAGTGGTGGCTGCCCAAGTTCCACACAGGCACTCAAAGGTGAACTCTTGCTGAACCTGAGACAGGGATTTTATAACCTGCTTTCAGTGATCTCAGAGATGAAAACCAGTAGAAATAATTTCTTCACACGTTCATTTCATCTTCTCTTTCAATTAGCAGAGGTGCCAACACTCTGCATGCACCAACTGAGCTCCCTTTTACCTTTTCTCTTTTTACTTAATAAAAGAAATGTAAGATTCTCTGGAGCCTTGAAACATGCATGAAATGAGACACTACTTGGACATGAGTGAAATTGTCTTCATTTGGTTGTGGGTTTTTCCCCCCTAAATGATTCTTTGATGAGTTTTTTTTTTTTAACAACCATCACATATGCTCATTAACAGTATTGATTTAACCACAAATGAAACCAAACTCTTATTAAAGAGCTCCTGAGCAGGCAGAGAAGAGGCAACAGAAACAAAGCCTTCCCCTGACCAAAACTGCCCTACTTATATGACTTAATGGGTGCTGAAAAACCTCATCATTCGTAGACACGGTAGAAAAAGTCAACCTGTATCATTTGCTTTGAGACAACTACAAAGGCCATAAAACAGTGCCTGAAAAAGATGGGAATCCTTGATTTTGATAAAGGATATGAAGACATTTGCCTGAAGTGTTAAATATTCTGACACCAGCTTCACAGGCACGTATTTCGGCTAATCTAGAATTGAAATTGTGTTAATACAGTGCAACTTGAATCCTATTGAAATAATTACTCTGCGGAGTTCTACAGAAATGCCAGAATCATACTAAGATTGATATTTTTTTTCTGACGTTTCCCACATAATTCCATTTGTAGAATCCCTGAATAAAATTGGACAAGACTGTTTATACTTTTTTTGGTAACCTAATTTTCCACGGAAATGATTGCTTTACCTTCTAGCTTGGATTTTACATAATACTAATAATCTCTTCCCTGCTTCTGACATTCCCTTTTAGATGAGAGTCAGACAAAGAGCAAAAAAGGGAAATAACTTCTCAATCTTCCGTAGCTGAAAGGTCCTGCCAGGACATGGATGAGCAAAGATTGCCTTCCTCAGCATGAAGAAAAGACAGATGCTCAAGACAGAGATTTTCCGTGTAGACAGTCTGGCTCAGAACTCAGGCTGTGACATTGCTTCAGCTGCCAGTGGCTCAGAGCAGGGGGCTCTGATCCTCATCTCAGAATCTATGGTTTTTGGGTTAGGGTACAATTTTCCATGGCTTTGACACCAAAATGTGTTCGTGTTTGCAAAATCCCATAGCGGAGTTTATTGATTCCTCGAACAAATCATTGACTGCCTTGCACATGAATCATCTCATAAAGACTGGAGAAGAAGCTTGTGCTGAAACTCATTTCTCGTGGTGCCACTTGCAGAAAGTTGACTTGTTCTTAATGCAGAAAGTTCATTCAAAAAACATGCTGCTGCCTAAGAAAACCTGTGACTAATGAAAAAATCCTTAAACATGCCTGGTCAAACCAGAAACTACCTTTGGTGGTAAATTCTCATAGACAACGCAAAGTAGATGTGACTTCTCTCACTGAAGAACACTCTCAAAGTATAGAGAGACTGACAGCACGGCGAACTTCTTTTCAGATTGTGAGAGCCAAACAAGAAAGATCACATTCAGCAGTTAAAAGCATTTTTCCACTTAGTCACATATTTATATGACACTTCGGATAGAAAGCAGGCCTCTCAAAATTCTAGATAAGAATATCTCATGAGAATGAATATATTTTCAGCTGCCATCTGTGATGTCATTACAGCTCCAATCTGTTCAAAACCAGAAAGTCAGGCCCCAGTGAAAGTGTCTCAATCTGATTTTCATACACCTTGGAAATAGCTGCCCAGATTTCCAATTTAATACCGTTTTGGGTCAGCTATAAATGCTACATTCTGTAATTGTCAGGCTCGTTGCCTGCAGGATGGACCACGAGCCAGGTTTCAAATGTTTGCTGCTGTAAGTTCTTCAGAAACGGGGTGTTTGTCCTAGTCCACCTCTGCTTAGGAAAAAAATTAAATTGCACCAAGTCCCCAAAGGGCAGAGATAAAATCCCCAGCCCTGCTGCAGAAGTGTCTGGGTCCAAGAAGCACAAGATTCCAGTCCACACAGTGTCAGGCTTGCCCTGGCACACTCCGTTCTGGTTTCCATTTCCAGAGCTTTCAGGCACAGGGCTCTTCACACTCACTTGTCCTTGGCTGTTCCTAACTTGAACAATTAAAAGACAACAAAGACTTCTCGTTTAAGAGAAGATTTGGGCAAATTTTTGTGCTTCAGTACTGTTCCCCTCCCTTCATTCCCTCCCAAAGCTTCAACTTCTTCCTCTACAACTTTTTGGATAAAATAAACTTTAGTGGATTTCTTATAGAAATGTCAAAGGAAAGGTTAAACTGCTCCTGTCTCGTTCATCAGAATTATTTTCTTCCGCCTTTCATACCTGTTCTGTGGTACGAAATAGAGAAGCAGATCATTTGAAATAGTACTGGATGACAAATAAAGGAGTTTTATATTAACTCAGGGAAATCTGAAGTTAGATCATGTACAAAACCCCTAACAGTTGACACTAGAGTTTTCTCCTTATCTATCCGATTTCTGACATTCAAGAATGTGGCCTTCAAAATTAATTTCCTTTTGAGCCCGATTTTTTTTCTGTTCCTTCTTGTTTAACAGTTATTAACTATCTCATAAGCACACACTGTACATCAAAGCAGAGAACTACCATAACACAGACCTTTATTTTTCTCCATTTGTTCTACTCTGTATTTTCATCTCATCTGATGCATATGCTGCCAGGTGATGTTTAAACAAAATTCTTTCAAGTTAATACAATTTTCCCGTATTTATTTATTTTAAACCAGCACCGGTTATCTCTCCAGCTCCTGCTGTTTGCTGTACCCTCTGTGATTTCACAGCAGCTGACTGGAGTTGAGTTTGGCATTCCTAAGCTTCTGAAGCAATACTCATCCTGCCTCGTTCCATTTAACTGCACCTCAGGTGTGAGGGAAAGAGTTGTAGGATTTTGGAACGAGGGAATGGCATCTCTTGTGGTGTTGCTAATTCCAGGCAGCTTTCTGTTGAGGTTTGGGTCTGTTTGTTTGTTTGGCATGCTGAATCAAGACAATATAAACCAGGCCCGTGATGAATTACAGGGACTTCCTATCATGACACTGGACTAATAATCACTGAAAAGGTGCTTTTCTACCTGAAGCAGAAGCATAGAAGACACTTCAGGTGTCAGTAAGTGCCTTTAGCCACCCACTTTCCATTACTTCTCGGGAGAGTTTAAGTAGTTCCCGTTCCCACCTGGAATGCAATTCCAATGGCAAAACTAGGGGCAAACAGGAGGGATGAGAACATAACCAGCCCAAACTAGCTTCTGAGTTTCCTAAACTACTGAGAACTCAGATCCAAACTCATGATTTAGTGACACATGCTATGACTAAAATATACATATTACAGTCAAAGGATTATGAAAATGAATAAGCCTAGTATCAAATAGCTTTAAAAATAAGGATATCAAAGGGAGTTTAGCTCTAAGTGCCCATGTCAGCAAGGGGGGGCAGTTTGCCTTTCAGGCTCTTGATTTTTCTACCAAGGAAATGATTTTCCTCTAAGCTGAATGAAAGGAGAATGTACATGACTTTGAAACAGGTGTCTGAACACGTCCTCTGGCACTGCTCAGCTTAGGAGATGCACACTTCTCTCCTAAATTCACCCATCCAGATATTACAGTGTCACTTCTGCCCAGGCTTTGTTCACAGGGATCCTGGCAGTCACACCTACAGGAGCAGGAGCTGGCAGACGCTTTTTATTTGTACCCAAAAGGACTAATGACAACAAACCTCTTCATTTTTGCACCTAAAGCCCTGAGTACCTTCCATTAGAAATTTACAGCACACTCCATTATCTTGGCTTCTTTCAAAGTACTCTAAATCCACCACAGAACTGGTTATTTTTAGGAGCTGGATAAAAGTGAGGTACCAGGAAACACCACAAAGAAAATACAGGTATATTAAACCCAAAAGTTAGTAGCCATTAACATCCAACATTTAGCCTTGTGAGAAGTGACAAAAGGCACCGAGTCCTAACTCACTCCTGTCTTCTTTTCCTCTCTTTTAACACTTCTCCCTTTACCTGGGAGGCCTTGTACCTCTTCTTGCAAAGCTCAGCAATTGAGAGCAGAACTCAGGGACTCCTTTCTTTCCCCAAAGAGCAGTGAGCTCCTGCAGCTGGAGCAGGGAGGGTGGTCCAGGTGACCTCCAGGGGTCCCTTCCAACCTGAACCATTCTGTGATTGTGTGAGGGGAATCCTTTCCCAGGACTCTGTGTTTTGGAACGGCGAAGATGCAGCCTTCATGCAAGTCAAATTTTAAGCACAACATTCCACACATAAAAAGCTGATGCAGCTTCAAATTCCCTGAATTGCCACGAAATGAGAATGTCCATGGCCCTGAGGAGTGGGTACGAAGCACACAGTGAACTTAATCCTCACCTACACCTATAAATCTTGTCTACATCCCATGCCAGCAGGGCAACAAATCCAGCTCTTGGCAAAATGATTTCCAAGGATTTACAAACAAAATGGAAGGAAGAGGCTTTCCATCTGCAACTCTAAAACAAACAACTTCATTTTAATTCTTGAAAGTCACAGAGGCAAACTGGCTCTTGATTAAAACAGCAGCAAAGTACCCCAGACAGAGCCCTCCAGCACCATTTCAGTGACCCCTGACAGCATGCCCTGCCCATTCCATTCCAAATGTCCTCTGGCCACCCCATTTTGTAAGAAAGAATGCTGGGATAAGGCAGAGAAGCAGCACAGAAAGAAACCCACCTCAGCAGTTTTGTTGTGATGGGGCTTAGCACCACAAAACCAAGTTGTTGTGAGAGAGAAAATGAGGAAGAACGTTATTAAGGTTCCTTTTCTCCCCCCAGTTTTACATTTCTTACCTGCACTGCAGTAATGCCCATGTCTATCAGTAAGACTAAGTGTTGTAGTAGCCACTGTTAAATATTTATGGGCACTACCCAAGGATTAAAACACTTGAAAAATTACAATAACTTACCCTACTCTCTCTCAGGCACAATCTTTGAAAGCTGAATTATAAACATAAAAGCACTTTGAGCTACTTGAATAACATACAGAGAAGTGAAAAGCACCATAACCCAGATGAAAGATGTGTTGCTTGTCAGTACCATTGGCTTTTTCTTTTTAATCCCTACAACTTTTCTTACCTCTCTCTAGGAAACAGAAGAGAAAGGTGCATGCTAAGAGACACTTCATCTTGCCTTCCCACTCATAATCTGAAGATGACTGTCAAAGGATTTTTAATTTCCTGTGCTATGGAGATCAGGTTAATCTTCAGTGATAGGTGTTAACAAAATCCTATAAGCAGAGCTAAGTTCTGTGCACTGAAACCTAAAACCATTGGCACCCATCATCAGTAATTACTCCTATGCCCAAGTAAACCTTTTTATATGACAATCACTACAAATATTAACTCTAAGTCTGAAGTGCACGCGTGGCTACTGAACTAAGAGTGTTACATATTTACAATTTGTTCTGAACAGGTAGCAAGACCTCTGCTTTTAGGAACTTCTGGGTTGTTCCAGAATCTAAATCCGTCTGTAATATGCAAGAATCCTTGAGATGAAAGCCACTTGTACCAGAATACCTAAAAATTGTTACCATGAAGACCGCTGATTAGATCCAGTGAAGGCTTTACACATCTCTCTACCTAGACAACATTCACTCTTGAATTTATTTACACTTGTACAGACTAAAGCAGCACCTCAGGGTCTGCTGAACCCTTCAAACGTGCTGCTTGCAACCATTAAGAGACAGATTTCAAAGCTGATAATAACTACAGAAACTTTTAGCTAAGTATTTGCTAAAAAGTGCATTTTCCAGCCTGTGTGTTACCTGCTTGTGGTACTCTACTGCCTGAAAACATTCAGCCTTGACATGCTTGTCAATTTAGCTTTCTGTTTGAACATTTATTATGAAGTCTTTGCTTTGTCTTGATTCTTGATGTCTTCATTTGTTGCTTCAGGTGCACATAACAAATTTACTGTGAACGTTCCCCAAGTCAAAAATTTACTGTACAACCTAATCAGGAAGGAGTAACGGAACACAAGAAAATCACGCCCCATGTAGAGATAATCACAGAATTATTGTAAATGTTCTTCTGCCTCTAATGGTCAGTATTCCAAATATTCCTGTTGAACAAAGTTCTGCAGAACCCTGAGTAGAAGGGCATCAGGGACCACAGAGTCATTTTCTAATTCAGCATTAGTCTCATTATTGTACTGTGTTTCACACGTGGATTTAGACAGTGCATCTGTTTCAGCATTCTAGGACTTTAGGAAAAAAATCTCCCATTTGTAGCCTTCTTTCATATGCTGGTTGGCCCTGCAGAGTGGTCTAAGAGTGTGGTATCAGATCCTGAGTACCACAGTTTTTTAGAATTTAAATCCTTTTCTACCCTGCTGTATTAATTTGAAAGCCAGCTCTCCTGTCAGCTGTGAGCTCTGTGTTTGAAATACAGAAGTGTTTCTGTGCTGACATTGATAATGACACAACGCTGAGCAATGTCTGGGCCTTTGAAAAAGTTGTCCAGAGAACTGCTTTCAGCAACAGGGAGAAGACTCCCACTAAGCCACGGCACAAGCAGAGCAGATCTCGTTTGCTTTAACAGCACACACAGCTGTTCGGCCAAGGAAGGTGTGTTAGGAGCATTTGCTTCCGGTTCTTGGCACCTTTTCCTGCCGCCTTGCAATGGTCCCCCCTGCCTTCCTGCAGGCCGAACTCCCTCTGAGCTACAAACGTCTGCAGTATCAGCAACGAGAGGAGCTAAGCAGTGGGGATCAGAGGCCAACTCTCCAGTGAGGGGCAAAAGGCTCACACCAAAACTGAAATTAAACTCTCTTCTGTTTTCAGGGTATCAACAACAACAACGAAACCCCCACTGTACAAGAACCCAGTATTCCCTTTCACCCACAGTTTCTACATTCACCACTGTTATGTCATTCCTCATCTCGTGTTATATCATCCGTATGGAAATCCCAGCAGCTGGTATCTCCTGTAACGCTGTACAACCATTTCTGGCACTCGTAAATCGCACACTGCCACGCTGAAGCACTGCAATGGCAGCAGGGAAGAGATTAAGTATGTAGATTACTAAGGGACCGGATTATGTCTAGAATCTTCCATCTCTCTGTTGGAAGGCTTAAAGCTCACGTGGATTTTTTTGGCTCAGTTTTTGAGATTTAATGTTTTCTAGTAGCCTTTCTGTTCCACTCCTCTGCAAAACAAGTTGAAAGAGAGTGGGGAAAATTATTTATTGGGCTGCTGGGAGGAAGTTGATTTTCTTTTAGAGTATTTATCAAATTCTTTCAAGTCTCTGTGGTTCAACATATTTAGCTACATCAAAGCCAAAGCATACACTTTTGAGCTATTCATTTTCTGTTAAAATCCACATTCTTGGATGCTGAAATGTTTACTGCACTTTTTCCAAGCTTAGGAGTTAGTGGTCTACTGGCTGTATCAGTACCAAAACTACTTTGGATGACTGCAGTCTGCAAGAATGTTTACTGAAATGATGTACTGAGGGAACAGGTTCATTGTTTACACTAGGAAGATTAAATTAAGGCTAAACATTTACAGGAAAGTTCTTTTTATTCCTTCTACCCCCGCAGCCATACTCTCAGTCACACACCAGCTCTCAAAACCTGAATTTATAACATGAAATAAAGCTGGTGTCATCTGCCATCACAGTAAAACACCAGGGTTCACGTTGTACTTTGAAGACAGCGGAAATGTTCCCTTCCAGGTGTCGAGGTTTCCTCGCACCAGGGTTCTAAACCAGCAAACTGCACCCCAGATGCCCATCTCTCTGCTCTCAGCTTGTCTCAAACATCTGAGATATATCACCAGATGTCAAGCTGGGACCTAACAGCAGCAAAATATTGCTCACCACGCTGCACATGGAACGCAGACCTGCTGTAAATTTTTCCACTGCCGTTGATTACTCATTAGTACTTCAGCTGATTAGAAAAAGCATGAGCGGGAGTTGCTGGTGGAATCCTTATTCCTCAGGGTTTCTGTACTCAGGTTTGATAGACACATTTCCAAAAGGCTGTGCATGAAGTGAAAATAAACAGCAGGGGATGAAGCAGGAGATGAGAATTTCAAAGAGAAAGGTTCACCTTGAAAACAGATCCTCACTATGATTCCTTCCACTCATATCTGGGATCAGTCTCTTACCACGTACTTCACTTTCATTTAAGAGTCCTTCATGTTCCACATCCTCATGTTGACAAAAACGAGAGTAAAAAGTCTACTTTTGGAGGCTACGGAATGAGCAGAAAGCAACTTTCCCAACCTCCTATTTCCAGAGACTCCAAAAGCCCAAGTCATGAATTACTACTGTGGCTACAACAGCTCAGAAAAGCTCAGGTGTGACACATCTGACAGCTTGACACACACGTGTGGCCAAATCAGCACTCGGCACCTCCAAGCCACGGTTGGGTTGGGTTCTCCTCCTGCTGAACCAGTCTGTGCTGAGGGGTTCCTGCCACCAGCAATCCCTTTCCTCTTTCAAAGGCAGGCTGATTACACACAAGCCTGATATTAACAGAGCTAAACAAGCAGCCTGCTGCACTAATTCACATGCAGCCATCACATTTACAGCTCTAGCTCACAGTTTGGGGAGAGCCAGAAGAGTTTCCGCCTACTACACTAGGAAAGTAATTCAGTCGGCTTCAATCCTTTTTACAAATTAGCCTTCAGCTGGCAATTTTCACTGCAAAACTATTATAACAATTTTCCAACTGGTTCGGTTCAAATAACTATTCAATAACATTTTCCAAGTAAGAAGCACGCAGATTTGTCAGTTTGCATGTCTAGAAAGGTTTTTATAGGCTGTTATTGTATTTCTGACTCTGTGCATGGATTGTACGCCACAAGAAAACCCACTTGCTTCATTTGTTTAATCACAAACCACCATACACGCCCTCCCCACCATCACTGACTCCCAAAAAACTCCCCACAGAACTGAGAAGAGAGGAAATAGTCCCTAAACAAGCGCTCACCACTCATTGTGAAAGGGGCAGAAAGGATTTAAAAATAACTCTGGTTAAAGAGGAGATAGCAGGATTAAATCCCCAGTTACCGAGGACAATAAAAGCCTTGAACGTTCTTTTGTGACCAAAAGGACAAATCAGTCTTCTCACCCAAAAATATGTCAACAATTCAGCGTGATCTGGTCACAAAGACAAAATAAATTATTGCAAAGCAGGTTATGGCTTCAATATTTAATATATGATAGAAAAATATACCTAAACCAACATGCTTCACACCATGTAATAATGAGAATCACTCTTGGAGAGCCCAACAGAAAAGCCATAAACCTGCATGAAACCACAATTACTAAAGATGCAGATTAAGGGTTAAACTGGAAAGCAATAGAATTCTAGTCCATTTAGAGAGTTGTGGACACACTGACAAACAACCTGCCTTACTGGGTGCTGTGTTTGGCTCTGTCAAACAGAAAAGACAATCTGAGGGAAAAAATTGAGTGGTAATTTCCATTCAGAATGCATTAATCAAATTTATTCTACAATACAGAAGACCTAGATACCTTTTTCCTATATTTCTGTGGCTGCTGTACAACTTTGGTCTGCTTGTTAAAAGAAAATAGTTATAGTAACTTAAGGGCATTAAACTTCTTGTTCTCCTTTTATTAAAAACTTCTCGTCTATCATGAGAATTCTACTCACATTCTCCTAATGTGCCTGAAACATTTTTTTACTGGGTTCTTATTCCAGAGGTCTTGACTTGTTCTGGTAATTTGCAAATGCTGCCAGTCCCTAGCAACAACTGTGTTGTAAAGTTGTGTATTTCTTTTATCATCACGTTACATTACAGAAATTTAGTACCATTCAAAGGATGTGTTTAATACCTTTCAAAGGTACAACACTGACAACAATGTAGCTATGATTTTTTGTAACTCCTTATTTAAATTTTAGCTGGCTAGAAAAAGTACACAAAAGTTGACAAAGGCCATTTATCACTGGCTTTATTCAGGCGTATAAAGAATGAATTTTTTAGGTGCTATACTAATTACTATTTTCTGAAAAAAAGAAAAAAGTAAAATATTTCTGTGAATTAGAGTACAGAACAGTGAAGCAATGTGATCAACAGCTCTAACTCCAAGAAATATGAATTAACAATTATCTAAAAATTTATTAAGAAGCTGATGCAAAAAACCAGTTCCCAAGAGTTTCAGTAAAAAAAATTCTATGATTTCCAAATTAGATATATGTTCCATTAGTGGCTGCACTAAGCTCCCACAGCTTTTGGCTCTGCACATTTTACTGTAATGTATAATAGAATAAATTATGTAGCAACCTGTTAGGAGCCAATGGTGGTAGAAATGGCATTAAAAAAATAGATTAAGAAAAAGATTACTGTATAAGGGTTTGGCATAAAAGGCAGGAAAAAGCCAGTGAAAATTGTACAAATTCCTGCTGAAGGAATCTGATTTTGTAGCAAAAGAGGAGCTGTTTGGGGGGGGAGAAGGGGAGGGTTTGGTTTGAGGTTTGGGGGTTTTTGTTCTCTCCACCCACAGGGGTAACCACAAATCAATGCAATGGAAACTAAAAATAACCAGAAATAGCGACACCAATTCCCTTAAGTTGCAAGGCATTTCTTTTTTATAAACATCTCAAGGAGAACAGATATCTGCGAGTCGAGATGAGTGGAAGCCGTGCAGGACTGACAGGTGTGTGTTCCCCAGGTCTGAGCGCGGGAGATGGGCGAGCCCAGGGACTGCTCCCACTCTCACCTGCTCAGAGCTGGGCAGCTCCAGTTCCTGGGGGGAGCAGCAGGAACCCAGACAGGCTGACAGGGAAGGCTCTGGCACCTTTTCTCCAGACCCTCACCCACCCTCGACATGCACTGCACGGGCAGGGCCAGTGCAGGAGCTGCTGCTGACCCGTGGGGTCCCAAAACCTGAGCTTTAAAGGCCGTTTGTCAGGGGGACACAAACAAATAAAATGCACCATAAAGTTCACCCCCTTCTCCCATCCCTTCAAAACTTTGCTTCATGAACTTCCAGAGACTGTTTTGCTCTTCCTGCATAGCAAGGCAAATATAATAGCCTAAAGGTCTTTTGAAGAATGGTGGAAGAAAGCCTTTTGAATATCTCTGTAGATAGCAAGAGATCTTTCTCTTCCCAGGAAAGTGCTGAATATACAATCAAATGCTAAACAGTGCTACAGAAATTGTTATATTCAGAACTGTTCCACAGAGAAAAATCATCTCTTTCACAGGTCTGGCAACTGTAAACTCTAATTTTGTACAAGAGCTCAGCATCTTTGTTAATCAAAAAGACTGACTTGTAAGATACACACATTTGTAAGTCTGAGTAAAATAGATCATGCTCCTAATCAGAGACCTCAGTACCACTTGCCCATGATACACCACAATTCCCTAAGTGTAAATAAAACACATAGTAAATGTGCAAAATTGTCTATATTCTTTGATTTGCCTTGATTAGAAATTATCACAGAGTTCCCAGGTTCTGTCAGAAAAACAAAACCATTTAAGTGAGGCCAGTGCTCCCAGTTAACCTACTGTGGCACCCCAGTCTGAGCTGCAGCCTTCATTCTGTCCAAGAAGTCAGAAACAAGGAATCACAAGATGTATTGTGATTTTAGTTACTAATTTATATTTGGAAGTAGATGTAAGCCCTTTCCCCTTTCACATTTTTTAAAGTTTATTATTTATTTTTTTAAAGCAGATACCCATGAGTAATCTAATTTGTAAGAACAGAAATACAGGGTCAAACCAAAGATCCCTCCAGTTCAATACTCCAGCAGCTGCCAACAGCAGATGACTGAGGAAGCTTGTGGGAACATGACAAGTATCCAGGGACAGGGTGCACACGCTGTTCTGTGGGAATGTTCTGCAATCCAAAGAATCAGGGGTCAAGAACTTCTTGAAGAGAAATAATCTTTTTTGAATACAATAACTCTTAATAAGTTGAATTTGTTACCTACTTGTCCAATTGCTTTGAACCCACACAAATTTTATGATCTACACACAATGCATTGGATCAAAAACTTCCACAGCTTAACTCCATGCTGTGTGAGGAACTGTTTTCTTTAATCATGCTGAGCCAGCCACTTGCTGGGTTTGATAGCTCTTAATTCTCATACTGGAAGAGACAACTCTCCCCTGCTCTCTTTCTCCAGTTAATTCGTACTTCCTCTCTGTTTTCTTTATCTCAGCCTAAAAGCTCCTAGCACGAGCTACTTAAAAACAAAAGTTCCATTCTACTGATTGTCATGCAGCACTCTAGATCTTCTGCAATTCTACTACACCCCGAGACAAAGATCAAACCAGCACACACAATGAGATGCCCATGTAGGAGAAAATAATGCTCTTTATTTTCCACTCTCTATCAATTTCCTAACATTCTGTCTGTCTTCCTGGATTTTAACCACTGTTCTCCATTATTTCCCTAAGCCATGAGAAATATCAAGACCTTGTTTCAGACACTGTAATTTTTGTTTATAAATTTAGGGCTGTCCAGGATACCTGGAATGAATGTGGGGGAAACCATGACATTTTACTCAGGCACATACTTTTGGCATCATTATCTATCAGACTTCACATGTGATTTGCAGGTGCGTTTGCCAGCATTTCACAATAAATGCATTCATCATACTTTGTCTTCCTGGAAGAGTGATTCTGTTCTGAAGGAAATACAAGACCAACAAAAGCAGTTTTTCTTTGCTCGTGGTTTTACATCTGTGTGAAAATGGTTCCCCAGCTAATACAGCCAATGCTAAACTGCACAGAATGCGAGAGACGAGCTGAAACCAGAGCGTGCTGCTACCAGGGGCTGGACTGCAGCACCTCCTTTGTGGTAGCAAATAGTTCCCCGTAGTGCATGGCCCAGTTCCATAAAAGACACTGGCATTCTGACTGCATGGCAAGTTATCTAATCTTACAAAAAAAATTAATAAAATCATGTCTAAGTCTTCTAAATTCAATAGTTTGCAGTTTTGGGCAGTGTTGAAGTCCTCCACAACTTGCTTAACCATGGCAGGTTATCGATACAGGGTTAATTATAGGCAATAACACGAACTATATTTAAAACACTGGGTTATTTAACTGTACACTAATACTTAACATATAAAATAGATGTTGAAACATATTATGGCCAATAACTGTATCAAACTCAATAGAATCCAATGCCAAATTTGATTGGCATCAGTTAACAATCCCCTGCTCTTCAGACAGAAAATATCAACAAATGCAAATGCTTTATTTTATTTTCGCCCCATAAACAGTCATTTTATAGCGTCTATTAAGCATTAAAAGTAAACACAATCACAACTCTGGAATTTCCAGAAACATGTGGAACATGTTTAGGCAGCTCCTGAGCAAAAAAGTGCCATATTACTGAGCAGTTTACGTTTTTATGTATTCCTTCGAGAATTTTCTGTACAGGCTTCTGTTATCAGAGTGGCAATTCCCATCTTTTGTTTTGTCTCTAACAACCTGCCAGGATAATTAAACTCACAGCTCAGCATGTCTCAGTGCCTGCGGAATCTTCTGGACAGACATCAGAAGACTGGCATGGAAGCAACTCATGTCTCTTTAACGAAGAGGAGAAAATCTCCAGCAGCAGATGTCCAGTTAATCCAGCCTCAAAGGCAAGAACAAACGCCAGCCACAAAAAAAACGAACCAAAGCAGAGAAGAGCACACGTCCTCCTGCCCCAGAAAAGGAGAGGTCTGCTGAGCAGATCCATCTCTTCTATTTGACCTGACCCAGCGCCAAGTGCAAATCCTCAGCAAAGATGCAGAAGAAAGAAAGTCTTTGCAGCCTCCATTTCAAGCCCCCTGGTCCTCACAGAAGTGACCCCCAGCTCATGACAAAGATGCCCCTGCAGCCACACAACTGCTGCAGATCTCCACTGCTATTTCACCACGTTCCCAGTGTCCCTCCCAATGCAGCACCTGCACAAATCACAGAAGTTTGACCTGGGCATCCCGTTAAGACACTGGGATCTCCCAGCAGCAGTGCCAGGTAATCACGAAGCTCTGTCGCTTGGGAAGTCTCCCATTCTCTCCTCTGGTCTATGCTCTAGTCTACCCCTGGGCACAAGAAAACTCTTTGAGTTCCTCCCTTGCAAGGCCCATTTTGTCAAATATTCTCAGAAAATAAAAATTTGGCTGAAGAAATGGAGTTTTATATAGATAATCAGCGCAAGAGGAAGGAAACATTTGGGAGCTGTTTGGCCAGCATGTGTCTCTGCCTGTTCAACAGCCCCTTGAAGACACTCAGCAAAGAGGGCATCTATTTTCACTTCTTCTATCAGACTCATTTAAGGACGTGTTTTGACTCAGTTCATTCACACTTAGGTCACTCTCCAGGAATAAACTGACTGGATTCTCAAGTTTTTCTTGAAGAGACTTGTTCAAACTGTTTTGTTCTGTAGAATTACCCATAGCCATCAGCTCAGAGTTTGCCCAGCTGACCCCTTGAGCTTCTCCTTGGCACTTCAGAGTGCCTATTTTAGGTAGCTCCCACTCAGACTACTGGCTTCTGCAAATTACAAACGTGGAACTCAACATTTACTAGGTATTTTATAGAAATACTCTTTCTTAATCCAAGACTAGGTATTCTTCCAGCACTAACCAGTGGCACAACAATGAGGGATCAGGCAGATTTGTCACTCACTGCATAAAAACAAGGACAATGCAACTCCCTCCCCCCATCTGAAGGGCAAATGTGCAGCTGAATGGCTGGTGGCGTGCTCTGCATCCGGTGCAAAAAGATGCTCAAGACACTTACGTTAAGTAGGTCTATTATAAGGGGAACAAACTTTAAAGCCAGAAAACTCAACCTTGTTATAGAATCTGAACTAGATATTATGGAATTTAACAGAACACCAAGGAGCTTTTTTTGTGTATTTGGGTCTTCTATCCTTTTTTTTTTTTTACTTTTTTTTTTCTTTTTTAACAGAAAAAGAAAGAAACTAAAGCCACTAAGAAGTTTGAGCAGCTGGATATTGATCAAAACTCTCATCCATGGTGCTGAGAAGTCTGGAAGATTATAATTTCCCATACTACTGCTCAAAACTTAAAAATACTTAACACACATGCTCACTAAAACTCACGGAAGAACAGGCACTGGTGGAAATAGAAGGTCTAATCAGGATAATCTCCGACTGCTTAACATTGTCCAGGGCCAAAAATTGTCCAGGACATTGTCCACCATCCAAAAAGCAGGCATAAATAAAGCTAACACAAGCTCCATTTGCATCTTCTTCATCCAAACATCCCACTACAAACTACAGGATGTAAGTGACCGTGTGTCTACACAAAGCTGTTACATTTCACAGATTCTTCCCCAAAACAGGCTGATTGGTTTGAATGGAACAGTAAAAACCAGCTGTGGGGCCCAGACTGGTGCTTCCATGTGGCACTTTCTGTGCTGTGCACAGCATCCAGGCTGATGCAGGAATTAGAATACCTAGAGCCAAGGTGGGTAACAGGTATCCTCAATTAGCTCCTAATGACTTCTTCTGTCATGGACATGAGGAAGTTCCATTGACACCACGAATGTTTTCCTCAAGAGGGGAAAAAAAAGGATTGCAGATTTTACACCTGGAAAATGGGATACAGCCCTTTTCTCTCAACTGGTATAATGTGCCAGGAGATACTCAGTAAAAACTTTTAAAAGCCAACAGATTCCTTATTTCAGTATTTCCAGCAAGGCATCATTATTTCTACTGTTCTCCAGGGCAAACCTCACTTAAGCCTGGCCCATTTAATAATAGTCAGAAGAATAACCAGAAATCAAATAGAATTTTGTCTGTGACTTGCTCAACGGTGTTAAAGTAACAGCGAAAAGTGTGAGTGCTTTGGTGGCAAATTGCCATCTGCCCTGAGCGTGTCCCAAAGGCTCTGTGAAGTGATAGCTGATTTTTCAGCGTTCTGAACGTCTCTTAAAAGTCTTCCATCCCTTATTTCACAAACAGTAGCAGCAGTCAGAAAAAGTGTATTGTAAACAGCTGTACAGGCAGTTCCCCTGCTTGTGCCACGCATTCCCGGCACCCCCTCAATGACAACAGGACAGAAAGGAAATGAAATAGCCTGGAACAAATCCTTGCTCTCAAAACACTGAAAATTTAAGAACAGTGGAAGAGCAATTCTGATTTCAAGAACTATGTATTAATTGCACGTAAAATAAAAGGTAAGCTAAAGTTCTCTTACAGTGAGACACACCCACTACAGCTGCATGGGTCAGCATTTACAATTACATTTTTTGAAATATTTTAGGCGAAAGTAACAACAAATATTTTCTTTCTTTCAATCTTGAAGAGGTTTTTTTGAAGATCAAAGCATATGAAGTTAATTAATTTTGATAATAAGCTCTGTTTCGTATTTTGCCAATTTAAACAGCATATTTTCCAAAAGAAAAAAAAAATAGATTTTTATGTAGGCAAGTATAAGAAAAGCAACAAAAAAATGGTGTTTTGGTTATGAAAAAGAGGGAGGATATGAAAGGTCTGGAGTTTTCTGAGGGGCATTTCTTTTTAAATATGACCTTAATTTCAGGGGAACAGTTGGCCTTGAACATGAAGATTCCCCTCATCTCTTAAAGCAGGCATAAGACATTTTCTGAACACTTGTCAGAAATTCCTGCTGGTTGCCCATTTGAAATCCTGCAAGTTTCCACTGCATCCTTACACAGGGATTATTTTGAAGCTCTCTAATTAGAATAAAGAAGGCCTTGATTCAGTAGAGTGCTTAAGTCACCAAGTGATCATATTGTTAGATTTAACCTTTCCCACGAGACCCATCTTCTGGCAACAAAATAGCAAATGTAACAACATTTATTATGTTATATTCATTACTCAAACATATTGTACAACAGTTTATTTGACAAAATAGCAGTGGGGATAAAAAAAATCTTCAGTATCAGCCCCTTCATTAGTGCACAGCTCTGTGCACTACAACATCAGGGGACTAATGCCTTTCATTTGGATACAAAACCAAACAAAGCAACAACTTTCATACCAAAATATCACACACGGGCTGAGGATGGTGGACAGTGCATAATGTATAACTGCTACACACCAGGGCCCAAACCAGCACTTCAGGGGGAAAAAAAATAGTGTAAGTGAGGACTTGCTGAACCCAGCCTCAAGCAAAGAATCCCACTGCTTTACAAACAGCTTTGCATTTCAGAATTATATAAACCAAGTGCATTTACCAAACTTATCCATGAGCGTGTTCTCTTACGGTCACCTAACAGACTAAGAATTTTCAGATGCAAGGATTATTAACAGGAACCTTCATCGACAAAATATCTTGTAACAAACTGCTTACTCAGTGAAGTCCACTGGTGATAAAAATAATGGAGAAATATGCCCTGTTTTACATTTCAGTATTGAATCATTCAGAAGAGTTCTGAGAACACCACACATTGGAAAAAAAAAAAAAAAGAAGATAAAATTACTATACATCCCAGTGAAAGATTAGCTCTGCTATCTGGTGCCAGAGCCTCTTGGCTTTCTCAGCATGTGCCACATTTGCATTTGCTGCTCACTGTTTCAGTCATCTTCCCCCATCAAACACTGCACAGTAACAGCATCCGAAGGGTTATTCTGTGATGGAATCCACAGGAAGTGCCCCAACCCGACTTTTTTGATGAAGCACATCTATTGATATTAAATGCTCAGTAGCAGATTAAACCAAAAGCACCAGCCACATTCCAGGCCAATTGTTAATTTGCTCTCAGCTGGAGTCTCCATCTAGAGCTATTTGTCTGATGGAACTGGATGCCTTTCAAATGCATCCTTGCATCTTCTGAAACATGGGATGTTTGCCTGCACGCTTGTTCAGCGAGTATAATGACCACGGAGCTGCCTCTTGTACACTTTAAAGTCTGACTTTGCTTTCCAGCACAATTTGTAACTTTTGTCTCTATTGAAAGTTTTTAGGAGAGGAACATTCCACTACATAAGATCAGCTATCATTAATTTTGTTCCTTTGCATTTAGTTATTTTAATTTTTATTATCTTCAAAAAACCAGATGATACAACTTCACACACATTCCCACTCGGAAATGTCCATTTTATTTTCTCCTGCAACGCTGCGTTCAGTTAACAAGTAAAGTGTAAATGAGATGAGCTCACAAACAATTGAGAGAACTTACTGCTGTGCTCAAGATATTAAAAACTTTATAAAAGGCAATAAAGGTCCTGCCAATGCAAAAATATGCAACTCTGCTAAATTCCTTTGCAGTAAGTGAGAAACTATCTCATACATACATACAGATATATATCTAAAATATATATACATACATACAAAGGTCTTGCCTGAAGCTGCTTATTTCCATTGTTAATTACAAAACTTACTGTGGAAAGCAAGGAATGGTATCTGGCTCATGAAAATCCTTAGTAATTGTTAAGAATTAAGAAAAGAACTCATTTAATTTTAAGATATATCTCTCAATTAGTGTTATTTTTGTGCTCTCCTTTCAGTGTGCAGAATTTTCTCCACAAGGAATCACATAATATACATCAGTTATCATTTTGCTTTGCTACGTATCTGTGACAGAGTTACATAATGAAGGAAAAAAACAGACCCTTTCGGCTCCAGGGGAAAATGAGAGCAATCAGTTAAAAAATAAAAATCAAGGAGGACAACATCTGTTCAAAGAAGTCAGTCTTCCTACTCCGTTTTGACCTCATTCACAAGTATTTTGACTTTGCTTTCAAAAGTCCGTAATTTCAGTGCAACTCAAAATTAAAGTCAGGTACTTGTCATTGTATTTTTAACGTGGTCATTAATGGATGCATCAAGCCTCAGTGAAGCTTGAGGCTCCTGCGAGCAGGTAATATGATCTGGTGTAAGAACAGAATAATTGTAAATTGCAGGATTTGAGCTGCATGCTCTTCAGCCACTTCTGTGAACTTACACAGAGGATTTTTAACCTTTTTTAACAAGTAAAATTCCACAGCCATCTCACCACTCTTCAGTGCCACAGTAACATTTATATTCCCTTTTTGAAATCACAGCAGGTAAGCAACATAAAATAAAGTCAAAGTGAAGGCCAGTGAAAAATATTAACTGCCTGTGATTCAGGAAGTTAACTCACATTTGTAAGTAGATTAATCGAAAATAGCTCAAACATTATCATCCTCAGCTGCCTACACTGCCCCTGTCCAAGATTCCTGCCAACCCATCAGGAACAACAAGGAATGCAAACTGGAGCAACTCAGTTGTTAGTCTAACGCATAGTTACGAACTGAAGCTGGCACAGGCTGGCATTAACATCCACATCCAAACCCATTTCTTTTCAAAACAGTTCTTTAGAGAAGTTTTCAATAAGGAAACAAACATTGTGCCAACCCTCAAACGCCAAAGGACCATACAAACCGCAGGACAAAACACCTGCAAACCCCCACAAACTTATCCAGAAACTCCCAGGAGGTAGCCCCCCTACCCCTCTGACCCCAGCTCCAGGGACAAGGCTGGGAGGGGCAGAAGGGCAGGGTAAGGATGGGCTCCCAGAGGGCACCACACCGCAGAACGCCTCACACCGTACCTGCTCTGCAGAGAGAAGCGCGGGCAGCAGCTCCAGCAAGAGCCCAGATCCTCTGGCAGACCCGGGGGGATGCAGCAGAGCCAAGCCAGGAGTGGAGAAGGGTTTGGGAAATGGGCCCAGAGTGCCATGGCTGGGCTGGGTTGGGTTGGGTTGGGTTGGGCTGGGCTGGGTTGGATTGGCTTGGG
>VZTI01001025.1:289555-317302 GCA_013397865.1 Struthidea cinerea | reverse complement strand
TGGGTTGGGTTGGCTTGGGCTGGGCTGGATTGGGTTGGGTTGGCTTGGGCTGGGCTGGGCTGGGCGCAGAGGCCAATGCCCCAACTGGGGCAGGTCAGGGCAATCAACACCTACCAGGGCATTCAAACCCTCCCTGGGACTCTTTACTGGCCAAAGGTAGGAGCACAGAAACACAAACCAGTCTCCATTCCACTGCAGAGCGAAGCAGCAGTTAACAAACAGTGACTAAGCAGTCTCCTCATGCCACACCATCGCATCACTGGCAATGTGCTCCAGCTGAAGCTCTTCTTTTGTTTCCATCTGCAGCCCACGAAGAAAGTGACTGCAGCATAACCCACCCTTGGAAGGACAAGATTAGAGATCAAAATACACAGTCTTTTTCCAGAGTAGATAGAAGAAAAATAATATTCTGTGGTCATGTCGCAGCACTGAAAGCCAGGTAAAGATAAGCATCACTAAGAAATTACAAAATGAGTCAGAAAATAGAAGCTGGAAAAGGGAGAGATATTAGGCCTGGCTTTGAATTAATTGACTCTTCCACCACCCACTAATAATATCCAGGTTGTACAGAATCAATTTGCTGCCCTCCAAAGACCAATCTCAACCAAATTTCTTAATAATGAAAACAAAGGGAAGAAGAAGAGGGAAATAAATAAAACCAAAATGATGCTACTTTAAAACAAGCGGTATGATTTTTTTTCCTTGACTAATTCAAAATTGGAGTTCCCTGTCTTAAAACTTAAGTTAAACTGAGAAATAAGGACAGTTCAAAAAAATAATTAGACATTTCGAAGAATGAGACTATCTCCATAATTACATAATGTTTTTCCTTTATCTCAAAAAGGGGTGAAGATTGTATTACAAGGTATAGGTCAACAACTAATGAACAAGATGAAGGATAAATGTTTTTACAGAGACTCAGGCAGCCATTTGCAAGAGGAGAAGAAAGGAAATGGCAAGCCTCTTAACCTTTGCTGTTTTAGCTCACAATTAATCTGGTAGGAGATAAGAGGCCCATAATCCTTTTATGGGTTTTATCAGAAATAATAAGCCAACAAATTTACAAAATGCATATGCAAACCAGTGTATCCTAAGCCTATTAAAGATGAAGCAATCCCACAAAGGAAGGTCATAACTGAAACATCCTGTAACAGATGCTTAGAGAACGGAGATGAGAAACAGGGCAAGCAAAGAACCACGCTTTCCATGTTCATCCCTCCCAGGTACAATCCATAATTTTAGAATTCCTGTGCTAGAGGTTGCTTTAGAAAATTATTTCCAGCTGCTCCTGGTGGACCATTCTTCCACAAGGGCTGTGTATAATCCTTTTTTGAACCCATTTATAATTCGGCCTCTGCAATGCCCAGTGCAAAGTCTTCCATCATTTATTTACACGTTGTATGAAAAAAATACTTGTGTTTCCTTAAACTTCCACACGACAAATTTATTGAGGTAGAGATTAGCTCTTAAAACAGAAGATAGTTTAAATGGCAAAAGTGCTAGGGACAAGAATACTTAGGAATAATCAACAGCACCTGTGCCAAAAGAATAATTGAATTGCAGTAGTTTGCCTAAAGACAGAAAAATGACACAACATTATAGCAGTCATCAGGAAAATAAAAAGCTGTTGCAAAGGGGAATGGAATTATCTGTTCCTCATGGCCACAGTGAATAAATAAGCAATAGGTTTAAATGGCATCAGGAAGCTCAAAGCTGGGTGTTAGAGGAAAACCCCACCATCCTAACAGCAAGGCTAATCAAAAGGACAGCTCTGATAGTTTCTCTAGTAGCAAACTGGGTGAGAGCAGACACAGGTCTGTTCAGCTTGCTGCAGCACGGAGAGCTGCACTAAGTGACCTCTTGATGTCCCTTCCAGTGCAGCACTACACGATCAGAAAGAAAGGAAGTCGATACACATCTGGTTCCGTGGTTTATTTCACTCCCTCTCAGAGTCGTCTTCAGTTGCTGACTTTATTTATTTCACCAGGGAATACTCCATTTTCGGCGCCACTCACAAATACCCGGCACTGCGAGTACCTGAAACACAACAGAGCAACAGACAGTGAGGGTGCCCAGAATTCATCACGGTGTTTGCACAGTGCTGTAACCACTGTCAGGCTGCTTTTGCACTGGCAATTCCCAGACACTGCAGCAGCACCTGCTGGAATCCAGTTTTCTGTACTCTCTAAATTCCAAATACAAATTTGAGAGCAGTGATCTGGCTTTCTGACAGGTAGGATACTTTTTCCTTCTGGACAACATCACACTGGTCATGATAAAAACTATAGTTCTCGGGGGAAAAAATTATCTAAAACTAAAGACCCAGTGGCCATCTAAATCTAAATTCCATGTTTTCCTGCAAGGAGTGGAACTTGCTGAAACCATGTCTGTTTAACACAACATGCAGTAAGAATGTAGCTTTGGGGTTTAGCCTTTCTAGCTACATATAGTGAAGAGAATCAGATAATTCTGTATAAAACTGAATTCAGTTTAAATGGATAAATATAGGTAAAGTTGTTTGCTTGCAGTAAAAGAATGTGTTTAATCCAAATACCTTGTTTTGCTTGTCATTCCTGACCATATTTCAGATCGAGGTATCTCAGAGGCCAAAATTATTTACAGAGTTAGTTAACGGTAAATATCTTACCTTGTTGGTATAAATCAGGGACATAATGAAACATCAGCTGCTACTTAAAGTGCTTGGCAGGAGAGTTCATCTCATATTTATGTGCAAGCATAAACTTTGCGTGTCCTGATACATAATTGCAGTAACAATTCTCTTGAATTTATCACTGCAAAGCTACAGATAGAACTGTGCAGCAAATCTCATCATTCTCATGGTAAATGTTTTATATGTTTTCCAAATTGTTAGTATTTTTCCAAATCTTCCAAGCTTGGAAAATACATTCAAAAAATTATTATAAGAATCTTGAAAGAACTGAAATACAAGTCAAAGAACTTGCAGTAATCGTATTCACAAACCTTTAAATACACTATATTCTGAGAACTGCTTTTCCTACCTTGCCACTGAGAAGGAGAAAACGGATGCTCAGGGGGCTGGAGCACCTCTCCTGTGAAGACAGGCTGAGAGTGGAGGTTGCTCATCCTGGGGAAGAGAAAACCCCAGGCAGACCTCAGAGCCCCTTCCAGCACCTAAAGGAGCTCCAGGAGAGCTGGGGAGGCACTGGTGCAAGAGCATGGGGGGACAGGACACCGGGAATGGCTTCAGACTGAAAAGGGGCAGGGGTAGACGAGACTTTAGGGAGAAAATCTTGGCTGCGAAGGTTGTGAGAGGCACTGGAAGAGGCTGCCCGGAGAAGCTGGGGTGTCTCCTCCCTGGCAGTGCCCCAGGCCAGGTTGGATGGGAGCACGGAGTAACCTGGTCCTACGGAATGTGACATCACGGCAGGGAGAGATCATCCTGCTGTGCTCACACAAACCCAAACGCTGAACTGAGCAAAGGCTCTGCAAAAACAGCAGCACTGAGGCAATGAACATCCCTTCACTTTTCCAATGTCCTTAACGTCTCCTTGTCTCCCAGCTACGTGTTTATTCATTATACATTGCTTCGTTTGTTATTTTCCTTTATTCCACTTCCTATTTCAGTCTCCTCATTAATTTTTATGCACTTTTATTTTCATTTGTATACTTTTCATCACTTCAATATCCTAATATTTCAGCAGTCCAATTAGCTACTTCCATATCTTAATCACACTGAGACTCCTTATTCAGCTATAAATATAATTTTATTACTGCTGTTTTAATGACTAAGTGTTATAATAACTATTCTATATAAAACAATTTCTCTTAAAACTTTCCCCATTTCCTTCTCTTGTCTATAATTCATTTCATCTCTCATCATACTTTCCACTTTGTTCAGTAGATCCTATATCATCCCGAAATATTTCCTGTATTGAAAGCTAATTGCCTGGGGAGAAGGTAAACTTTCACTGTTTCACCATAAACATAAGGAGCAAATATTGAAACATTTTCTCCACACTTATCAGACTGTCCTAAACTTGCCTAATGAGCCCAAAGCTGAAGACAGAGACCATCTCCACTTTAAGAGGCAGAGTCTCTCAATTAACACGAAAGCACAGCCCAGACAGGCATTATGAATATAATACACTGCTCTGTTCTGAATACCAATATCATAAATAAAAAATGTATCTTAGGAATATATGAAACCATTACTTCTGAACTGAAACTCCAGCATTATTCTCATCTTTAATTTCAGAGAGAGCATATACTTGCAGTGAAATAGTTAATATTTATTATATTTATTAATTTAGTAACATTCAGTCTTCTAAAATCCCCATTATTTCAGGCAGATCATTAACTTCTGAGATGCTGATGCTTCTAACTATCAAATAAACCGCAATGAAAGTCTCCAAGTCAAAATTGATTGATCCAATTCCTTGCAAACCATAAAAATTTCTTCCATTCTAATTATCCCCGTTCTGTGAGCTGGAAGATTTGTCTGTGGCATGAAGGTGCAGGTGAGAGCAAGGTCCTCTGCAGGAAACACGCACAGAAGTGCTCATTCCATGGTATCCTGGACATGGAAACAAAAAAAAAGAGTATTTTAGGTCATCCTCATGCAGCCCATTCAGATTCAACAATCAGCCTTATTCAGTGTCAATTCCTCTTCAACTGCTACACTTTTTAATTTGCTTTTATGAGGGAAGGATTAAAAGCCTGAAAGGAAGAACAAAGTTATGCAGTTTTAACAGTCTGCATCTAAGCAGCCACGTTTGTTTATAAAGCCCCCTCACACCGAACTCCTTCGCGGGGGGGAGCAGGACCTTTCTGCAATATTTTTTTTTAAGCCTGCTTCATTCCTTTCCCAGTCCGCTGCTCCTGTGTGCTGAGGTGGCTGTGGTTGTTCAGTGCCACCCTTTCAGCAGTTTATTCCCTGCAACAGGTTGAGCCCAAGCCCTTGTGGCTGCTGCAGCCTTCTGCACCGCTGCAACCTCCTGCAAAGCTGTCTCTGCTTGTAAAACAAATCTTCCTGTACAGATGCTCTCCACTCCTCTGGACAGTTTGTCAGCTTTCATCAATATTTCATCAATAGAGGCCTGTTTTTGTAGGGGAGAGTATCTTTATGCTTCTTGTTACCCAAAATGGAGACCTAAATCTGGTGTTGTATAATACATTGAATTGTTTTAAGGCAAGCCAGGTGGGCGTTAAACTTACTGATGCATTTTAGAAGCATAAAACCTTGATAAACCAGATCTAATTGCATTAATATCACCATCAATTTCTATCAGCTGAACACGTGATTGTGTTTTACAAAACCAAAATTTGATTGCCATCCCCAAAGGATACCAGAAGAATGGTCTTGTCAAGTGTATGTTTCCTAAAATCAGGTTCCGTAAATCCTATCACAGATTTAAGATATAAATTGATAATGTAATTGATAATGTAATTATCTATATGTGATAGCTTGTATAATAGATCACCTGCAGATCTAGTAGCCATGGAGCAGTTACCTTTCAGAGGTAAATAAAGTAACTTTGTCCACTGCTGAGACAGTTTGATTTAATTTCACAGAAATACACAAGCTCGTGCTTGTTTACACTGTGCTAATTGACACATCTAATCACTACTGATGTCTGCTTTTTAAACGCTCTTCTGCTTTCTACTGAAAGGCACCACTGAATATCTTAATTTACAAATTTTTGGTATACAGATTTTGCTGCTATTACAAAAAAAATTCAGCACTGATATCAAGAGATGTTGGTCAAATCTGTTTCAATGATAATTCGTAAAACCCCTTTTGTTAAAAAATGAGAGATGCATTATTTTACAGATTTTTTCTTCACTTTGGTGGTCTTCTCATCCATCAGAAAGGAGTCTCCCCCTCCAGCCTTATTAGGACACTTTACTGTCTTAACCTAACTTATTATCAATACAATAACATTTGTCTTGGTTTGATACCTTCCATTACTCTTGCGTGTTTGGATAGGTCTGGTTTTTTAACAATACGCAATCCATTTCCTTCTTACTATCATCACTCTTCCTGTATTCTCTACAGACTTTTCTCATGTCTCAAATTCAGGTAGCTGGCAAGATGCTGTCAAAACATGGATGTTTCAGTATTGTCTCAAAACCTTTTGAGAAATAAAAATACCATTTTTTTTCGTGCTATTTTGAACTGTGAAGCATTACAAGTCAAAATTTAAAATTTCTTGAGTGAAACGTTCGTTCTGTTCATCAAAGTTTCTCTGCTTCAGTACGGTCTCCTCAATCTCAGGGTACAAAAGGCAGAGCAGGGGTCAGCTGAGGAGGAGAGAAACCTCTAACAGGAGGTCATCAGAACCACTCAATAGGAGAATAAATAAACATTTTACAGTAGGTCACCCAATTCCTCACGACCCAAGAATCACCCAAATCTGTGCTCCCCTGAACACGTTTCCTTTCCACAGAGTCGAACCCAGACCTTCCACGTGACACTTCTGTAGATGCTGAAAAGCTCTGGTAGAGAAATTTTTCAGCTTTCTGCAGCGTTCTGTGAGAGCTCTGTGGTGCTCATGAAAGCTGTGATAAACACTGCTATGGGTTTTTGTAAACTGAGTTTTATCTGTGCACCTGGGGTCTGTTTTTCAGAGTTGTTATGGTGCACAGTGAAATAATATTTTGAAGTAGGTGCTGTGAGCTTTGGCCAGTGGGACAGGGGGCAGCTGGTCTAAGATCCAATGCCTTCCTGTCATCTTTGGGAACCAAGTTATAGAAACCCAATTATAGTTAATTAAATAACTACTTTCTTCCTGGATTTGGATTGTGTCTTTACTCGCCGTTCACGGTACTTAACAGCGACACACTTCCAAGGTAGAGCGCTGACCCTGGGAATTGCTCATCCGGCCAGCCTGGGTTTCCATCAGTGGACTGAACCCAGTGTGTCCATCCCAGTGTCCCTGAGCTGGGGTCTGCAGGAATTCCCTTGCTGCAGCTCCAGCACGGCCCAGACATGCTGGGCTCCTCATAAAGAGCTGTGCAGTGACTCTTTCTGTGCATCGCGCTCAATTCTGGCAAGTTTCGGAAGTTCTAGAGCTCACCAGGAGGAGCAGGCTTTGCACTGGCTGGGACATCACAAGAAACATCCACATTCTACGTGCTAGGATAAAAGACTATGTCCAGAAAAATCTGAATGATTGAAAGGCCTAGGTGCATCTCTGAAAAACCCCCAAATGAACAACTTCAGAAGAGCTAACTAATATTTTGGAAGTTTTTTTTGCTTCTTTTCCTGGAAATTCTGCAAGTATTGATCCTTCAGATACATCTCACTAAGAAATTTCAACAGACATGCTAACTGCACTCACCAAAACTTACTGCTGATTGCTGCTTTCCCCACAAGGAATGGGTGCCTGTGCATGCATTTTGTTGCTATTTCCTGATTATAACTGTGCAATAATTGGCTATACTTCCCATCGTACAGAGATAGAAGAATTCTAATTATAAATAGAGTTGAAAGAGCCACTGCTCCACTGCTTACAGAGTGCCTTGGTCTCTCTGTACACATTCCTCAGAGGATAACAAGGTTTAGGAGTTGAAAGTATGTTTGTATTCCTGGGTCAACAGAAGTACAATATAAAACTGAAAGAATGGAAATATATTAATCCTGATTTAGGGACAAAAACATTGACAATGCTGAGATATTTACTGGGAAAGGCAATGAGAGGTTGGCAGGAATGAAAATAGATACAAGTACGCTTCTCAACTTTCTCTGTTTCGAAAGACAAAGAACTTTACCTGTCCCCTAAATCTGCTACTCTACCAAACCCAAAGTGCCTCACGCATTTAATAACAAAAGCAATGATGAAGACCATTCTCCTCACATTCTCTATTGCTCTTGCCATGGATTCCCAAAACAATATCCATTGCTTTAGGCTATCATGTTTCTTGTGGCACGTTCCAGGGGACTGAAGTTCTCCGCCGTCAGACTCTGCTCTGTGGAGCTCTGGAGGAGCTTTGGGTTTGGTGCCAGGCTCCAGGCTGCAGGAGCGATGCCTCGCTGCAGGAAACAGTTGTGACAAACAGTGACAACAGAAAATACCCACAACACCCTTGCTCCAGCAGTATCTCACTCCTGACTGCACAGAGTCATTTCCTCCCTGAGATTGTCTGGCGGTGTTTACAAGATAACAGACAATAACTGTTCCATGCTGCTTAGGTGGAAAGAAAAGGGTTATAGAAATTTCAAGGCCAAGTCTAGGTAAATATGATCCTTGTATTTCCACTACTGACATCTAGACACTTCCAGCTGTTGAAATTATTGCTAAATATATTTACAGTCTTTGTACAATAAAAAGCTTTATTACTTTTACTACAGGCAGAAGAAAAAAGCTTTAAATCTTTGGTTCTGAAGCAATATCTCCTGTCTTAAAAGCAATGAAGCCTTTCAAGGGGAAAAACCAGCACACTTTAAAAAAGGTGGTTTATGATGTTGTATCTTTGTTGCAATTTTGGTTCATATATTTTTATTAAGTGTAACCTTTATATGTAAATGAAATGATTATCCAACACGAAGTATGTTTTCATAAAGTAAGAGTAGGTTTTATGTCCTCAAAGATAAAGCAGCATAAACCAGTCAGGCAGCTCAGCATGTACTTGATGGCTGTGAAATGAACTATTTGATTTCCTATTACGGCCTTAACACTCTGCACTGTACCACAGCTACCAAGCCCACGCCATTAGACAGCCAGCCTTTCATCAGGGAGCCCGGGAATATAAATCAACCTCTGTATTTCTAATAGGCAAAATACCTCATTTAAAAAGGCTTGGAAATAAACCCTACAATTGCGAAATGTGGGGAGAGGGAAATGAAAATCATATTCTAAAAACCCGGGGAGAGATGAATGTCCTCAGCACAAACAAAAGGGTTCAGACCCACTGTGCTCAGTGTATGCGTTTGAGGTTTTATTCTCTCCATTTCCAATTGCAGCAGGCCACCTCTAGGAACGGAAAGGAAACTTTACAGCTTCTGCTCCTACATCTCTGGGCTGGGAGGCAGCACACAGGGCTCTGCTCCTTGGCTGGCAGACAGATCTGAGGACACCTCATGCTTTTTCATCACTCAGTCCAGGGGTTTCTGCAGTGGCAACCTGTCACTGACCCAAAGAAGGGCTTTACAGGATCAAGGGAAATAGAGGGAGTCAGATTTCATGTTTCAATTTTGTGTATGGCTCATATGCTATGAAAAAGACAACTGGAGCCATCAGTTCAATCAACAGCATAAAATTATTTTGAATGAGAGAATAGGGCGATTTTTAGGATTAATTTTTCTAATATCATAACAAAAAGCATGGTAAGCTTGGCATAAGCCTTCCTCACTTCAGTCTGAATGCAGGATAAAGGCCACCAAGGAATGCTGGATGTCCAACCTCCTCTGGACAAGAACCTGATCACTGCTGGATTTACTGAGAGGAAATTATAAAATTACAAATCTAAAAACCATGCATGTCTTCACTGTTCTCTAAAGCTCCTCTTTGGTTCCGAGGATAAAGTCTAATTCACTGTGGGATCACCTGGGAAGCCCATGGATGTGTCTCCTTTTAACAGGAGTGAAAGTGGCTAAAAGCCAAGGAATTCAGGGCACTCCAATCCCAGATGGCAAATTAAACCTGTCACTGAGCAGCTTTTTGGGTGAGCAGCTGTCATAAAAGTCCTTATTAATAAATTGATGAATAAAATTGTTCTGCTCCTAAGCGAGGTTGTTTATTCCTGAATCAACAACTCCACAAAAGAGTTTATACAGAGAGTCTTGCTACTTGTTATATAAATCTGGATCTTCACAGATTTGTTACCTCCTTATTTGCTTGTTAAGCAGGTGTACAGTGCTGAGCACAATGACTCCTCATTAGATCCTGGAAATGCTACAAGAACAAAAAAATAAAACTGCCACACGGTTTGAAAACAACCGACTGGGTCAGACCCTGTATTTTTTCTGATTTTTCACTTTTGTGGTCTTGGGCATTCCTTTAATTTATCACCACAAGAGAATCTATCAATAGAGAGAGTTATGAAAATAAGATAGGATTGGAGAAAGAAAAGATAGATTTTTTTACTTTGGGTGATTAAATTCTCGCTGACATTAACATATGACAACCTGTTGGAATGATTTGTAAGTCTCTACAGTTTTATAAATAGCTTTATCTCTTCATTCCACATGAGGAAAAAGAGAAACATTATTTATTGTACCTTTCTACCACCACGGCATGGAATATTTCAAAGACTTATTTTAAGTTTTGTGGAAGTCCCTTGATATTAAAGGGCTGCAGATACAAGACGATGAAACCTCCTTTCCATCTGCTGGCCCCCCGCTGTACACGTGTTCCAGGGCGTTCTGTAAAAGAGCTCGCTCTAATCCACACAAAGGAGCATTTCCCTTTCATTGTCATGCAGTCGTAGAGCTGAAGCAAGCCATCATAATTTCATTAAATCGTGCTGAATTCCTTGGAAATGCTGAGGATGGCTTGTAATATGGAATGTTTGCTTTACGAAGGGACTGAATATTTATAATATTGAGTTTACACCGCGGTTTTTTTTCCTCTTAAAAAATGAAATATTTGGTTTTGTTCTCTTAGTGGAGCACAAGGCAAATTATATTAATTAGTCTATTTACATGATTTCCTAACGTGGAGCAGTGAAAGTTGCCTTTAGCTAGCAAATAATTGAAATTACAATTGCTGGAGATATCACAAGTTTGTTTTTTTAATTATATCAAGCACCATCAAGCTCTGATAGGACATTAATAGCTACTTCCCTTCACTGCTGTTGTTTTTTCTCCCCATTCCAGCATACTCAACACCATAAAACAGAAATATATGACAAGAAACAGTAATCTTCCAATTTTATTCCCCAGACTTCAGGCTTACTAGTACATCCCTTTGGGAACATAATGACAGAGCTTTTCTTTCATAAAGACACTGGAAATAAATTGTAGTCTAAAAGTTATCATAAGATTTTGGGTAAGCAACCAGTTTTGCTAGAAACAAAAGAGAATCATGAAAAATACAGAAAAGCCAACACAGCACAAATGTATTTCAGTACTGTGGGAAATTCTTGCCAACATGGATATTGTTTTGTTCTTTGCTTTTGCGAATCAGAGGGGAGGAAGAAGCTCATTAATTCAACATTTCGTTTCTAAAATAGAGGGAAAACTCAGTCAAACACCACAGTTTCTATGATAAGAGAATTGTAGGCCGTCTCTTATCAGGCGGATGCAATCTAAGCTTATATCGGGCTTGACTTTAATTAAGTAATAGGCATTACATATTTTTAATAAAGCTGTGAATAACATTTCTTCCTCCCAGTCTGACTGGAAGTTACTCCAGGAACTTTAGACAAAATTTGGGAGCACACTGCGGAGCTTTGGGGGGAGAACTTGAGACTGGGTCCAGATGGCCACCAGAGGAAAAGGGAACGCGGGCATTCCTCTTTCAGCCAAACTCTCACCGTAAAGATTCTCCCACCATGTCTGCCTGCTTTCAGCATTCAACCATTTATGCAGTAGATAGAAAATGGGTACAAAATTTAAGTGGAGAATAGGTGTCTTACCCTGCCGGACAGAAAAACAGGACAGGAAGGGAGAGGCAGCACCCTTTCACTTACCACAGAATGCCACAGGCTAAACACTTGTAGAATGATTAAACATTTACTCATGTGGACACTTTTTAGGATTTTTTTTGCCTGTTTCTCATTTTGGATTTTTTTCAGGCAGTTCCAGCTCCTGAAGTGACACAAGTATGTAAGAATTTCAGTTTGGTTGGAGGTGTGTTATGCTGAATTTTTTAGATTAAGTTTCTAACCAACTCTAATATCTGGGACAAAAAATAGTGGAATGTAAGAGTTAAACACTAATGACCAAACACCAACAGGTGAAGTTATTTGTGTTTTTAGAACACCGTACTCATGATTCCTTTAAAGAATTGCAAATAGAAATACCCCATCCTAAAGTGTTATCTGCTAATTATGTTAATATATCTGTATCATCCCCAGTTCATAACCTTCAGTGGTCACCATCTCCAATTTTATATTCCCATCATCTATATATCTCATCAGAATGTTATTTTCTCACTTCAAACTTATCACACAAGGCCCTACCTTGACCCTGTGGTTTGCTGTGATCATAGATGAGGAGAGAGCACAGAAAAAATAACTGTGATGTTTTTGTTTTAAAAAGAGAGGCAGAGTTGTGGATTATTTTTTCATCAAAATATTGTCTAGAAACTTCAGAAAACAACATTCAGTGGGTGTCTATGAACAATCTTCTAAACTCACTGGATCATGATGAATGCAGAGAAATACACTTGTGCAGCTACTACTGAATGTTCAAAACTTTTCTGTTTCTCAGATGCCTGGCAGATGTTTAAAACCTGACATCGGGCTGAACTATTTCAGAAAATCCATGAAACATGAGAAAATCAGAGCAAAACTCCAGTAAACATTTTAAAGACTTCTGTTTGGTGAACTGAAAATTCAGTTAACCTCTCCGGAGTTAGTGTGCCAAATTTGGAGATTAAATTCAATTATAGAGTGAAATGGGCATTTTTATTTCTGCTTCGAGTGCAAGTTGCACCCCATTGCTGAAAATGAAGCTGCTTCCAAAGCCTCCATTGCAGTTTTAAGGAGAGAAATAATGGCTGAACTTTTCTGTACTTGTTGCCCATTAATAATGTGAGTGGCTCAGAAGGAGCTGACAGAACAGGGACCTGGATATCAGGCAGGTCACCAGTGAAGATAAGACACAAACCCAGACATGTGAATGCACAGGAGCAAAACTCATTTTAGCCTTTCAAGCCTACAGTAAATCCATACCTGTCCATTTAGATACAATAAATCCCTTCCAAAGAGCAGGACTTCATTTTCAACAATAGACTATACAAATCTGGTTGTTCTAAATAGACCCTGTCCGTGACTTCCTTTCTCTGCTGCAGTTATATCAGTGTTCTTTTTTTATCTCTGTCCTTTGCCTTGTCTGTTCTGTGTCTCTGTCACTAACACCGCGCTGAGGAAGAGCTCTGCGGGGCAGCGCAGAAACTAAAAGGGAGCCTTGGAAGACAACTGACAACATAATCTTGAACTAGAAGAACACTGCTGAGTATGAGTGCAAATGGACATTTCCAGTTCCACAAGGTCATTCGGTGGAGAGAAGAGACTTTTAACTCCAGGCAGTTCACTGTAGACACCAGACATTTCTTATCACTTTGAGTTAATCAGCAATTTCTTTGTTTGCAAGGATTGCAGACACTGATTAGTACAAACCTCAGGCTTTTCTCCTCCAGTCTGCCTCCAGAGCCACGAAAGCATCAGCACAGGAGTATTTCTGTGAAGCAGCATCGTCCCACAAGTGCAACCGTAGCAAGGCAGGAGCCCAAGACATGTGCCCAGTTTTTAACAAGCATGGTAGGATTTAATGCAGGATATTCCAAAGGCTGAGAAAAGGAAAATGAGGCCTGGGTTCCTTGTTTCCAGCTCAAAACAGGATCATACACTCTGCTTATGTCTTAATCAGAGATACTTTTAAAAGATATTTTATATTATTGCATTATTTTATATTCTTTCCATTGGGAAATCAAAGCTGAAAAGGACACACTTTTTCACTCATCTACATGTTCCACCCTCATTAAGTGAACCCTGCTGTATTCTATGCATTAATCTTGCATAAATTAGAGTGTGAGGAGCTATGACCTTTGTTTCTCTTATCATTGGGAAGAAAATCAATGTGCTTTCTGCCTTCATGCAGGCATGCATACATGCAAAGAAGTTAAGCACTGGCAATTCTGGTGTAGTCATTCCACTATGAGCTGAAAGACTCGAATCAAGAGAGCATTAATTCTGATAAATAAAATTAAGTAAAGAAATAAAGAAAAGCCACATTCAGCAAGCAATACACCTATTGTAGGATCCCAGGGATCTAAACTCACAGAAGTCAGCAAAACTCTCAGCATTTTTCTGAGGAGTGTGACATTTCAGTTCGAAAATTTTACCCTGAACAAGCTGACTTAACAGCATGAAAAATTGAGAGAAATGTTAGCAGTGAATGTTTTGGACTCATTTCAGTAAAAACACCATCAACAAAGTAGAGGCAGAACGGAGCCCCAGGTAAGGGAATAACCAAGAACTGTGTTTGTCTGACACTGGCAAGAATGGGAAAGTGTTTCAGTAGGGGCAGCTGTAAAAAAACCCAGTTTAGTAGCCAGGACATCGGCCAGGCTTTGGGAGGGAAAAATGCCTGAAACCTTCCCAATTTCACTAAAGAGTCTATAGCAGCTTGGAGGCACCACGTTTCTCTGTGCCCCAAACCACACCTGGAAAACAAACACAGCACTTCCCTGCCACAGGAGGTTGTTAGGAAGGGAACAGCTATTGAGTAAGTGGTTCCAGCTTTAGGGAGACAGAAGAATAAGGAATGGACGTGCCAAAAGAGTTAAAAAAACCCCCAATTCTGACTAGAAGTCTTAAGTATAACAATTTATAGCATGAGTAGGCAATAAAACAGAGAGGAAAGGAGTATATTAAACAAGGAGAGAAAGTTTATTTTGACTGGCATGTTCCTCTGCTGTAAGACATAAATCTGGTTTTGTGAGAACTAATCCTGCCATACTGTATTTTTTGCCTCTACTGCCAGTCTGCTGTTCCTTCACTGATATAATTAAAGAGGTGTCATAGGACCTCCTTGCTTTCATACTGGGAATAAGGAATAACTGCTGATACAAGCTAACAGCTGGAAGCATGTAAAATAAACATAAGCTAAGCTACTGAAATCACGGATCCTTTTAAAGAAAAATATCTGTCTGCCAATCACAATTTAAACCCACATGCCATATAGCCCTAAAATAACACTTAGGAGGAATAATCAGGGCTTTATGTTATTTTGGGAAGGTAATGGATTAGAAAGATGCATTGTTTTAAATCAGTCATCAGCTACAGGAGTGGCAAATCTTTAATAATGCCAAGATTGGTTTTGTAAGTGAATAAACCAGCAAAAAGCTGGCTGGGTGCACTAGTAATCTTCAAAGCTTGATTGCTTTTTCTGATAGCTTTAGAAAATTAGTGGATGAAAGCATGTGTAATATATCTGGTCTGAGTAAAACACTTGATGTAGTGTCTTACAAAATCTCTACTTGCAAAATTAATTCAAATTGGCTTGGACATGGAGTACTGTCACTTGGATTTAAAAATGGCTGGCTGAGTGCAAATAAAGGGTAATGAAAAATGGCAATGTATCAAGTTGGTGGGAGGTGTCTGGTGGAGCTCTGCAGGGATCACTGTTTGGTCCTGTTTATTTAACATCTTCATTAACAATCTGGAAGAGGGAGTGAAACAGCATGTTAATTAAACTGACACATAATAATAAATCAGGAATTGCTCCTAATGCCAGCAGTAATACTTCACAAAAACGCAGCGTACTACCAAGGTTTCTGGAAAGGTTGAACGTGGCAATACAAAGACTTAGCTAAGATGTTCTAATTGCGTTCTACCTCTTACAGAGAATAGTTTAAAACACGCACTAAGTGGGAGCCAGGAGCCTGCTGGCAATCCAGTAATTTAGAGCGTGACTGCCCCGTGTATCCAAACTGGAAACTTCCATGGAGAGACACGGTTCTTTTCTCCCCTGACGCTTGCAGTGTGTTACACTCAGTGTTAAAGATTAAGTCAGTTCAGTTCACTCATCTGATGGAAAGCCAGTGTTTGGGGGGAGGGATGTTGAATCAGTTTTCAGTTTTTTCTACATTTCGTGTTTTACATGACTGCTAAATAGAATGTAATAGAGGAAACAGAGGGACAGGAGGAGCTGGTGACAGGACTGCATCTTCTTGTATCAGTTAAATTGGATGAGATAGAACATAAACCACGCCTTTATGTATAGATTTATAGTGTCTTAAGACAAAATTCAGCATTTTAAAGTAGTGTTTGCACAATGGCAAGACACGAGTCTACTGTTACAACATACTGGATTTACTTTAATTATAAATACTTCTAAAAAACCCTCAGATAAGTAAACATAAAGTTGTTCACTGGACAGTGAGGAAAATTGATCAAAGACTACATTAAGTCACAGAAAAGAGTTTCGAAAATAGGTTGGGATGTTCGTGCTCAGTCAGAGACAGCTATTCCTGTTTTATAAACATGCATAATATAAAACGAGATCTTAAATAAGAGTGGTATTATCTCCCTGCTTTGAATGATTTATAGCAGCTTATCTGGGCTGGCCCTTGGGCTGCTGCACGGCATTGAATCATAAATGTAGACTCATTTTTGAAGGACAGCTTGATGCTACTTCCGAAAAGGTAAGAAAAAGGAAGAGAACTTTTAAGGTCTCCTTTACCATACCGAGTTTAAATTGTTCTGGGAACTTGTGAAGTCCCCAGAAAACACAAGAGCAGTTTAGAGCTGTGAGAGTCTCACAGCCATAAAGAGACTTCCTGCATTAGCAGGAAAGTCTTGTAAAACAATAAAGGGAAGGAGAGGAAAGCTCTGCAGTCCCCACACTGAAGGCTTTGTCTCCTCAGCCGGTTGTTGCAGCAGAGCCCTGCAGTCAGGCAGGGATAGATGGAAACCAAGCTCACCTGTGCGGTGGAGCTCTGGGAACTCCTTGTCTTCGCTGACTTGGATCCATCAGGCTTCTGCTTTGAAATGAGCACAAAGCTTTGAAGGCAGCCAGAGCTGCTGCAGTGTTTTGATGCCGTAGTCATTAGGTGACTTTTATCCATGAGCTAAACGCTGACCCTCCTTCAGCCAGAGGGGTAAAACAGGAACCAGCTGAAGTCAGTAGCTACACCAGCGTAAAGGAGAACACAGAAACACAAGTTAATCTGTCAATATGCAATAAAATATAATGGACATACAAAGGCATTCAATGTGCTTTAGTTGCAGTATATGGAAATTCTCTTGGCAGCTGTTATACACTCCTAGAACTCTCTTGCAAGAGTGTAGTGAAAAGCCACAAAAACATTGAGGGTTGTTTAGGTGTCAGCCGTTGTATCACACTTTTCTCAACTAATTTATTCTCTGTGGTCTTGACCTGATTGCTCCTATCCATTAATGGCACTAGTCTTGTTTAGTTTTATTTTTAATCCTCTCTTTTAAAGATTTCTTTTCTCTTGTTGTTTGGTTGGGTGTTGGTTGGGTGGTTTTTTTTTTTTATTATTTCCTTATTTTTTTAACTCCAGTAATTTGCGAAGCAGCTGCATTGGTCATGAACTACTTGCATTTTATTACACCTACAATGATTTTTGAACAGAAAGAGTCTGCTCATGGGAACACTAATCCTTTCATTATAAAAATAATTAAGCTCTTTTATTTGCAAGATGAAAATCTTTAGGGAACATATGAAAACTACCAAAGAGCAATTTTTTCTTTTTTTTAAGAGGAAAAAAATGATGATATAAACAGACCTGCTAGTGTCTGTTAAACTGTGGCATATGGAAAGGCACACAAATTCCTAGAGAAATCTTTCTCAGTAATTCTTCCACTTGGCTCAGGAAAAAAGGATATTCTACAGAAGTTTCTGTATAAAAACATGACGGCACATTCTCATGAGATGTTTTCCAAGCCTCAGTAGTAATCTGCTTCTGTTCTTTCATGGTAAATGTTAACCTGAATGTTGTCATTCTTACTTTTCTATAATTATCTTTAGGCTGTTCTTGTTTGCAAAACATACTCTTCCTCAGTAAACAAAGCTACTTAGATTAGATTTTTCCTTACTTCCTTTAGGGTTTTTTTGCAGTGGTGCATTTTACATGTGGCAACTTCTGTTCCTACCCCTCCCATATGATTTGGTGCCATACACTGCACTGGATTCACACTCACAGGATCTAGCACATTACCACTCGAATATTTTTGCAAACTTGCTGACATAAAAGTGTTGTCTGATCAGCAGATTTTGCCTCAGAAGTGGGTGGAATATGGGAATATTCCTTTGCTGGTTGTGTCTGATGAGGATGCCGCAGGGGAGAGGGAACAGCCGAGGTCACTCAGTTGTGAGGAGGAGTATTTCGAGAACAACACCCAGAAAACCAAAAGAAACCAGACTTTCCTTCTAGCTCCTGCTCCCCAGACCAGCTGCTTTCTGCATGTCTGGCGTGGCCGTGTGCTGGTTTGATGTCACACCTGATGGAGTCCTGCTTTCCTGGGCATGGCTCAGCCCCTGCCTGCCCGTGGGAAGAGCTGAACGAACTCCTTTTTCTGCTCTGCACGGCTCCTGCTTCACCTGTTAAACTGCTTTGTCTCACCCCACGAGTCTTCTGACATTTACCCTCCAGTTCTCTCCCCATCCCACTCTGGGGGAGTGAGCTGGTGCCTGTGTGGGACTGAGCTGCTGCTGGGGTGGAACCACAGCTGCGGGAAGGGAGGTGGAGGAAGGTCTGATCGTTTACCGCAGGATTATCTAAAAGGAGGCAAAAATTGAAGCAAGTCCAGATAAGATGGACAGAGGAGAAGAGAAGATGTTGTGATTAATAACACCATGCCAAAGGGCTTCAGAAACATCCCTTGCTAAAGGTTTTAAATAAATTAAGTTGTTTGGGGGTCTAGGTTAGCTTTTACAATGGAGGAGGGTTGTACTGGGTCCCATATTCAGAAAAAAACTGGAAATAAAACTTCACTAAGTTACAAAGTTTTCTGTTTCCCATCTATTGATGTCAATAAAACGAGATTTTATTGCAAATTTGAGAAAGTGGCAATAAAATGTCAGCTAAAATATGGTGCTGATAGACATAAAAATGATGCACAATGAGGGGGAAAAAAAAATCTTAATTTGTATCTACAGTGCTGGGCTCTGACCAAGCTGCACAGAAATATGTTGCTGGAATTATGATAGACAATTCTACAAAAACGTCAGCTCAGAGGCAAACACAAAGCAATTGAATTTTTAGAAAATGGAGAGAGAACAAAATTGAAAACATCATTGTTTTAGGACAGAAATCCCTTCTATGCTTTTGAATCCTTTGTGCATTACAGGTTATTCATATGGAAAAAGTAAAAGAGTAAAACAGTACAAGAAATGGTAGCATAGAAAAGTAAAAATGTGGGGAAGTATTTCCTTACAGCTAAACTGAAGAAGTTTTTTTTCCAGTGGGCACAAAAGCCACCAGGTTTTTATCAAGGCCTGTAGTCATGGGCAGCATGGAGTCAGGGAACAGGGAGTGTTACATTCCAGCATTGCTGGGGTACAGGAACCAGAGTGCATCAAACAAAACTAACCACTGATGGCTTCGAAACAAGGCAAAAGAGGTAATTCTGCATTTGGCACATAGCTCTCAATAAAACACAAAGCCTGACAATGAAACTTGCTGCTTCCAGACTCAGGGAGTGTTAAGACAGTGGGAGTTACAGCACTGATTAGAGGAACAAGTTACAGCACTGTGGAATAGAGCCCTTCCTTTGGTGACGAGGGTTGGAAGATGGTAGAGTATCACTATATCACTGATAAATACACTTCTCCACATGCTTCCCCACTTGGCAGCTAAACAGACCCTTGTTCTCTGCTAGACCCTGGGTCAGAGAGCCCTAATTCCTGTTGTTTCTATTTTTACAGAGGATGGAGAGAAAATTTGCATCCTTTGTTTTGGGATTTTTTTTTAAAAGATAGAGTGTGACGCAATAAAATTCTTGTAATGAAATATTAATCTGTGTGTACTTCACTGGGGAAGTATTTTAAGCTGTTAAACACTTAAAATGCAAAAAGAAAAAAATTTCTTCAGTAAACAAGAGCAACAACACTGGAAACTTTATTGACAGTATTTTCTGACAGCATAGCTGCTACATCTTCTTGTCATGGTGAAAAACTAGAGAAGAGCAAAGAGTAATTAAAGTAATGCAAGCTTTTTAAAAGCTCCACTTAATTTTGGGCTTACCTTTTCTCTGAATGAGATCAGTGGCAGAGTTCCAGATGGGAGGTTGCTGATCACGGCGGTTAACACTCAATTCTGCAATTGTTCTCTCAAGAGTTTGTTTGTGTTCTCATGTACAGAACGTTCAACATCTCATTTAACACATGCTTATTAAATATAATTATTTTCTGTCTGTTTAAGTCAGACTTGTATTCAAATGTTGATTTGGTTGCTGGAAGTCAAGTAAAACCCCAGCATCCAGCTGAGTTATCAACTGGGAGTAAATAGGATAAGATGCTACAAATACTGACCTGACAGCTTTTAATACCTACCCAGAAAAGATTCCCCAGTTCTGCTGTGCATAAGCTGCTGCATTCTGCTTTTGCAATTCCATTTACAATCCATTTGCAGACAAAAAAAAAAAAAAAAAAAAGATGAGAAAGAGCATTTCTGAAACCACGTTTTGAGAATATAATTTAGACTGGTGTTCAAACAGCTTTGTTACCTCATGGGTCAAATGAATCCTTTGATAACCCGGTGCAGAGAATCCAGTCAGCCTTAGGGGTACAGGAATCTTGATCCCTCACTCAGTGCATGGCCAGCAAGGATAAATTGCTTTTAAGAAAGGCCAAGAGCCTGGCAGAGACCAGTGGAGCACCACGTGTGAGAGAACAGGGCCAGAAGGGCTCAGGTTGTGCAGTCTCAGGTCCTTTCTCAGGCAGGCGTGGGTTCATCTACACAACAGCAGCGCTCCTCTGGCTTTGGAGGATTCCCTCTCCTTACAAACGCTTTTGCATTTTGGGTTGGTTTTCTTTATGAGTACCATCACATGGATGATGAGCGCCCTGATGAGCACAGGGCTGATCTACAGAAAACCTGCAGCTTTATCTAAAATGGATCTGTGCCTCGCAGAATACAACAATTCCTGATACTTGTCAGGCTGGGGAGGAGAGTTTTCTTCCGTAAACGATCAGCAATCAGACAAGATCAGCGCTTTTGCTGTGGAGCGACTTGCAGCAAGATTTTCTGTGCCTTAACTGACTTCCAAGACACAAAGATGATTGTATCAGACCTAAAATGCAGATGAGACTTTCAAAGGGATCGCCAAAGAAGTGATAGCAGCTACTGTTGATTCCCATCAGGAGCTAAACGCTGTCCTGACTGGTGTAAAGAGTACTTCCCCAACCTGACACAACTGAAGAAGCAGAAATAAAAATCCTAGAATTCTCTCCTTTCCTTCAGTATTGAATGATAGCCCTGCAGTTGTTGGGAAGAATACACGGAGGAAATGACTGAATTCTGATACAAAACATCATTATCTTATCAGCCAGAACATTTAAACAATTCATGGCAAACTAATGCAATTTGTGTTCTATTTTCAGTATTGTGGTGTGTTGATCTGTGAGAGCAGCTGCCGGGGATACCTGCAAGGGCCTGGAGCAAATGCGCCCAAACGTGGAGTTTCCGAGATACCGTAAGAAGAAACTGCCATGTTTAATTTAATTAAAATATATTCTAATAAACAGTAAATTGGAAGAAACTGCCGTAAAAAGATGGTCTAGTGTAATCCCAAAACTCATTAGCTTTAGGCAAAATTCAGTATCAAGCAGTACCCAACAGGCAAGGGGTAAACTTAAATTGCTTGGAATTGCCTTTTATCAGAGCAACTTGCTTCCCTTGGAAACTCAGGCAAAAGACAGGGGAAGAACATCTCTTCTGAATCCTCATGGTCAGTACATCGAAACCCCAGAGTTTTGCATTCTCCTGAAAAGACAATATTTGTCTTTTTTTTTTTNTTTTTTTTTTTTTTTTGTGGGGTGCAGATTCCCAAAGAAAAGCTGAATTCATCCTTCCCTTCCCCACTTCTGAAGGATGGATTTGACTGAGAGGCTCAGCTGTTCCATTGGTAGGGTCAGTACCTGTTGTTCATCAGAAGTAATTGCAAAAACCAGTCACACCTCTGCATAACCAAAACCTGTTTAAAGAAAAATCTACTTAAAAAGAAAACTATAAGGCTTAGTAGAATGTCCCTCTGGATATTTATCTTTCCTTCCTTTCAGTCTCTGAAGCTGCACTTGGGACACAGCAAACAGTTTTCCTGGACTCCTGCTGCCCAGGCTGGGAAGATTCTCCATGAAATTCAACATGGTATAAAACCAGTTAGTGAGAGTGGCATTTTGGTAATCATTAACACAGGCTGCAAATGACTGCCAGGGATGAAAGAGGAGAGCGACTGATAGAGCTCGATTTATCCAGTGGCTGTACAGGAGATACTGGAAATGGGTAAGAATTGAATTTGGGTTCCAGACTTTCCGGAGGCTCTGTAACAGATGGATTGCTCTGACCCTGTTATCTGCCTGAATTTAATCGTCTGAGATCAGCATGATGCAGTTGGCTGTGCTGCAAAATGATACCAGGGAGCTTTTTAAAAAACATCCCCAGGTATGCCACAGGTATATCACCAGATCTGAGCTGCCATATGTACTCACTAGGGCATATTTTACCATGATTTTGTCTGCATTTCAGGGAATGCTGCATGCTGTACCTGTTGCCAGTGCTGTAATGTTCCTTTCTCCCTTAATTTCCAGCATGTGTGGCAGGAACACGCTTCTCCCATCCTTGCCACCCATGTCATTCTCATCATACAGCCAACAAGAAGCTCCCTATATCTTTTCTTTAAATATTCCTGAAAAGACAATTTGTCAACGAGAGAATCCTGATCTCCAGTGAGATGTTACTGAGTCCATTCTTAATACCTGACCCAAGTCAGTTTGGATTATTTGATATCAAGGATGCTACTGGATTTGAGAAGAATTTTGTGCCAAGAATATAGCAGAAAAAAATAGAATAAAATCACTGTAATTGTGTCCAAGCGTTGAGATAAAATGAGATGTAGCAGAACACTAAAACAAGAGTATTAGGAAAGTCTGCACTATTGTGACTTTCTATATGAGAGTCATCACACGTGCACATGAATGAATCCTCAAGTATTTCTCCTGATTCTTAAACAAAATTGAGTTCTAAAGATGTTATAGGTATCCGTAGTTCTTAATCACATGCTGATGTTTTCCTGACGAGCAGCACGAAGAGTAATCCCAACCACTGTCCAACAGCCTCTGTCCTACTGCAGGAAGTTCCTCCCCCGTCCCTCGCTCAGAAATGTCAGATTAGCATACTTACCCTAACATTTGGATGTCGGGATATGTGTGCACAATTCATCTTTTAACTTTTGTGCCCTGAAAACCCCCAAGATAATATTTTTAAATTATTGCAAGTCTGAGCAGCTATTTCAGGAAACACAGAGAAGACAGTATTTCCACACCATTTTGTGAGGGAAAGGTATTAAAGCCCTTTTAATCTTGCCATAAAAAGGTCTAAAGTAATATCAGTGTCACAGTTTTAAGGATTATAAATTGCTATCATGGGTTTGCCTGAAAATTCTGGAATTGCTTCTTTTAGCTAAATAACTGTGATGGAATTACAATGGAAGTTCAGCCCAGCTATTGAGTCTTTAAATGGCTGAGAGCTACTCTGAAAAAAAAAGCGTCTGCAGCTGCCCTGCCTCGCAATAATCTGTCAATTTATTATTTTGGGCTAAGAAATATTGCAGACCATTTGGACAAATTAATCATTTGGTAATTAAAGGAAAGACAAATATACTCTCTAACCTCGATAAACATGATTTAAGAAGAAAAATAGCAAATGAAAGCACAGAATTTATTTTTCCATCTTAAAATCAGAAATTAAAATACTTCTCTGGAAAAATTCTGCACTTGGATGGATAATAATACTTTTTTCACCATAATTATAGCAAATGCTCTTAAATAGCAGTTAAAAAATAAAAATCAGATCCAAAATGTGATTTCAATTGTGTTTAAGGGGAATTGATAAGCTATTCAATTCCTGAGAGTGAAAAAATCATTGGTTTGTAATTCCAATCTCCTTTGCTTTTTGCTTCTCTGAACAACAGACTTTAGGAATATCCTTTAAATGTACTGAGCTGCCTTTTTATCAAAGTATGTGGAAAGTCACTGTATTTATTCTCTGATGTAACTCAAAATAGGAGGCTAGATTTTCAAAAAGGATAGGTTTGATCCTTATTTTCTTTTTCCCCTCAAGCTTATTTTAATCACTTTTAATCTATTTGATTGATAGAATAACTTACGGTTTTAAGAAGGAATTCAGCCTCTTAGTGTTTTTTTAATAAGAAAATTTATCATCTATAGAAACAGAAAGTATTTTAATTCTTATCAAGAAGATGAACTGGAGTGGAAAAAAAAGCCAGGTAACGAAAGGCCTGAGGTTCAATAAAATTAGTATTTTTGAAACACCCACAAAATCAGAAAAGGTTAATGCTGTGGTCATGGATTCAATTCAAATGACATATTTAAACAAATAGCAAGCTGTGATGTAGGAATAACGGCATTCCAGAGACCCAGAGGATACAGAGACCAGAAATAACTCTATTTTTTCTGAAAATCTTTGGCAGTGAGACAGGGCCACTCTTCTGCTTTAACCTGTGGACTTGAAGATTGCTTCATTTTGTATGAAGGGATAAAGTTAGGGAGCTGAGGATGTGAAAATGTAACCTTCACAAAATTTTATTGTGATAAACACCTCAGTTTATCTTTCTATGGCAGGCTGATAAGAAAAATTAACATCGTCAGCAGAGTGCAGGCCAATGAATGTGTTCGTGCAACAGAAAAATGAAACAGGGTTTGTTCACAAAGTCTCTGCTTTCCCAAGGCAAGTGGGAAGAATAAAAATAATAATAAATTCTCTAGTCTGAGAATTTCATTAGAAAAAAATGTTACATTTCTCTGAACAGTACATAGGTAAAGAAAAAGCACAAAAACTTCTGTATTAATAGCAAATGAACAGGAGGGCATCATGGCCAGAAGAATATGCAGCAGCAACTTGGATTTAAGACAAAGAGTTTCCAGAAGGAAGTTAATAATTGTATGAATATTGGAACAGTAAATTCAATTTCAGGGATTCCGAAGTAGCAATGAATTTATGTTACATTGAATATTAATAAAAGCAGTAGACAAGAAAGAGGACAAATATAACTGCAAAAGAAAATACTGAGGACATTTTAGCTCCATAGTTGAAATTGGCAGGCATTAAGTCACAGAGAAAGAGTCCATCCAGTGACAACATATCTAGAGAAATATGGGCATTCAGGAGATTTTCCAAACAAAAACCGTGCATTAGTCCCAGCAGAGAGAGAGTTTCATTTTAGTTCCCAACATGCAGCAGTAATGTTAAAAATAGAGGCAACTCTTGGTTCTTCATTAAAATTAAGAACAGTTTATTACAAGAAAATAAATTCAAAAGAAAAGAGCCATTAAAGAAAATTAAAACCGGGTCCACAGTGATGGGAGACCTTTGGAGCCGAACAGGCTAACTGCCCAGGGCAGAGACCTGCAAGGCTGGGGTGGCTTTAGCTATTCCAAAGTCAGTATGTTTATAATAAATCTCTGGAGAGAGATTTAGGCCTGAGACCCACAGCATCCAGCTCCACCAGCAGCTAACCTGTGGTGGGCTAGCAGCTCTTCCTTCCTGTCCCGAGGGTTTTATAGTGCCCTGGTCCTGCCCATGACCGCCCACTGTCCAGCCCCCATAGTCCTGGATGATTGGTGGTGTTGTGGACGAGGTAATGTCCGTCTGCCAATGGCTCGGCAGCTGCTAGGGGACAGCTACTTGGTGATGTTACTCGGTTAAAAAGGCGGGAAAAGTCCTCATTAAAATTCCAGGCTTCCGTGGAGTCCAGTTGCAGGGTACAGACAGAGACTAAACAGCACTTAGGAAGGCTTGTTTTTCAGCAAAACTCAGAACTCATTGGAAAACTTTTAAGAGTTAAACACGTCTTAAAAACATCAAATCTAGTTGTAATCACATTCTATCAACCTGGAAAACTTCACAGAATAGGGTAATAATATTGAACACATATAATATAGGGAATAAAACACTGCAAGGTTTAACCATTCTAATGATTAAAAGGGGAAATAAACTTGTTGGTGTTTTAACAACAAGGATTTTTAACAGAGAACTGTGCAAAAACCTTTTAATCAGTTAATTATGGTAATAACTTCATAACTTAATAACTTATAACTTGGTTAATGGGCAATTTGAATATGCAAAGGCCAAACACTTAATTTCATATGTAACAAGTAAAATGTTCAATAGCAAGAGAAGTCTGTTGTCGTGTTTATTAAAAACACCAACTTCTGTCCTGCAGCCAAACCCAGCTGGGCTCCACATTCTCTGAAGAAAGTTCTGAATTCCATAGCATAAGTTTAGTTTCTTTCCTGGTTTTTCTGTCCTCTCACACACAAAGGAGGAAGATCAAATACTACATTTATTTTAATCAGGAATGGGGTGCCTTTAGAGATACATTTATAATTTACAAGAATTTAAATAGTTCTGGGGAAAGATACACTGTGTTGCTTAATTAAAAATAGTGGCCAGGTTCTGCTGGCTGGTGGAATTCCACTGGAATCCCTTTGTACTTCAGGAATCTTACCTAGATTTTCTTGTCTAGAAGATGAGATTTTGACCAGACCTTGCAAAGCAGCTGTAAAAAACCCTAGCATGTATCTCTTCAAGTTTTGTACCACAGAGAAACCCAAACAAACAAAAATCCACAAACATCCCCCCTCCGAAAGAGAAAGAAACCAACAAAACAACAAAAGCAACTACAGCCAAACCAAACGAAGCCCTCTAAAGTATTTAGCACTTGCAACTGTGTTTATGTTGGGCAATTTCTGAAGCTGATACAGACAGAAGATTAAAAAAATGCAATTAATGACATGAAGGCGCACTAACATTTCAGCTGACATTTGCATACATGATTTATACTTTGCCTACCACTCAGATGACGGATCAGTCAAACTATCTTAGCCTGAAGCACAAAAAAGTGAAAATGCTGTATGTCCTCTGGCTTAGAGCTTTCCCCAGGGTGACTTTGAAAGGGTTTTCTACACTTGAAGCAAAAAGTAAAAAGTGGAAAAAAAGTAGCTTTTGTAAATACAGGTTTAAAAGAAAACAAACCAGGAGCATTTTAATTTTTGTAAATGTTGTGTAAACTCATTGGAGGAATTGTATTTGAAACAAAGGCCCCTGAACTCAGAATCAAGGTAAGCAGCAGCTTAATCTCCAAACTTGAACAGAAGTCTGTTACTATAGGATTGTTTAAATGCCATGGTTTTGATCTTGTTTGACTATTTTCCAGACTTTAGGGCATTGATTTGAAAATAGAAGAAAAACTAGCTTATATTTGGTAGGGAAATGTATTGATCAATGTCTGAGACCAGCAAACTTCAGCCTGACCTGCTGAAATTAGCAGAAAGAGAAAGGACTTGAAAAAAGGATGCAGAGAGAAAGATGGAAAAAGCCATATTAGCAAAAAAACCCTTTCTTCTGCTCCTTCTGGGAATAAAGTTTTCTAAACTGCCATAGTGCAAAGCAGCAGCGATGCCAGGTGAGGTCGATTGTTGGGGTTGGAGGAGACAAAGAGCTCTGGTCCTCCCGAGGGAGCACTCGGGCTCTGCTGGCTGGGTCAGAGCACCCAGGCTCAGGAGGGGCTCAGAGAGCCTGCAGCCAGGAGCCCTGCGAGTCCCAGGCAGAAAGAAAAACTCTTTTGGCATGGACGTGCTTCCACCAACACCCATCCAATCCAAAACTCCGACTTGTTAAATCGAGAGAGTGGGAAATATCCACCAGTGTTGCTGCAGGGAATACTCTGAAGAGCTCTTCCGCATGTCCAGTGGCTATCAAAGTTCCACAGTGGAGATCTGAGTGAACCAGAAACGTTTCCCAATTAAGACAATTAAGATCAAAGCTGAAACCAGCAGAAAAAAAGAGGGGGGGGGGGGGGGAAAGGAAAAAACCCCAAAAAAAAACAACA
>VZTI01001025.1:274820-289501 GCA_013397865.1 Struthidea cinerea | reverse complement strand
GGGGGGGGAAGGAAAAAACCCCAAAAAACAAACCCTGAAGCAATGGACAACATAGCAATAGAACTGCTGAAAGCATCAAGTAAAAATCAGTCTGTTTCTTGCACAAAATCACCAAGAGTCTGGGTCCATACACTGAAGCATTAATATAATGCAATTTTTGGTAAAAATAGGTTACAGTCTTTTGGTACAAAAGGCTTCTGTGACATCTACGGCAGTAAAAAAATGCAGAGGGAAGAATTCTGCAATTCTGTCCAAAACATGCATTGAAGTTTGTGTCTTACGAGCAAACAAGGAAGGGATCTTTGTTACCAGATGAGTTATTTAGATTCATTTTTATGTGGTGTAACTTTAATTAAAACGAGGGGTTTCTTAATGAATTTAAAGATTGACTGTGCAGCAGCGAGATTGTTTTGGACTTTTATCAAATGCAGATTTTAGCTGCTTCCTCATCTCTTTGGGGATTCGGAAATTTTAAACCAGTCTGAAATATCTTTAGAAGTCTTTAAGTGTATTTTGGTAACATTATTAATAGAGTGTCTCTAATTACTGGGTGCTTTCAGTGTAATTATGGAAATGTTCCTGGTACACAGTATTCATTTCTTCCAGTACTTGGAGGTTTGTGCACTGCTGTCTCACACATTCTGATGCTGTCCACAAACACAACCAGAAGGGGACTGCAAACCTGGCTTAGAGGGAGAAAGAAGCTCAGTGATGAGTTTAACTGCAGTGCTTTCTCCATCTCAAACAAAAATATCCAGTCCATGAAATCGCTGTGTTTATTTGTGCAGCGGTCTCCATTAAACTTTCCCAACCTTCCCAGGATCTGTTGTTGGAAGATGTGACAAAGCTTCATCTATGTTTAATGATAAGCAGAATTTAGCAATAGCAGAATACTGCCCAAGTTCCTGTAGGACTTGGGAAATGCATTTTTATCATTTTTATCAATTATGAATTTGATACAAATATGAATATGTGGGTTTAGTGTAACCTTTCCCTCGAGCTCTTATCTAAAGCTTTATTATTTCCTATCCCCAGAGGCAAAATAACTTACCTGTGACACTTGGCACATTTCTGGAAAAGCCACCATCAAATCACCTAAAGCAGTTGTTTATTTACATCCTGAGTTTCAGCCCTGGAAGAATTGTCAAGCCTGTGATTGTTTATTCTGTTTTAGGAAGAGAAGATTGAGTGGAGATGCACACGAGTCTTAATGAATAACTCAAATAAAATTTCTGTTCTAACAATCAGGGGAGTTTTTTCCCTTTCCATGCACAAAAGAGAAAAAAGTGTGGGTTAGGTGGGTTTTTTTTGTTTGTTTGTTTTTGTTTGAGACTTTTTTCATTTCAGCTTAGAAAGAACATAGAGAGGAGTAAGCACATTCCTTTTAAAGGAAGCCTTATATAAGTCTCAATTACAACCATCACAAAGGGACTCTTGACCCTAATTTCTAGAGAAATTAGGAAAGAGAAAAGAAAAAAAAAAGCAAAGATACTTACTCTCTATTTCTCTGCATTTCTATAAATAGGTATGTCACCAATGAAGATTTCCAAATTCACAGTAGGCAACTGGGTAGAAGATAATGATCACTGGAAGATCAGCTGCTCACTTGGATTGGGCAGATCCTGTTGTTTCAGATCAGCTGAGCAATTTTGCACATGCACTCACAATACTTTACATTAGGGCAAACACGTGAGACATTTCCTCCCCAGTCAAGGCCTAAATGCAAGGCGACAAAAGGATTTAATGCGGTGTTTTAAGGGAGAGGCTGACTTCTCTGTCAGTTGTGTAACCACAGTATTCCTCTCCAGATTATCTGAGATCTGAGCAAACACGACAAAAGGAGTTCTGCAATCCTTTCTCTCCAGCACTATTTACCCAATGTTAAGGCTCAGTTTTCATCATTTGGCTGAGCAGCTTTAATGGAACAGTCACATCCTTGGAAATGACTGCATTATCCTCTCTCCATAAGTCACCACCTATCAAACAAGCTGCATTAATAAATTATATAGATCCTGAATAACAATTTCAAATCAAAATCCATTGATTTGAGCCATCTCCATGGTGACTTAGACAAAGCATTTTACTTTGCAACCATGGGCAAGGTGTTCTATGACAGTTCTGTGGATGATCATTCCTTAGTGATTGCTCTCCTTTGCTGACGCCTGCTGGAATGAAAACCTTTTGGAATAGTGACACAGGAATGGGGATTTATTTTTTTTATTTTTTAATTTTTTTTTTAACATAAAGGCTGCAAGTATTACAAAACCTGTAGCTAGAGGAATCATACCAAAAGGAGTGCCTGGGAGATGGGCCTGATTGTCCCATTTCCCCCTGTGTATTGACATAATTGTGAAATTTTGAGCTCTGATTTGTAAAGTGGGGGGTTTGTTGGGTTTTTTTTATATGTAGCGGTAAAGCAGAACAGACTTCCCTCTGGTCTGAAGACAATCTGATATTTTACAAAACCACTTTTAGCCCAATCCCCCAATCAATTGTTATGATCTGTAAAAACAAGAATACCTCCTTACCTTTGGAAGAGTTTAATTAGGAGGAAATGTTACATTTAAAAAGATAATATATAATTAAAAACTTCAGCAAAGGTGGACAAAGAAGAAAGAGAGAGCAGGCTTTGTACATCCTTAAAAGCATTTAGTGCTCTATTCATCTAAAATTAAGAATCAGACTGTGTAGTAATAAGAGTTAGAAAAGCTCAAATGATATCATTGGCTATTTCTGTTCTCATTCTCTCAATGAAAGATTGTTCCACTGGCTGTCTACAGCTTCTTGCTCTCTGAATTATATTTTCAATTAAGACCTGCCCTGTCATGCCTGAGAAATTCTTTTGTCAAGCATTCTTCTCCTGACATTTCTAAGCATGTTGACAAAAATTATTAATACATAAAAGATTTATAAATTTTGAGATTTGGGAAAGTATTTAGAGAAAAAAAAAAGATGAACAAAGGGTTGTTTTCCCTCTAACAAACATTCCAAAAGTTCAGACTGTAGACTTAGAAAGGATTCTGCAGAACCACAAGATGCCTTTTGGGCTGCCAACAGGTGACAGAGGCGCATTCACAGTGAGGACAAAAACCAGGCGTTGTGTTGATTTCTCAGCTTTCCTGTGTAACAGACCTTGTGTGTAATTGTGGGAATGTCTCAGCAGCAATTCTCTCGTTTTTTGAGGTAATTTGCTAGTGGAATAAATATGCAAGCAGAATTCCTTCACACTGTTTTGAACAAAGGCCCTGAAGGTGTTTGTTCTGGGTACGGCTTGACTGAATGGAACCCAGAAAACAGAAATGAAGCAGAGAAATCAGGGTTACGCCTGGTGTTTAAAGTGACATCCAGGCTGGAAAGGAGCAAGTCTCCTTGTCTCCCTTGTGATCTAAGGATGATAACAGATCATCTGGAAAAGGACCTGGATCTGTGTTTATTGCAACACAGCCAGTCTGAAACCATGCAAGTTACGTTCCACCTGGTTCTTTATGGACGCAAATTTGGAGGCAAACTTGCCCCAAAAAATTGTGATTTGATAAGTTTAAAAAAGATTGGATGTTTTACTGACAATTCTGATTTTTTTGGCATTTGTAGCTTTGTTTCTCTGCCTCCACGTTTCTATTTATTTTGTTTTAGTCACACCCTGCCTTCCACATTCCTTTTTTTTCCTGAAGTTTGCTGGGTTTTGCCCCAGCCCTTCCTTCACAGGCATCATAAGAGTTGAAGCGGTGGGCAGGGCTGTGCCAGTCCTTAGTGCCTCCAACGGCAGCAATGTTCCCAGAGGGAACAGAAAACAGCAAAAAGTGGTTTCTTGGGACCAAGCCAGTCATTGCCAGAAGTATCTTGGCCTAAAGATCCACCACAATTTACCCACATTCTAATTCTAACCTATGAATAATGAATTACATTAATTATCCCAGCAAGGTCATTCCCCCAGGAGCCTTTCCCAGCTCACACCAAACCTGGCACTGGGATGCCCGGGCAGCACCACTGACACCAACTGCTGCAACATCTCCTGGATTTGGAAAACTGCTCCCCGCTCATGCACCGAGAAAAGACTTTCAACCCCCACAAAACAAGACAATGAAGTGAAAAACCCAAACCAATCACCACCACTCTCCAGGGATCTGATCAAGAGCAAAGTGAAGCTTTATACTCTAAATATTTTCTTTCTGAAAGATTACTTGCAGAATTTGAGTTCTCAAAAGAGCCAGAATCGCTGCTATTCCAGAAGCCTCAAATACAAATATTTGGTGAGGCAGAGGGGAAACACCGTGAGATCTATATAAATAATGGTAATAGTAATAATAGAAATTCTATATCTATTTATCTCTGTATAAATAATGCTATGGGGAGAAGGCGGGGAACTGAAAAAATGGAGGGGAGAGCACCTGCACAGGTAAGTAAATAATGGATTGTGCAAAATCAGATATATCAAACAGCATAAATGTCCTTTTCCCCTCCTTCTTCAGCATTTTATTTACTCCTTTATTTTAATTTCGTTTGCTAGTCTGCATCTTCAGCAGCATGCAGCACATCCAAGGCAGAGGAAAGCTGCTTTGGCCAATACTGGACACCACAAGGACGTTAAAACTGCCAGGTCCAAAACCACACCAGCTTCATTTGAGCCACAATTTACTCTACCTGACATTCTTATGTTGATCTACAGTTGATGCAATCCATAAATGCAATCCTCAATTTCATTTTTTGGGGCTCTGTTCAGCTCAGTTCATGAACAGCTCCCACGTTCACCTCACACTATTTATGTAAGTTTTGGGGCAGAGAAGGGAGATGCTTTCATTTTTCAGGAAATACCATTAAAGTTTCCTGGGCTATAAATAAAAGGTGAAAGGTAATAACTAGGGTTGCAAATTCCTTCTCGATACATCCCTCAAGACAGTTTATTTTACTTTGTCACCAAGTTAAATGAGTTCAAAACCTTCACCTAGTAGTTCAAAAACCAGAATTACAGAAATGGATTTAGAATTCCAATTCAGTAACAAAACATATGCAGACAGAAACCTGAAAGAGTTTAGCTAAAATCTTTTTTTTCGCACAGTTTTTCTTCTTTCTAGCCTTCCTACAGCGTTAGTATCTATTCAGCAGTTAATATTGATCTGAAAAATTCCCCAAAGCTGCAACAAATATTAATTGATTATTTAAAAGCAGATCCAGGTACTGGGAAGAAAGGTGTTGTAGAAGACATGAGAAATCCAACTTCTTTATGGTTCCATCAAACTGTTCAGGAAATCCACAAGTCTGAGACTTGCTTTAATTAACTTCAGTGAACTCAGCAGAGTTACAGAAGTGGAGATTTTACTTATTATGATACTTTGTTCATTTTGTCTCCAAGATTTCCATTTCATTTACGGAACGAGTTGAAAGACGTGCAGGAAGTGATGTAGGGTATTGTGGGGAAAAACAAGCCCATGGGTATAGCTCTGGGAAACCAGAGTCTGTGAGACTTCTTCAAGCAACCTTCCTCACAGGAAATCAGGAGCTCTGTGGTGATGGCTTTTTCCCCCAGGGCCTGGACTTGGTTTCTGTGAAAATTCAGAGCATTGATTTAAACACATAAAATTCAAGTTTTGTGAAATTAGCAAAAGCTTTTGTCCTTGGTGTCTTTGGTTTTTCCTTTCTTATCTGTGAAGTGGAAATAGTATCCTTCCGTCCCCAAGGAGCAGAATGAGAAGGTATAAATCAAAGGAATGCTGAGAAACACCTCTGCATTGTATTGATGGGAGCTACGTCACAGACAGTGGAGTGATGAACAGTTCCTTCCCCACACCAAAGCCCTCGGGGATCCAGTAAGCCAGGCAGACAAATAGCAATTAACAGTAAGAATTAAATGAAATATTGAACCTCTGCTCATTGGGTGAATTACATTATCTTGGTGTCCAAGGCAAAGCACAGGGTTTGTGTTAAAAATTGCCTCTGTGTGTGTAATTGCACAGAATCCACTCACACAAGGAGGCCCAAACAAGATTGTACTTGAAACGTTAATTTTGCTGTGTGATAACTTTTAAGTGTGTGCCTTTGCCACCTTTGATTATTTATTGCCTCTTTCTTTTTTTCTTTTTTTTTTCCCCCCCGGGCATATTTAATCCAAAATTACAATTGCCTTCTGTAATCAAGCATAGTTTTTTGTCTCGAATTAAGCAGTACCCAGTTGCTGTTCAACGACTGAGATCATCCCACATTTGTTTCATTCATATTCTCCCTCAGAATAAAATCAGCAGTAAACAATTCCAGCTTAATTACCCAAAATGTCATTGCACTGCACATAGTTTCCTCTGCACTCCCATTTTGCCTCCTCTGACACCGGCCCTGAGCAGGGAGCAGCAGAAACAATTGATCAGCGTGGGGATGGGTCTGAACAGGAGATAATCGGGAGAGACACTGCGACGGGAGATGCTGCCCTCACCACCAAAGACAATTTCTGCTGCCCCAGAACAGGCAGCCTGGAATTAAGCAGGGAATCTCCTCGGAAGGATGTGCTCCGGGATGCTGCTGGCAGAGCAGGAGTCTCTGCCCTGAGCGGGTATGCTCTCGAGAGCATCTCACACACACGGGCAGCACACGTTCCTGAGCAGGCAACTCGAGCCCACGATGCTCAACACCACTTAAATCCTCACCATGCCTCGGGTGTCCAGAGTTTACCTGGGAAACTCGGCTCACCCGTCACCTCACTCTTACACAGTGCAATTTATTTTCCACAAAATTAAAGGAGGGAGAGGAACTGTCCCGTGATGTTTGCAGTCCTTCAGGGCCGGAGCTCCCTGAGTCTGCTCCAGCTGTTCTGAGCCACTGAGCAGCTTTTATCAGCAGCGCCTGGTGTGGCTTCCTGTGGCTCTGCTTTGCTCTGCAGGACTCGGCACAAACGCAGTGCACATCACTCACAGTGCCCTTAACCCTCGGCCCGCCTGCCTCCTGTGCTGAGGAAGGGATTTGCAGGGATAACATAGGAAAGACACTGAGCCAGCTGAGCACTTGGGGATTTCTCAGTGTTGGAGAGCTTGGGGTAGTTTTGTGTGCCCGTTTGCCTACCTCAACATTTCAGCTCAAGTGTTTATTCTTCGATAAAATAAAATATAATTTTATTTTCTCTGACAAGCAGGAAGATTTTAATCATAACATTAGATAATATTGTGAAAGCATAGGAGGAATATTTTTTAATTAATGCCCTAAAGTGCAGTTCATTCTTCTTTAGCACATCGCAGGGAAAGCTTGTCATTTTAGCATGGAACTTGTGAGGAACAAAACCTTCCTTGTGTTAGCCCAGCTAATCCATGCACTGCCTGATAACATTTTTTCCTCTAGCCCATTCAAGTTATAAACTACCCACATTAAGTGAAACTCTGCTTCACAATGAAATAATAAACAGAGAGAGTTGGCTTGGTTCAGAGGTTTTCACACAAACCCAGTGAGATCAAAGCTCCTGGCACTGTTGGCGTGAAACTGCAGCCCGGGATGAGGCAGGGATGGCACAGAAGATGTGTGGAAGTGGACTGCTCCATACACAGGCCACGGGAAAGTTGTCATCCAGGACTTCATGAGGAACAGCTGCTGTAAGTGTGGGACAATTCCAGTGTAGCAGCAAAGTTGGATATTGATCCTGCTTAGTCAGCACGACAATTAAAATATTCACCAATAAAACAACAGGAGTGTAATAAAACAGATTATGAAGCTGGAAGGCAATTTCCCATTAAGAAAAAAATCCAAGTAGCGTCCTTGGGAGGGGTGATATTTAAGTTACAGGAAACAGATGTATTCATAAAGGGGTTTGGGTTTGTTTTTTAGTAATAAAACTATAATGGCATATTTCAGACACTTCAAGTAATTACTGACATTTCACATCTTTGACACGTGCTTTAGTATTTGAAATTATGTGCAAATTTTGATCCACAGTAATTCTTATACCAACTCACCAGCTAATCTGTTCTTGACCAAAGACAGCTGTTCCCATTTTGAATTACTCTGGACCCAACTCTCTCTGCTCCACAGTAGAATTCAGTGTTCCATGTTCTGATGCATTTTGTTCTTCAGCTGACATTAAGGCTTGGGGTACGGCCATAGCCAAGGAGTATAACGATGAGAGAGACCAGAGCTTAGCTACAAACCTGAGAAACCAGAAGGCAGTTCTGCAATCCCACAAAATGCTTTGTTTTCACCTGGCTGCCCTCATATGCTGCAACAAGAGATACTGAGTCAACAGATCCTGGTCCCTCCCTCTGGAACAGCAATTATTTACCGTGAATAAATCTGTTCCAAAAGTCTCCTCTCACCAACAATTACTTGCCACGCTTTTATTGACACCTCCTCCTCATCCTGAAAGTGGGACAGAGCGAGACAAAGTCCTTACAGCTTTTGAGAAGATAGCAGGGGCCGAATTAGACACACACAGTGCCAGAGGTAAGGGTTTAATCCATCCACGGATAATTTGTGGACTTTCTGTGAAAGGGAGGGGCCAGGGCCTGACAGCAGCAGGCGAGCTCTTGGGCATGGGAGAGAGTAAAGGTGGAACTAACAGCAACTACAATAGTGATCCTCAGTCATAATGTGGGAGGAGAAAAGAAGATTAAGTTCTTCAGAACCAAACTGATGGATCTTAGATCTGTAAAATGAAGACATTCGTATATAAACTTTGAGGATGGTTTGCTGTCACGAATTTAAGTAGTGTGGCTTGGTGGTGTAAATTAGTTAAAATCCGTGTCCTGAAAATGTCAGATTATATGCACTATACACCCAGCAAATCTTGTCACTGCCTGCTTTTCCTCCATCTGATGCAAAGCCTTAAAAATATGGATATGCTGAAATGCACAGACATGTCTTAAAACCTACAGAGAACTTCCTACCAAACAAGGGTCGCAGAGTCTGGAAGGAAAAACCTTGGCAGGTTTTCTTAATCTGTTTTGATGTTTCTGTATCGACCAAATTAATTCACAAAGAAAGAGCTAACACAGGACGTGTAAGCAACCTGCACTCTAAACATCTCCCCCAGAAAGAGGGGCCTCAGAACTGCTTTGGAAGCAGCAGTTTTAAGACACTTGATTTGGTTGTTTTTACAAATGGTATAAGAACACGGGACAATGAACAATCTCTAGTGAATGCTATCTGGAGATACATTAAATATAATGAATGAGCTGCTTAAGAGTTATTTTTTGTCTCCCAGCTGAGCTGAAATGCACTGATTCTTTCTTAGTTCTACTTTCGTGTGAGGAGCAGCAAAGGAAAGGCGAGCAATTAATACTCTGAGCAGCAGAAGTAACGAAAGCTGGCCTTCTGCGAGTTTATGCATCACTCCTGATTTATTCTGCTCCCTCACTTCTACAACCCATCCCTTTATGATTCTCCAGTCTCCAGCTGCCTCATTCCCTGTCTCTCCTTTTTCCTAGACTCCCAGCCCATTCCACGTGTACAGACAATTTCTTTTTAGCCTGCTGAGTGGCATCTGCTCTGGTTTAGTTTGCAGCTTCACACACATTGACTGTTTAGCTGGCTGCTGCTCCGGGATTCAGGAGAGGCATCACCTCCAAATTAATGGCAAGGAAAATAAACAGCTCTGGAGTCAGCTCATGGCCGAGCCAGTCGTTCAGACCTGCACAGGACCCCATGCTCCAGATCTATAGCTTGTCAAATGTGGCTGAAATCGGCCAACAAACATCAAAGTTAATGGATTAAAAGGGACGAGGAACAAATAATAGTGATGAGGAAGACAAGGAAAAGGTTGTATAATATGTAGAAAAATCAAGAAAAATATGCTGGCTCTTTTTTAGAGAGCACACCCATCGTGAGTGTCTGATTCACAAGTAACATAAATCCACTCAGACACATTTTACAGGAGAATGAAAAGAAAAGCACTTCTTGGTATTTGTTTTCCTGTATTCATTTTTTTTCGTGGTTCTCCACACTTTCAAACCGCTAAATGGAAAGCAAACCCCCTCCTCCTTCCATCTCAAGGCTTCTTTCAGACAGGTATTTGAATTTAACCTCGATTCCTTCCTGTGTGATACTCACTTGAGTCACACAAGTAGGACTCAAGTACATGCTGAAAGGTACATTTCTAAATAAAATGTGTCATTCTCTAAGTTAGGATGACATTTTCAGTGGTTTCCTGGGTTGATACTTTGGTCGCAAAGTAGAAACCTTGAAGCCCAGTAAAATAAAATATCAGCCCTGAAGTAAAGGTAATGAGGTATTTGAAATCTGCAGAACATTTTCCATTGACTTCTGGGTAGTTCAATGTTTACAAAGTCGCATTGAGATGTGTTTTCAGAGAGAATTATAGAGATAATACATTTTTCTTCATGCTTATATTCTTGGTAAGGGTTTTTAGCTGAAGTTACAATCAAATGCAATAGACTATCTACCTTATAGAAGCCAGTTATTTTACACATTTTCAGAACTAGGAATTCTGTCTGAAAGCCAGATGCAAAATCAGTAAAAATGCCTCTTTAATGATTGCCAACGAGATGTGTTCAAAGTGGTTTCAATCTCTCATCTGCAGCCTGGCTGCTCGTTCTGTTTGATACCAGCACTGTATTACTGAAATTTCCAGCAGTTTGCTATTTAGTGAAATTCTAGCAGCATTTTATTGCTCCTGAACTCTGTCAGAATTAACACCCACTTGTGCTATTAAACTTCCAAGATAGAAACATTATCTCGCCCTAAAGTCAGTGAGAATTAAATAATACACAAACAAACAACCTGTCATTTGAATACTGGAATAACATTTGAATATTCTCTTGCTGGTGAGCAGAGCTAAAAGGGCTGCGTTTGGTTTAAAAGCCTTTTGGTACATTCAGGGTACAAGTGGCATGACAAGGACTAATTTTCTTGCCAGTGCTGTCTCACTGACTGAGGGCAGGACAGAAAGGTGGAAAATTTCCCAGAGAGGCTGTGGCTGCCCCTGGATCCCTGGAAATGACCAAGGCCAGGCTGGATGGGGTTGGAGCACCCTGGGATAGGGAAGGTGTCCCTGCCCATGGCAGGGGGGTCGGAATGAGATGGTTTTAAGGTCCCTTCCAGCCCAAAACATTCCAGAATTCCATGAAATTTGCTTTTTCCCAAATGCAAGACCCACAAAGTTTCCCATTCCAGCCAAGGACGGAGTGCCGGGCCCCAGCTCCGTGGGGCAGCTCCCCCTCAGTGCACCAGGACATTCCCACCAGGCACCATCAGGGCACAGCTGGGGCCAGCCAGGGGCAGGAATCTCCCAGCATCGGATTTCTCTCTCCTGCTTTGGTTTCCCCCTGCCCGGGGACATCACAACAGAAGCAATCACATATGAGTTCTTCAAAAATTATTTTTGAAAGAGGCTCGTTACAGATAAACCAAATCAGCACCAGGGCCTCCTGTCCCTTACATCTGTTATCTGTGATGGCAAGAAAGACTCCTCTAAAGATTAGCAAACCTTTCAAACAATAAGGTTCCAAAATATTTATATGAGCAGTTTTATCACATATTTTACAAATGTGAGACACCATTTGACAAGATTGGATAAATGCACGCAATCGCTATAGAACATTTACCCTAAAGTGCCTCTTCTGAGGACGTGCAGCAAGTGAGAACTCAGAATAAAAAGAAGCAGAAAATCCGTCAGTCCAAAATAACCACATCAAAGTAAAATTTTGTATTATTCACCCCCCCCCCCCGCTCGCAATTTCTGGAAAAAAAATATTTTGGAAGCATCAGACTGAAATAACATTTTGGTTCAAAAAGTTTACTGGAAGGAAAAGGGGAAAAAAAGTGATTTAGAACTACTCAAGCATCCAAATTATCTGGAGTTTATTCCTATTAGAAAACCTAAAAAGTTCTCTTCATTTCCTTTATTTGGTAGTGTCCTCCAAAACAGGTAGAAATTGATGTTCTAAAATTGTATAACGTGAATTCCAAAACCTGTGGTGGGAAGGCATATACAGAATATTACCATGGAATTCAGCTGGGACCTGTGCTCTGGGAACAAACATTCAGCAAATCATTTCCAAATTATTTCCATCTGCAGTGGAAGGCTCTTTCCTAAACCATCGTTCCTCATGTCACTGCATATAAGTGACAATGCCACAATCGTCCTTTTCTGAAACAAGAACTACTCCCTTCAAAGGAAGGGAAGAGGAAAAACAGCAAAGGATTTCCTGTACTTGGAATTTTTAATGCATGGGCTACAACACATTCCCTGTATATCAACACTCCAGCAGTAATAGTGCAAACAGTTTTTCAAGCTGACCTTGAAAATACTCCATTTCTTCAAAGTTAATAATCAATTGAGGATATTTCTGGAGTTTCTGTAACTTGTGAAAGTTTTTATACTCACCACTCTAGGTAAAATTTTAAAAAATAGAGACACAGTAACAGAAAAAAACCACCTGAAAATATCTCTCAGTGCTTTGCTAATAACTGTTCTACAGTAAAGTAGCTGACCTTTTTCTATGTATTTAACAGCTTCTAATTCAATCTGTATCAGTTCTCTCTGTTCTCTAAAGGCAGATTGCTGGGTGGTGTAAAAGGGAGTTAATTAGCTATAAATACCAAACAGCACCCAAATAAAAAGGCTCGTTATTGACGTGCAGTGAACAGCTGGGCCATTTGATAAACTGGTTTTGTTTCTAACAGTGCTCCTCTCCAACCATTTCCCAGGCTGGAGAAGGCTTTTCTCCTTACACAACTGTCTCTGTGAAGGCTAAACCTGTTCTGCACATGGAAGGCCAAGGAGGAAATGAGCTGTAGTTTTGTAAGGATGGATAGATTTTGTATTAGATTGAATTAATAATATTTTATTCACTAACAACAATACTAGTAACACAGATGAAAGAATTAATGTAGGAATTCATCACTAGATTGTGACAGGGGCTAAAAATGTTGCTGGATGATTTTGTATTTATTATGATCACAATTTTAAAAGTATTACTTTATTTACCTTATTAGCTAAATTTAGAGCTATTGAAAAATAGTAGATCAATGCCTGCAGAGAGTTAAACTCTCATATTTCCTCTGTTGGGGTGTTGTAATCTTGAATTAGAAGAGATTATATGAAAAAGCAAAGCTTGAGAATGAAGTTTTCCAAGAATACCACACACCAGTCTGCCCTTCATTTTCAGAAGTGATTGATCATGCAGAAATCTGATGCTAACCTAAAATTATTAAAATACAAACTGTCCCATCCGTAAAAAGTGGAAGCTTAAATCAACATAAAAGAAGTTATCAGAGTTTTAATTTCCTATGCTCACTGATATCCCTCATGGATGTTTTATGAATGAGATCCAGCTTACTCCACTGAAATTGCACTCCAAATCCAGATGTTGTGTAAGAAATCACATTAAAAGTTATTTCAAAATGCACTGAAGTCATTGCTCCAATTAACTGCCAGATGTTCTGAGTCATCACCACTATCAAAACTTATTAAAGATTAATTTCATTCCTATTTGATAAACTGATTGAAGACTGGATTCTCGTGGCTTTAAACATAAAACTGCCTGGAACTGAATGGGGAATTGTGGATTGTCTCACCAAACAGGGACCAGATTTTCGATTCTTTCAGCTACAGCTACTGGCCTGAGTTGTGAAACCGAGCTGCAGGAACCTCTCTGTTGTGCAGCCAAATTTCTCTGACACCCAGTCAAAACGTTTGCTGTCTTCAGTGCCAAATTGACTTTGTGCATTTGGCAGAGGGAGCTCTGAATAAAGGGTTGTTAACTTAATTCTAAGCTACAATTTCAGCACAGAATGTAATGATTTACCTGGATCACTCTGTGGCTGTGAGCAGCTTGGTCATACTCACCGTGCAATCACCACACACACATAATCACTGGCATGCCAAGCAAACCTTCCCAAATTTACAGGAAAGAAGATCCTGCAAGGCTGTGTGGGGCTTTGTTGCCAGGTGGGGTTAATCCATAACAAAAACTAAAGCAAAATAAAAAGTCATCATATTCGCTTGGACTTCAGCTGTCACAACACTTCTTAAATTTGGGACTTATTCACATGGAACTTTCCTATTTATTTTGTAAGAGCCTGGGCATTTTCAAGGTACAGGAATTCTTTTCACACACAAAAAGTCCTTGTGGCTGGATTTTTCTTAACAAAATTTGGTATTAAAAAGTATCCTTAATTCATATAAATACAAAGGTGAGAATTAGAACATCTTATGCCTTGTGTCCCTCTGGTATTTGCAATAAGCATGAATGTGAATATGAGGAGAGAATTTCAGGGTAACAGAGACCCCACTTACTAGTGACATGCAAAAAGTATAAAGGAATTGTCATAAGGAGACTTTTGACAGAGTTTCTATGGACAGAGGAAAGATTCCATCATTCCATTGGTATTCCCAGGATTCCACAGCTCTCCCGTGTGCCACTGAAGGAATTTACCCCTGAGAAAAGGTATGGTAAAGGTTAATACCACCCATATGTGGGATTTTGCTGTAATGCCCTCACAAAAACACACTGTAGAGGTCAAACTCACCAACCAGGACCTGCAGAAACAACAGCTTGATTTTGCCCTTCTAGCTATTTTCTTTCCTGCAAAAAAAGTATTGGGGGGGAGGAAAGAGGGGGGAAAAAGAGTAGTTTTAAGGAAGCCCATGAAACTTTCAAACCCTTAAACTGTGCCACTGTAAAGGAAGACACGCTGCAGCAATCCAGAGGAGACAGTGCTTTTAAAATGCTTTTTTTTTTTTTTTTTGACAT
>VZTI01001025.1:243021-274778 GCA_013397865.1 Struthidea cinerea | reverse complement strand
TTTTTTGGAACCCTCAAGATTGTCATAATGAAGATGCAGTTTTTCATATTTTTTGTCCCATATTGTTCCCGTTATTATATTTTATCTGGATGAAATATTACAATTGTAGGACGTGCCATTTGTTTTCCCTTATCAACATAAACACTTTTCCAGACACTCCAACCTGTACAAAATGCCTATGGAGATGACTAAGTGTGATTACAGTTGCTACTGAAATCATTTCAGATACAATAGAAAATGGCAGTTTTCATTCTAGAAGTGAGCTATAAAATTATCCCTTTCTTAGGCTGGTATTTGATTTTTGAAACCTAGCAGAGAGAAAAAAGAGCTTGCTAATAAATGACCTTTCCCTCTCAAACGATCTGCAAAACCTGAACAGATTCAGCCCACGGTGTGAGGTTCACCTTTTAATTCATATGTTTAATTACTCATTATATTATTATTCAACTTTCAGAGCTGTAGACTTGAAATAGAATTCTAAGAAGGTTTAATCAAGCCGTAGCTCTTTCATTGCAGCTCTAGTGGAAGGTGCTGGAGCTTGGATATGGGAAGGAGAGTGGGATTTCTGTCCCTGGCCCAAGCTGCTCTGGGGTGTGCTGACAGGGAAATCAGGACATCAGGAGTCACGGAACAACCCACAAGGGGATGGGTTTGCTTTCATTTCTTGACCCCCAGCTGCACTTTATACTTTGGTGTTTTGATAGCCCAGTATATTAACCAGAAACTAAGGCAAGGAAAGTTTTGCCTGGGGCAAAAAGAATTTGAAAGCTCAGAGTACAAAAGGAAAATCAAAATTTTTCTGCCTTCCTGCTCATAATTATTAAAAGACAGAGGTGGGAAACAACTGGAAGAAGAAAATATGTCTGCTGATGAGGCACAGCACCAAAATCCATCCTGTTTCTTACATGTCACAGATAGCATCAGCTTTTACTCAATTTTTCGGTCCAACCCACTCTCCTGATATATTAAAAGTAATTCTTCATCTACTGGCATTTCAGAAGAAACATAAACCAACGTACTTCAAAGCCAAACAAACACCAGGCACTTAGAATGGTTATATTTAGTTAATTGTGAAAGAAAAATAGCACACCCCCCCTCCATTTCCTTTACATCTATTCCCTTTACATCCTTACATCTATTTACATCTTTACATCTCTTCCCTTTTTGAAATAGGACTGCCTTTGTTGCTCAGAATTCGCCATTGTGCTGTCTGAAACGTGTTATCTCTGAACAGAGAGTGGGGCCAGGGAAAAACTTCTGCAGGAAGAACAAAGTCCTCAAAGGGAAACAAACACAAAGGACGTGAACATCTGAAAATTGATGCTCCTTCCTCCACAGCCCTTCCAGCACTAAAAGAAACAGGGTTTTGTGGCACTTCTCACTATCCTGTCTCCTTCCCAGCCTCTTCATCTTTATTTTTTCCTCACTAATTCAGTGATTAATTTGAATCCATTAGCTCATTATCTGTTTTCTGTTGCACAAGCCCCTTGCAAACTCTGCACAGTCGTGTTTTGTTCTGTGTCGTTATAAAAATGTCTATACAATTATCAATAACTGAGCACAAATGGCATGTCAGGTATATAATGGATAAAGAGGCATTTAGATAATAAAGCAAGCACAAAAATATATTTATTTGCTTAAAAAATGCCACCTTGAAGTGCAAGCTCCATTTTTCTATGAAATGAAAGTCATATATTACCTCTAAATGTGTAAATGTTCAGACATTACAGTAGTAAGTGCATTAAGAGAAAAAAAAAAGGAAACTATATTTGATGTTGCCATTATCTGTTCTTCAGTTTGTACAGAGAGAGAATTTGGAGAATAACTTTTAAAAGTCTACTCCATTTGTGTTATGGTTCATTATTAGCAACTCAGAATGTTACACAGCCTTTTAATTGACACAGAACAATGTTTTATTTACTATTTCTTTATCATAATCATGTCCTATTCGCCTGATTTTCCAACTCTAAATTAATTAATATATCAAGGATTATTTCAATTAATCCCTAATTTTAAATCTCCAGGCAGCATTATTACAGATTAATGTGATTAATTTCAATTTCCCTATTGCTAAAAATCGTTTCCACGAGAAACAAAGATCTTGTGTTTCTCCTCATGGACTCTTCAGTGCAGGTTCAGGTTGTGCCTGGAGACCTCTGGAGATTCCTCTCTCGCCCAAATTCTCCTCCAAATTCAAATTAAATGTGACAAAGAGAGGTGCCTGGGAAAATGCCACCTATATTAAATTCAAATTCAGCAAACAGGAGGATGAGAGGAGAAATGGGAAAACCAGAAGGGCTGAAATACAGACAGTAGGAAAACCCCAAGACTGAAGCACGCAAGAATGATAGAATTATTAGATGACACAAATTTTTCACATTTCTATAAATCTCTGTATACATTTTGCAAATCTGACATTTACAAAGGGATAAAAAACTGGAGGCAGCCTAAACTAAATTACATAAAGAAATGTCAGACCTTTAAAAAGGAAACCACCAAAGAATCCAAGCAGATCTACTTTGAGTGTATGTTTGTAAAGGAGCTGGGGAAGGGCTAAATTGGCAATGCAGGAATAGGTGGCAAAAATGAATAATTTTCTCTTACTGGAATGATATAATACTGACCATTTTTAATATCACTCTAAGAAACGAAATGGATATAAAATTTATAGCGATATGATGGAAGGTTCCCTGTTCGTGGCAATTTGAGTTCATTTCTTTTGAGATTGTCACGAGAATGAGGGAAATTCAGATGGATCTCAAAAGCCATTTCAGAGAAAATTTTCAGGTCCTTTTGGAAATATAAACTATATTTGAAATACAATATAATCCAGTAGAAAGGCATCTCTAATGATAAAACAAATAAGAGGAAAATACCGGCTATCGCAAGAAGAGATACTTTGATACACCCCTTCAAAAAACCAATGTTTCTTTTTGGGGCATTCCAAGACTTCCTCAAGCTTTTGTTCTCTCAAGGATTTCCTTCTGGATTTTTTTTTTTTTAATATTAGTGTTATTTTTACTAAAATATTTCTTTTGCGTATCTTAATAAAAACCTTAAAACTGGTGCTCGATCAGTTTTTTGTTCCATGTAGAATATCCTGAAATTCTTAAAAATAATTTCACACCTTAAGAAAGTGAAGGTATATGTGTCAATTTTTTCATGAAATAATGCTTGTAAGAAAAATTGGAATTGCACAGACGAAAGCAAGAGCATGCTCAAGTGAAATGAAAAAACAATAAATTAAAATCTTCTTACAAGTCATTCTCTTCATGTTTTATTTCTCATTCAGTAAATCAGCAATCCATGGATTTTCACCTGTAAGATACTGCTGCAGGAAATTGCTCAGTATGAATTATAAAGAGAACAGTTTAGTTAATTAAAAGTTTGAGTAAGTAACAAGTTACTTGGACAACTAAATCCCAATTTGAAGATAATTCATCCACTTTGCCTGTCTCATGAAAAATTAATGGAAAAAGTCTCATACAGACTTTAAATCACTTCTGGAGATATGGTTTGGTTGGGTTTAAATGTGCTTTACCAGAGCTCATTTGCTGTTTAAAACGGAATAATTCTGTACCCAAATGCTTTTTGGTGTCACCATATTCTGAACTGCTCCATTTCTGCTGTCAGACCGTGGCAAGAGACACAGCAGCCTAATGACAGCATCTAATTAATGCTGGTGCACCCAGAATCCTGTTAGACAGCACCAGTACAGCCCTGCACTTCTTGAATTATCTGTTTCATAACAATTATCAGTTTCACAACAAGTATCTGTTCCATATCCAGCAGCACTGTCTCTCTGAGGTCTGGTGGAGTGAGGTCCTGGCAGAGCAGGACAAGAGTCCTGAGAGCATGGCACAGACCCATTACGATGCCAAAAAGTACCCAACGATGAGGTAAACATGACCCAGGGTGCTACTGTGGAATTGAAACAGTTCCACCCCTTCTCTAGGTGGAGTTCTTGTGGGGGCTGTCACAGTCCACGCTGGCTTCACTCTGGGCAGAATGCACAGACGAAAGCTGTTAACTGCAGGATTCCCACCGGTCTTGTCAGGAGTCAATCCCAGCGTGACAGAAATGCCGCAGGATTCCCTCGGCCTCTCACTATTCCTCTCCCCCGGAGCTGTCCCAGGCTCAGGCTCAACAGATTTTGAGGTTCCCCACTGCTCTCCCTCTCTGTTTTTATCCTAAGTGAGACGTCTCTTCCAATTCATTTCTCTGCGCTACTCAACATTCTCAAAGTTTTATAAAAAGAGGCATTATTGGCTTAGTTCCCTCGATTGAACTGAAAACTGAAACACAGAGCTCGGAGCCAGCGTTTTCCTGCTGGAAGGCATCCACTGCTCAGAATGAAATGCTGTGCAAGCCTTCTCCAGTTGTTCTTCACAGCTCCTGAAAGGTTCTCGGTTCTGTTTCCCACTCAAAGTGTGTTTTGCTCTGCTATTCTTCTGAGCTTTCAGTTGGATGGGGGAATCAGTGCTGAATAAAAGCTTTCCCAAACAGGACGGTTCAGACTTTCCATGTAGCAGGAACAGGGGCAAGGAGAACAAATACTGCTTGAAAACTGTAAGTGCTCATAATTGTCTATGAATATGTGTATACAGACACGGAGCCAAGGAAATTTTCATCTATACAGAACTGATTGAAACAAATTGGCTTTCTAAAATTAACTTTTAAAGAATTTCCATTATGACCTTGCAAAGTGTAGGGTTTTTCTGAAACGTTCATTGGAAGGGTACTAGAAATTCAAATGACATTATTACAAAGATACAAGGCAAAAAGAGAAGCCAGAAAAATAGGACAGAAAGATGAAAAAGACATAAAATTAAGCCAGAGGAAATAGCAAAATGCTATGGAATCTATAAAAATATGCTATGTATGTGTTTCATTCCTCCAGTAGGAGGAAGAATTTTTTTTTTTTTTGTGACATTCAGGGAAATTTAGCATTTTGTTACGTGAAAAAATAAACCTTAAACTGTTGAGTTGTTCCATATCTGGGCAATGGTACCATAAAAAGAAATTATCTCTATGGTGTCCCAGTTTAACTCAGTTATAGCAACCTGGGTTCTACCAGGTTTCATAAGGACAGCACTAAAATGAGGAAAAACAGCACAAATGACTGCAAACACAGGTTTTACAGTGCTCCACATGACCCTGGAGCTGTGGTGGGACTCCAACAGAGCCAGCCTCAGAGAGGCACTCAAAGGTGAGGTACAAAGGAGCAAAATGCTGAAATTTTCCAAGGAAATTCTAGGGTTTCTATTATTTTTATCCTTAAAAGTCTAAAACGAGTATAAAGAAACCATTTCTGCATAGGTAATCTTTCAAAGCAGGAACGACTTTACATTTTGCAGGTCAACCTTAAAAACATGAGGAGTTCCTGAAGAGAGCAGGAAAAGCAATCACAGCAGATCTGCATTAACATCAAAAACCCGAGGTAAAATGAAAAGCCCCTCACGCATAACTCCTCACGCCGCCCTTTATGAAGTCCTCTATGCCAAGGCCACAAATACAATTACACTCAGATTCCATCCCTTGATTGTCTCAAGACCACTTAAAAGCCGATTAATGTCCCTGTTTGTGAGAAAACAATCATCCACTCTAGCTGGCTCTTTGCTTGAAACCTCTTTGGTTTTCTTTGACCCACGCTTAAATTAATGCAAGTGTGCCAGGAGTCATCGAAGCAAGTTTCTGTCAATACTGGCATAAACTGAGATGAACTCCCTTTGTTTCAGGAGCATCCTGGATATAAAAAAAAAGCATTTGTGCTACAATTGCAGTACACAAGAATGTAAATAATATCTCAGCCACATCTAGCCAGTTCACCTTCATTTTTGACAGGTGAAAGGCATTGGCATAAAACCTGCATTTCTGCCCCAGTTTTGTGATTTAAAATATTCTGAAACCAGAGAGCCCAGTAGAAAGTCCCCTGACATCCCTCAGTGCCCATAGATTACCACTGAGAAGAACAAAGTTCCAAACCCTGCCTTATTTTTCACTCTGTACGCTGATACCAATAGAACCCAAACATGCTGATCAAGATACTCGACTGCTAACAGGGCACTTCTTCTTTGCCAAATTAGACTCCAAATATAAAAGCTAGAATCTAGAGTCAAAAATAACTGAATACCCAAATATACTGCTAAAGTGATATGATTAATATTCCTTGTACAAAGTTATTTATTTAAATGTATTTATTTAAAATATTTAACCAGGAAATTACCATCAAGATTAAAAGAATTACACTTAGCCTACAGCAACAATATGCTAACATTGCCAGCACTTAAAGGCTAATAATTTACATTGGGGACATATCTAAGCACAGCAGATATTAGCAAGGCTGTCGTATTAGGGATGTTAGGAGGAGAATTTACCCACATGTGATGAAAGTGAGGCAAAGAGGACAATTCATATGCAGGAGCAAAGGCGCTGATGGGAAATGCTCCAAACAGACGGTGAAATACACGAGGATGCAATGCCCGTGGCAGGGGTTGGAACTGGAGGAGGTTTAAGGTCCCTTCCTGTAGATGCTGAAAAGCTTTGGTAGAGAAATCTTTCCGCTTTCTGCAGCGTTCTGTGAGAACTTTGCAGTTCTCACAGAGGCTGTGAAAACACTGCTATGGGTTTTGTAAACTAACTCTGTATCTCGCACCTGGGTTTGTTGTGCAGGATTGTTGTGGTTCTGGCCTTCTGATATTTTGGAATAAGTGTCTTAGAGCTTGACCAATCCCCTCAAGGGGTGGATGGCCGAGCACCCAACTGTCTTATGCCATTCAACACACTCTTTGGGAACCCTGTTATAAAAGGATGATTATAATTAATTAAACTACTACTACTGCTGCTTTCTTGCTAAACTTGGATCGTGTTGTTCCTCGCCGTTCTTGGTACTTTACAGCCACACCTTCCAGCCCAAACCATTCTGGGGTTCTGAGACTCCATGAATGCAAACCCTCCTGGCAAGTGCCAAATGGCTCTCATGGAGAAGGCGATGCAGGATGCAGGAGTGTAACTGGGCATGTTGGACTTAATTAAATTCTATCTTGAAAAAAGGAGCATTTCCTCAGTGAAGTCTCTTTCCTCATGGCGTGTGTGTGCCCCTCTGTGCCAGCCTCCAGGCTGATCTCAGCGTGCAGAGGAACACGGCAAGCCTTTGGAAAGGCAGCGGGAATGCTGCTGATGCCCCCGAAAGGTGACTGATGTTCAGCCTGGGGTTTGACTCGGTGCTCAGGGAAAAAGGCAGGAGTTTCTGGCTCTTTTGTGCAGCCCGGAGAAAGACTTTGCGCTCATGCTGGCTAAAAGGTGCATACATCACACCTGCCAGGTTCCTGAGTCACACAGCTTTTGTTGTAATGGTTTGCTTACCTATCAGTGTTGAGGAGATGAGAAAAAATTTAGTGTAGGTATTCTTCCATCCAGAGACAGAAAATCAATAGCCTTTTGCTAAGGTCCCAAAATATTTCTTCTCAGACACATCTTGCCTGCACTTGTCCACCCCTGGCCTTGCAGAGACATCCTGAATCACCCAGGAATTCCCTCCTAAGCTTTTCCACACACTGCTCAAGAACTCTGTCACTGTTTACCCTGGGAATGACATCCTTCCCTCTCCAGTCACTAGGAACAGGTACTGGAGTACTAACCGTTTTAAATAAAAACATGGAGAGGTTCTCACCAAACCCCCCTGTTCACCTCAGTTTTTAAACTAATATCTAATAACTATAACATTCTGCAGTTTCATGTACAGAGCAGACTTTGTCCTCTGGAAGATTAAATGTGTGCTCTGTCATTGTATGCTGGTCTGCATCATCTGGAATATCCTTCAGTGACAATTCCTGCACATTAATAGCAAAATAGTTTCCCATGCAGGGAAGTAAATATTTAAATTTAAACATATTTATTTTCCCCAGAAATTTACAAAAACTCAGCTCTGTCTCAGGGAAATGCTTACAGGGACCTCCACTGGCTGTGCTCCCGTCATTGTCCCCATGTTTTCACCGCTGTCCCTGCAGTGGTGTACTCTACACGATAATGGAAAACATTAAAGCCATAATAAATGGTGAGGTCTTTGACAAGAAACAGTGCAGACTCAATTACATCTTCATACGATTCATATTTTGAAATGATGTTTTTTCAAATTGGAAATTTTAGACAGTGAGAAGAGGGGGAAAGCTGTACAAGGCCGAAGAGAAAGAGGAATCTATTTAATTTGTGTTACCAAATGCAAGAATGTGATTTATAGATAGCAGGTAGTGAAGGACTCTGGAGTCCTGTGAGCAAGAGAGCACTGATAACTCAAAACTTAAAAAATACAATTCCTCTAGAATAGTCCCTATAAATACTTTCCTTTTTATAGAGGCAATGAATGTTTCTGTACCAATTATGTTTTGATGCCAGTCTCTACTGTTTGCACTTGACTTTTCAGCTTCCATCCAAGTTTACAGTTGTCTGAATGCAAATGGGATTTTCAGAACAGGAAGATGGAAACCTGGGCTCTCTTTCTATTGTTTTCCTTTAAAAAATAATTTCAACAGTAGGTAATAAATTTTACTTATCTCACTATTGAGAAGATCTCTACTTCATTAAAGTTAAACTGTGGAAGTGCCATTTGGCACAGTTTGTCATAACCTAAGTAGTGCCCTGACTCATTCCATCCCTCCCACCCCAGGGCATGATGAGCACGCAACACAGCAGACAAATCCCAATTTAAACAGAGATAAATTATTAAAAAGCACTTCTATAGGAGACCATTTTCTGAGAGTGGTTCCAAATGATATAAATCACTTATTTTAAGAGCCCTTTTTCCCCTGCCAATTCTGTTTCCTCTGCCTGTGTTCATGTGGTCACAACACAATACTGTATTCAGAGAGCTTAAAAAATCCCATTTTTCAGCTCCTACTACAGGTAACACTAATTAGGAACAGAATTGGTTTGGTATCCGCATTTAACACATCTCTAAGCATAAAAATTATCTTATCTGGGGATACTTGGCATTTATTAATAAATGCAATACAATTTATAACACATCATTCTGGACATGTTTCAGTCTACCTTTCAGAAAAATTTACCTATTTCAATCTTGTAAATTCTGCTTTATCTCCCAATGTCACCCAGAAGAATTGAGAGAGTAGTAAGAAATGGAGTAGGGAGCTCATAAGAACAAATTGGATTTCTAATTTAGAACTGGAATCAAACCCATTATTCAGTGCTATATTATTTTATTCTTTTGGAGAAGGGCAAAGCCTTTCAGCTTCTAAGTTATATATAGTTTTCTACTTCCCCTCCCTACTGACAAATAGATTAGTTGAGGCAATTTCTCTCCATTAAAGGTTTTGCACTTGACACTGCAGTGCAGCCACTGTTCGAGTTACCCTTCAGGGGAGCCCTTTTTAATCCAAGGTAACAGAAGGATTTGCATTTGTCACTTCAGTGGAACACAGCCCTTGTTCCTCCCTCCCCTCGTCCCATCTGATCCTGCTCAATCAAGGAAACAAAACGTCGTTGGGGTTTTTTTTTCTGTTAGAAAGCTGATTTACAAATTTATGCCAAAAAAAAATTTACAGAAGCTTTTGAGGTAAAAATAAAAACTAAGAAAAATAAATTTATTTCGAGGACAGATTAAGGAAGTGTCAAATTCTATGAGCTGTAATGACAGACTAAGGGGCATGAAATACGTACAGCGGAGCAGGAAAGAGGGGCAGGAGACTTCCCAACACAAGGGGAGAAATTTGGTTTTTCTTAAGAGCTGCCCAAGTTCAGATTGGAACTGTAAAAGCCAAACCCATAATATATTATGTAACATACAGTGAGCCTGGAAAGAATAGCCCTTAGAATGACTTATTTAAAGAAGAACAGATTTTAAAATAAAAACACAAAGAAGACAGAATTAATGCAACTAACACAGAGAGAGATGCTAAAAATGTATCTGTTCTTCATAAAAGTATTGACACCAAAAGTGATATTATCCCTCAGGGCATTCTGGAGGACCTAACTGTGCCAGGGCAGGCTACTGACCCACTTGTTTGCCTCTAAAAAAAGCTTCTTATTAAGACTTCACTAGGAAAGCATGACAGCCTCTGAAGATTCCCTGCCAAAACCTTATTTCTTCAAAATTGTTTTCTCTTAATTCTGACTCAGAGTAGACATTTCTTTTTTGTTTGCTATCAGCCACAGAAGCCAAATTTTGGCTAGTGGCAGCTGGAGCAGATAGTGGATTAACCATGATGAAAAATGTGGTCTTTAAGATGCACTTTGCAAGGTTTCTTTAAAATCAAACAAACAAAAATAAAATATGTGATTCTTTACTAAACCATACATCACAAAGCAGGAATATAATGATTTTATCTGTAATTAATTCCATTAGTGGTTAGATAAACGGCAATGAGCATTTACCCACAGAAATCTTGTGTTAGTAGAGACTTCTGCAGGGAGTGTCCTCCCAGGCCAATGAAATAGCTGCACTGATGGCACAGTAAATCTACAGACAGAAAATTTACCTGTTGCACAATGGCCAGTTCGGCCATCAGACTGCTAATCTACAATTTGAGATACTTTGGATACTCCACAGTTTTCCGTTCCTTGCTCAGCAACAAAGCCAGGTTCAGACATGGAACATCCACGGAACACTAATTCCCAATTGTTTCAGTACAAATTTGGCATTCATGATCTTCATCATTTTATGACTCACGTTCGTTGTGAAGTAGGGATAATATCTTTTTCTCGCCTCCTATGTATGCCATAATTATACATAATCGGTCTGAATTAATGCAATTATTACTGCAACCCCCCATTCTTTGAAACAGAGGTCAGAGAAGCACTTGGCAGTTTCCGTAGAAGTCACGGTACAACTATGGCAAATATGATTTCTTGATTGCAATTCATTTACTTTGCCCCAAAAGAACTGAATAAACCTTTTCTAGCTTCTCCACAAAGCGAGATATCTGAAGATTCTCTAGATTCTTTCAAAGGGCAGGCCCAGTAAAGAGCTGAATAATGCTTTTGTGTCTCACTGAAATGCTAACCCCAAATTCTCACCGTCCACAGAGCTGGTTCCTATTTTCTTCTCTGCCAGACAAATCTCATCCCACTTGACATGGAGGTATATATTCAATAACGACGTCAAGTTTGAATTCTACCTTTGCATTAAATTCAATTTTGTGCGACAGTTATTAAACCACTGGATAAATTCCCCATGCAGTACAATAACCAGGATTATGCCCTCCGTCTCTCATCCAAAACAGATTACTGTATTGATTTAGATGAAGTAATAAGGGGAACAACTTTTGCACACCCTAAAATGACTTGTGTGGGAGTGCAATTATTACAGGAGGTATCACACCTACCCCGCACTGCTCTGCTGTTTACCAGTGCTACTGTAAGATAAGTAAGAACAGGTATAAAAGGAATTGTAGGAGAAAAAAAGGCAAATCTATTACGGTAATTTCATGCACATGTCAGAAAGAAAAGGAACTGTTTAGAACACTTGAAGTTCTCTGGTATGTGCAAGGAACTGGGATGTGAACAAGAAACTTTCCCAGAAAAAAATTGCATGCTCCATTATTTTCTAATCATATTAGTAGCTCTTCTTTGTGCCTATTCCAGCCTGAAGTGATTTCTTTTAAAAGCTCATGATCAGAGTGGTGAATAAAAGTTCAGCAGAGTTCATCACAATGTACGTGTAGATAATGAGTTTGTAGTGGCAGTATTTTTCTAATACCAAACACATCGTGGTATTTAATGCCGAGCTGGAAAATATCAGCTTTTTTGACAATGAAGGCAGAGGAAGGCCAGCTGGCAGATAAAGGGCACAAACACTGCAATTATTCACTCTGTTGCATCACCAATTTTCAGTGCAATGCCTGAAAATCGGAGTCCTGAGCCAGGGGTGAGATGTGCGCAGCCCTTTACGGGGCACAAACAGCACCTCAGGATTAAAAACTCCACAGTACTGTCAGGACCCACAGCTGGATCAGCCCTAGGAGATGAAGAGTCTCAGATCCTGCCCCTGGGCATGTGTTACAAATGCACAATTCTGCTCAAAAGCCTCTTTAAAGAGAGAGAGGAGCTTTGGAGAAATGAGCTAACAGGACACAGACCCAGGGAAGGGTAATGCTGGTAGAAGCAGTGCAGTTGTGGGGGTTAGAGACATTTTTAAAGACTCAAAGGCCTAATTTTGAGCTCTGCCTTACTGAAAAAAGGTCTAAACCTTTACTTCCCACCTCCCAGGAGAGGCCATTCTCTTCCTCTCTCTGACACAGAGCAAATAGAAGATACATTTAGACAAAAAAATAGCAGCAGGGGAATTTAAGGTCTGTACCCGATGAACTCTGTATTTAATTCTTTGCTACCAAGACTTGGATCTCTGAAATCCCCAGGTACAGTCTAAACCCTGTATTTTCATCCTCCTCTGCTGGGAATCTCAGCTACAAACTGGGTACAACTCCGTGGAAGTCTTGAGTCAGGAAGACTCAATTATTACCTATTAATTGACAGCATCACAACTAAGTAAGAAATTTAAGGGATGTCCGACTGCTTTGAGTCAGTGTAGTTCTCTTAAGTCAATTGCAACCTCAAATGCTAAACATTAATAGTAGGAGTAAATTTTTTTTAATAACGTAATGTACAATGAAAGTTCCAGACACCTTGGCCTTCTGAAATAGGATTTGCAACCTCAAGAAGAGCAAAGCAGGAGAGTTCCAGTAAGCTATTAGTGATTCGATCTTCCATTAAAAGGCACTTCTTGCAGGAAACAGTCCATTGCCACAAAAACAGTGGCATGTGTAGCCACTGAAAATAGTCCAGTCAAAGGTCAGCTAGGTCCTCAGTGCTAAGAGACACCCCTATTTTAATGGGATAACTGCAGTCTTTCAGAATGGAGCATTCACTCAGCCTTGGCCCCAAACCTCTCCCAGTTTAAATTATCCCAACGTGAAAATAAAATTTTTGTATCAATAGCAATAAGCCACAAGTCTTGATAATGATGACAGTCAAACAGACATCAAGCCATAAATACTGAAAACAGCAGAGCATTTTAGGAACAATAGAGAAAACAAATAAGCCCAAAAGCCCAGATTTTTCCTGCAATTGCCTGAGAATCTCCGGGCAATCGCCAGCAGCGCAATGCACGGGATGGGGGATGTGGCTTCAAACCTTTGAGCTGAAGGTTTGAAGATAACGTTTAATTTGTTCAAGCACACTGCAGTGGGTGCTTCTTTCCCCTCATTTGTCTCATTAACTGTTTGAGGTCTGCTCTGATTTTCATGCAGTGGGATGAAGTCCTTGTGCAGAGTTCAGGCAGGCGCTGGCAGAGGCATGGCCATGGGAATAGCGTGGCCTTTGGAGGTGCTGTCCCTCAAAGCATGGTGCCCGCGGAGACCTGCACGGGGTGTCACAGGGCTGACCCCAGCCAGGTGTCCCACAGACTGCACCCATGACTGCCGGTTCCACAGCCTGACCGCAGAACACAGAAGGCCAAAATCCCTGGGACCTCATTTTAAGCAAATCGAGCAAAATGAAATAGTGCCACCAAAAACTAACGGATAACTCTTCGAGTCAGCTGCAAAAGAAACAGTTCCAAGGAAATTTCATTCATAAAGATTTCTGAGAGACAAAACAAATAAGATCATTTCCAAGTGATAAACTTCACTGTTGTTGTATTCTTTTGCTAATTCCTTTTGCTTTCTTGTAAACTGTTTTGATTTTTCACTTTCAATTAGTAGCCTCAGCAAGGTGTGAACTCGGAAAACCTTGCTATTCTGTTTTTCTGCTCCAACAAGAACATTTCTACATTTTTATTTTGAGAATGCTATTCGGATAAATTACTGGATTGTTTACCTGGAAGGCTGATAGAAGTGATATTTTTTCCCCCACATTGACACTGTGAAGTGGTGTAAGTCCATTGAAATGGAAGGAGTTAGGCCCATTTCTACCAACTGAGAATCTATTCATGTAAAACAAGGCAAAATTTTCCCTCTGGGCTCTATCTTTATTGATAACTCAAAGTAGTTTCTAAAATCTATACTATAAGAGAAATATTCCCCAGGAGTTTTTCATTGAAAAAAATCTGTTCCTTCTGCTCAAAGACTCTTCTCCTTATGCTACCCCAGTTAAAGCCAACAAACCACGCTCAGCATGATCAATCTCTGAAAATAAATGTAGCATATCTCGGCATTAATGGTATGGATCAATAGAAGAAGCACATTGTAAATCGAAGAAGAAAATAGAAATAAAGCTTAAATAGCATTAAAATCCATAATGCCTTTCTTTTACAAGCCATTTTTCAGGAACAGCGTGTGTTATAACCCACATGTGAAATTGTACGTGGGAAATTTTACAACACCATGTGCACAACTTCAGGAAATGAAAGAAAAAAAATTAAAAATTAAATTTAAACATCAACTAGAATTTTAATTATTTTAACTAGAATTTTAATTAATTATCACTGGTTAATCTATGAAGCTTTACTGCTCCGTATTTGTAAGCAAGCTAAATGGATTTGGAGAGGCAGAAATATTAACAACCACTGAATTCTCCTACTGAAAATCATGACAACTGAGAGAACAAATTCTCAATCTTTATCTTCAATGAACTGTCCTTAATGGTATCAGGTAATTTAAACTTTGACCAAAAAATCCAACCCCCGTGCTGACAAAACCAATTTTTAGATGTAACAGTGACGATGGGAGACCACAGCTCATGGTTTTAAGAGGAGTTACACCACGATCTAACGCAAGCCTCGCAGCAATCCAGTGGCCACCATGTCCTGCTCACCTTCCAGTTTTACAACATCAAATCCTTTCAGCCCCAAATGAGCAGGTATCCCTTCCACCTTTCTGTATAAATGCAGTAGAGTACAGTGCTCTGTACTGAATGATCTCTCCCAAAACCCCGTTTTTTGATACGCTGATTTGTATTCTTGTGCCTGCTGTCGTTTGGGGTTGGTCTCAGGTATTGAGTAGTGATTTCTGAAACACATTCCAAAGTGACACCTCGAACAAGTAAACAATCCACTTTCCATATCCCGGCATTCCACCATGTAAACAAGAGAAAATGCTTTCACCAGAATAATCTGCAATTCACATCCAGAACACACAAGATCAAAAGAGCACTTACATGAGATTTTGCTGAGGCCAAGGCAAGAGAGAGCGAGTTCCTCCAGTCAAACTGCACTTCTTGATTTATCTAAAAACCTCTGGCCTGGAAGTTGAGGACAAGATGCAACAATTTTGCTTCTGATAACGTTTTTCCTGTGACCTATGGCTTCAGCTAAGTAATTACAGCGGCCTTGACAAATATGAGTTAAGCAGTGTTGCCATGCCAACACACGTCCTTCTCTTTTCAAATATTTTACTGCTACCACGCTGAGCTTGGAACACACTTCCCACCAGTCGGACTCCTATAGGCTTCTTTTGACCTCAAAATTATCTTAAATGCTACGGATTTCACTTAATAGGATCAAGTACAGGCATTAATCATCAATGTATTCCCACTTCTCATACAAATTTTTTTGTATAGCATGAAGTAGCAAATGTGATCAACACTGCTGGTATTCAGCAATATAACAAATTCATGTTTGCTGATATTCCAACTGGAGAAAGGTCATTCATTTTTCTGGTCAAAACATATCCATACTACATAAGTGATACACAAGGAGTTTGTATTCAGGTGATCTTTTTCCAGATGAAAAATGAAAAACATGTGGATGCTTCAAATTCTGGATTAAATTTTGCCAGTGTCGCCTTGTAGCCAGTTTTAGGAAGAAGAGAGAAGAAAACAGCAAGAGTCCAATGCACGTAACCCAAACAACACGCGGCAAATTTGGATGTAAAGTGGAATTCCAGAAGAAATATCAGATATAGAGGAAATATCAAGATACAGAGCATTTTAATAAATATATTAAAAATGAACCAATGCAGAATTTACCATAACAAAGAAGAAAGTATCAATATCCTGATTGTCCCAGCAAAGGTCACAGGCCACTATTGATTTTCTGTACCCTGTGCTCATGCCACAAGTGAAGCTGTTGACCTCGGGACCTAGAGGTAAAGTGGGAGGTACTGGAATGTTTGTGTGTATTTATTTTAGCTGTATGCAATTTGCACAATTAGCATCATCACAACACAATTAATGATATTTTTAGAGCGTTAAGACTTCAATTCAGCGAATAATAAAATTTCAGCTTCAAGCATGAATTGTGTTTCCTTTTTTCCCATTACAGGATTCTGCCTGTGAAATTGATGGCGGATTCCTGCAACATGTTCCATAACTTGGATGCAACAAACAGATAGCACCAGCAAAGGTTATCGATCATTAAAAACCCTCTTAGATAAGCAGAAACTTCAAGCACCTATTTTGCACAATATGTATGAATGTATAAGGTGGGCCTCATCCTCATTTCTAGTCCTTTCCTGTTATTTATTTATTTATTTATTTATTGATAGAATACCAGCACGGTAGAATTACAGCAGCATGCCCAGCAGGAGCTGTTGTTTTGGGAAAACGTTACTTCCTGCAGCTGCATTTGCAGTGCTTTCACCAGCACCACCAATCATCACGAAAGGATACAGGAGAACTTTGCAAACAGTTTTTTTCAGTCTAAAAATAGATCATTCTAGATTAGTATTCACCTATACTTGTAAATAAGTCAGTCTGATTTTCAGGCAGGCTTTAAGGGAAATGAGATTAACATAATATGAAAATAATTCAATTATTCACAAGAAGATACAATTATCATACAATCAGTGCTCAGGAATCCAAATAAATCAGCATCTTCATGTTTATATTTAAACAAAGAAATCCATCTGCCAATGATAGAAGATTCAAATGCAATTAATTTATTATAGAACAAAAGACGTTGTTCTGACAATTTGAAAATCAGGTACAAGGAAAGCAACAGAACTGATAATGACTCTAATGCATGCTTTGATTGCTGGAGATAGCAACTGCATTAAAGAAGCCAAACAGAACTAAATGACAGCTTGTTCTGCACACTGTGGACCCACGGGAAGCCTGCTCTCGTACAGACTCGTGTCTGGTGAGGTTGTTTGATCTCTAATGGGTTCTAAATAAAGCCTTTCTGCACGGGAGCAGCACAGAGGGCAGGGCTGGAGCGCTGTCAACTCACAGCAGCCCCGTCCTGTGGAGATCCTCTGGTTGAAACTCCACATTTCTGTGACCTGCAGGAATAACGGGATCTCTCTTCTCTACCCAACTGCTGCTCGCTAAACCTGTGGGAATGTGACTAACTTAAAACTGTAGACGCTCTTGAGATATTCATTTCTGGACTAAAATGTGAGAGGTGCTTACAGAAACACACATAGGCACCAAAAAAACCCCAAAACCAACCAACCGACCAACCAACAAATAATCAGTCAAACCTATTTTCCTTGGAATAACTGGGCTAAAATATGTAAACATTTACAGGGTTTGGATGTATTAATTAGATTTGGTAACTGAATAAGACAAAAATATTTGGTAAAATTTTCATTCATTTGAGAGAGAAACAACTGAACAAAGACTGTAGAGCCTCTAATGGAAATCTCTGTGAATGCAAATAGACAAATCATAGAATTATTAAGGTTGGAAAATACCTCCAGGATTGTGGAATCCAACCTTTTACCAATCCCCACCTTGCAAGCCAGACCAGAGCCCTGCGTGCCACATCCAGTGGTTTCCAGAACACTTCCAGGGGAGGTGACTCCATCATCGCACTGGGCAGCCTGTTCCAGGGCTGGGCAACCCTTCCAGTGAAAAAATTAATGAGCTAGAATGTACCCAGGGCAATGTGCACCCAGGGCCAGGAAAGAGCCCTGCTTGGTTCCTACAGAACTTTAATGGCAGGTGAGTTTCCCAATACAGATCTGAAAGAGCTGGACAATATACATTTTATAACTTAGGAAAAGTGGTGATTTTTTGTAAATGTAAATAATTGTACTAACCACATTCCTCAGTTGTTGGGAAATGTGCGTGCATTTCACTGAAATTGAGTCAATTCAGAGCCGCCAGGCTGGGCACAGCTCATCAGAGCCATTCACAGGGACCACGGATGTGCTGTGATGCGAGTGGGACACCTGCAGTACTGACACACGGGCAAGGACCTTGCTCATCAGATGGAGAATGCAAAGCCGTTTACTGCGCAGTCAGAATTCCCCAAATCCCAGCACCCAGCAGGATATCACATCCTATAAACAGGAAAGATGTTCCCCACAGTGTCCCCCAATCACCTGGGGCATTGCACAGATTTCACCTATGATGGTAACAGGCAAACAATGCCCTATAAGGCCACAAACTACAATTAACACTTCTCATAGGCCCAGGCTGTCCATAAACACACAATCCTCTCTCAGTCCATCCCCGGTGACCTGGATGCACTCCCAGGGTCACCTCCGGGCCCAGGACAGAGCCCCTCTCTCTGATCCTCAGGGCCTGTCTCTCTTCCAGCACACAGTGCACCCCAACAGACACCCCCAGATCTTCACCTCTAGGATCTCTCATCAGACCATTCCCCGTGCCCTGCACAAAAGGCTTCAGGTGGCTCCAAGCCAGGAATGCCTCCTGTGTCCGGGAGCTTTGGGACCTGCACTGCAGGGAGCCTTTTGTACAATTAGGTGCACGCAAAAAACTCTGTTACCATTCTGAGCAATATTAGAAAAAATAATGCTTGAAAGGCAAGGAACTGGGAAGGAGGAGGGAATCTGAAGGTTTAATGTAACAGTTTCATCATGAGATAAAATGGCACTGACACAGTAATCCTGAAACTGGTCTAAAGAATAATCACAGCTGAATCTCCAATGGCCTGTTTCAAAGTGGTAATAATATTCTTTGGGAACGAATACACTGGACAAATATTTCCAGAGTGAATGTCAGGATGTTTAACCACATATTCTCACCAATAATCTTGTGTTTATTAATGTAGAAAATACTCAGATACATTCCCATATATTACAGCTGATGTGACTGCAGTGAGATACGTTCCCAGGTATCTCCCAGTATTATTCTGTTTCAACAAAAGGCTACATCAAGACATGCTCCATAAAAACGGAGTTCTCAGAGGAATAAGGGCATTAAACTAAGTTCAGTTTAGGACAAAGTTATTTTACATATTTTCTTAAAACCCTGGAAGGGTTTGAAAAGCTTGGTTCATGCCTGATGTATTTTCATGATGAGTTTGATTCAAAGTGTTCATGTTTCCATAAAGTAAAATACCAGCTAATTTCAATGAGAGAGCTTATTACAACTTGTGCTTTGCTAGATAATACCAAGTAAGTGACTGCAGGATAAAATCCTTCACAACTTCATCACGTGACTGGGGTAAGTAAAAGAAAAGGTAAACTTCATGGTTCAATAAACAATTGGATGTCTTTTCTGATGTAAACAAAAAATAATTTAACGAAAGACGAAAAATGATGAATACGCTTTCAAAACAAAACCAAGAGATTGCTTTTTGTGGCGATAACAAAAATGTCAAAATTCTTCAGAACAGAGTGTTTTGTGATAAGATGCAAGGGAACAATCCAGCCAGAGTATGAGCTCCTTTCCTCTGGGAAGCCTGGAAACTCGCAGCTCCAGCTTCCACACTGCCTTGGAGTTACCAGTGGGAGAAAGCTCCTATTCTGAGTGACTGCTAAAGCTTTGCAGTCCAAATCAAACCTGAAGTTCATACTGGAGATTAACTGGCATAAACTATTCATTCCAACGCAAGGGGGTAATTATACTCAGACCAAAACTATTGCTTACGAGGGTAGCTGCCTTCTTTGCTCTGTTCCATCTCTGAACTCTTGCAATTTATTTTCAGTTGTGCAATTTAGTTTGAGACCTTTTCAATACATGATACAGCAAAGGTGATGATTTAATATTTTAAAGGAATCAGTGTGTATTTCAAATGCAGAATGAAACCATTATTGTGTACATTTTTTCCAGTTTCCTCATCTACCTTTAACTCCTGATGCTCCTCGAGTGCTCTTGCCCTCACAAGAGCAAATAGTTACATGGCACGGTTTTGCTGGCTTTGGTTTTTTCCTAATGCTGAAATGTAAGAGAGAACATATGCTCTGAGCAGAGAGGTTTCAGAACCAGCTGCAATAGGGAAATCTGCATGGATTTCCCTGATATATTACCTAAACACATACTAGATCTCAATTCCTGCTTTCATTTTACAAAGCTTTGTGGAATAAGATGACACAATTGATTTCAATTTGCTGTTTCAAGCAATAATTGGTTTTCGACACTAAGCAAGTAAAATTTTTGTAAAAAAATATATTTAGGAACTACTACTTGACGTGGCTAATTTCCTCATAGGCTCTGCCATTTTCAGTGTACTAGGGAAAACAACAAACACCACACACAAACCCCCTCAAATCCAGTCAGAAGTGTTTAGCCAGTCCCAATAATATGCTACGAACACAGGAGGAGATGCAGAGTTGCATCTGGGCACCTGCATCTGAGGGCTCACTCTACAAAATCAGCTGTCCAGACACTTCCCAACTGACCAGACCTCAGAGCAGATGGAAGAAGGTGATGGTGAACCTCTACCTCTATCCAGGCTGTTTCACCTAATCCTCTTACAGGGCTTTGGAGTTCATACCTACAATCTCAGAACTGAAAATTCAGCTTTAAAAAAAATATCAATTTGTTCTACGAGCCTATCCATAGACACTGAATATTTATGATTTATAGAAAGCCAGATAAAGACATCAGAAAAGTGACAGTTTGGGGCCTGGAGGTTTTACAGCCATCCAAGTGTATAATGTACATTATTACATGTTCAAGTATGGCCAGTACCATCTCTACATCGCTGAACTCACTGGATCAACACCCCAGCAATTACAAACCACGTTTGTTAGATGTCATTCTCACCACCTGTGATAACTGCATGTATCCCAGTCAGAACAATTACAGAATGAAACACTGTGAGTGCTGTACGGCCACAAAATCATCAGACTGTTTCAGAGGAATAGAAGATCAAGTTAATCCAACTAAAAAAAAGAAGTTAAGCTAGATGAGCCCACCATGGGCTTTTCTCTGACTTTTTGAATTGGACTTTCTCTTAGCTTTCAGCAGTTCCAGTCACCAAGACGAAGTTAAAAACTCGTGCACATATTTGCAGGACCGGGGCCTACAGAAGCCGTCTAGCAGTCAGACAGGCCAAGTTTTCCCCTTTTTTGTTTTAAATTTGAAATGCTAACATTAATTTTTGGTACATATTTTCTGTATCATTTCAATGAAAGCTTAAAATATTTGTTGTTCCAATAATAAAATAGAAATTATGGTAACTACCGTAGTTTGTCATAGTGTTCTTTATAAAATATTTAGCATTTTTCACCTTTAAGAGTCTGGTATTTCCAATGGCAATTTTCATGACATCTCTGTATTTCTTTGGGACTGATGTTTGCTCTGAATATTATTAAAATACTTATTAATCAATCCAAAATGCTGAACTAATTCCAGTTAGTGCAAGACAGATGAAAAAAGGCATTTTGCAGGCAACTGGGAGACAACTCGGGGCACGCAGCTTTTTTCAGCCAGCTGAGTCTGACACCAGGGTATTTCATGGGATTCTCCTGAGAGAAAAAGGCCCAGCTGTGCTTCTCCTGCAGCACATTCTGCCAGATGATCCAAAGGCCTGGCAATTCCAGAGAGACTGGAGCCCTGCCTTGGCTCGGAAGCGTTAGAGTTATGCCATGTCTGTCCCAGCACAAGGTGTGTCTCGTTATTGCCACTTCTTCATTGTTTATTATTAGGAAGCAACCGCACTGCAGTTTGGAAAAGCAATTAGAGAGTCAGAAAATTCCCACGATTTTGTTTGGTTTTCTCTTCTTTCCTCCGTTCTAAGTGGTAATTAGAAATGAGAAGGAGGCAAGGAATTCTGCTGGCTTCACTACCACACATTGCTGAGCACAAGAAACAGACTCCATTCTCCCTTCATCTCCCTCAAAAATTTTCTTTTTAAAACCACCAGACACAAAAAACAGAGTATTTGTTAATCAGGACAATACCCATCCAAATTTGCAGTCTTCACTTGCTGTCCTAAAAGTAGGTGAGCTTGAGGCCATTCTTGCCAAAGGGTAAACTGATTTCATACTCATATTTCACAGATAAACCAGAGGGGCAACAAATAAAGTCAAATAAGGAAAGAATCCTGTCAAAGCAGGATTTTAAATGAAAAGAAATCTGGTAAATTCAAACTTTCTGTCAGAACCTAAATGAAAAAAACGGCTTTTGAGCACCTATTGGAAAAGAAAACCCAGGACAAGATTGATAAATGTGATATTGGCAGGGCTTTTCTGTCCCCTTGCTCCACAGGGCGATTCCACAGGCTGTGAGGGTGAGCAGGCTCTGCCTGCACTGATCTGAGCTCACATTTACTATTTCTGGAGAGACTGCCCTTGGTGGGCTATTGATGCATGCTTTTCTTATTATCTTATGTGGAGTTATTCCGCCCTGCATGGATCTTTAAGGGCTGGAGAAGAGACTGAGAGCTCCATGCCCCATTTTCCCAGGTGAGTTACCAAGTTAGGGACTTATTCCCTCTCTGGCTTGGAGATTATATAAATATTTTATACAAATATGTTTGCTGGCTCCAGCTATAAAAATTCAGGAAAATCCATTTGAAGTTACTCACAACTTCTTTAACTGGGTAGAGGAATATACACTGAAAAATCCACTCTCCAGCTGGTTCAGAGAGGGGATTTGGATAAGGATTTTGATAGACAATGACTCTCCATCCTCCTGAGAACTGGGCTTGGGTCTCTCACATCTTGGTGAGAGCTGCTACTGCTGATATCCCCAGGAAAGAGAAAGATACCTCTTTTTCTAATAATGCTGTATCTAAAACAAAAAGGAGCTTTCAGAAAGCTGCTTTTCTGAACAGTTTCAGAAATTGTTCAGTGATTTTGGCCCAGATAGTTTTGAGGCAATGGAAGGTTAGACTCAAATTTGAAATGTTTCTTCTCAGTTTTAGGAAAAAAATTATCTTTAAGTTAGTTTGTCATTCTAAAGAATCACAGGCTAGCAAAAGATACAGAACTGGGCAACTCCCCCTTATTTCCTTGTATTCTATTTGCAGCTGCATTCAGGCACCTGATTCATTCCTTTGCTGCCCTTACACCTCAGCCCTGACCCCACAGAATGTGTGTAAGAAAATAACTGCTGGAAAAATAACCAAGTGGTGCCTATTAAAAAGCAAGACAACTAAAACCAGATGGCTAAGCACCAAATTTTCAGCAGAGTCCAAGTTTCTGAGGCCTGTTCCAGAGGAATAACAAAATAAACACGTGAATGTAAAACCCAGAAACATGTGTTCACGTTAATAATGAAGTGGCACCACTGGTGGGTGTGTGTGTATTTATACAAACACACGAGAGTGGGTGCACTTCTCGCGTCCCAGGTTTGTGTGTTGATTCTCTGAAGGGACTTGCAGGCCACTCTGGTGGTATGAAGGCAAACATTCCCTTGCCTGCCCTGGCTTTAGGAGCCATATGTTTTCATTTCCAGTCCGCTGAGAATCTCTCAGTTCCATATGCACTCTGCAAATGCGAATTTACATTTGTAGGGTAAGCACACACTTGTAAAATTTAAAGCAGCCTGTCAGAAGCCTAGAATTTCATTATTTAGAGCAGAACTGCAGGAGTTACAGCCATGAAGAAAAGGCCTGGTCTTAGTCTTGGGCTGTGGTCACGGGTAGATGTGTGGGAGCTGCCCATCCTCCGCTGTGTGCGTGGCCAGAGTTATGGGGTGTTTCACATGAACCAGAGAGCTGGACAGCTGCACCTCTGGGCCGTCCCACGGGAACTGGGGAGGGGGTTTGGTTGCACCAAAGAGCTCTTTTGCTAAGATCATGACGTTTTCTCTCTCAATTCCCTTCAGCTCCACGTGAAACCAAGACCTGACATATGCTGTGTGCATCCTGTGCTCGCCTGCACACCCGTGCACATTGTCACTTTGTGTTATCCCAGGAGCCCCCTGAGCACATGGGGAGCAGACTTTCATTGGGTTGGAAATTCACGCTTCAATAAACGCATTGTCAATTTGGTGACCATCTGTAACTTACGGAATTCTTGTTTTATGCTGTGGCAACGAATAAAGCAGGGTTTAGGTCTCAGAGCAGACCCAGTAATGTTCTGGAAGCCCTGTGTTTCATGGGGTTCATCAAGCCCAAGGATTAAGCGTTGTATGAGATCTCTTACTTCAGGTGAGCACATCCCAACACAGTTCCCACCCCAGAGACATCAACATTTGCAGGTCTGCATTGCAGACCAGCACAAAGAGTAAGCGAAAGCAAACTTGTAGGAGTACCAGGACAAAACATTAATTGCCTCCATGTTACTCTGGAGAAAGCCAAATTTTCGGTGGTGGTCAGTTAACAGAGAGAGACACATTCCACCTGAGTTCCTTCCTCTGAGAGCAAGTGGAGTGTGCATACATACGTGAGCAATATATACAACAAACTATTATGTCATAAGGAATTTTGGCTTTGAAACTTTCAAAGGGTGATAAGGGATGAGTGTAAACAGTATTTTTCACCTGAAAAAGCATTTGCAGCATTGTTTATAGATTTTCTATCCAGCGTTCAGGACATACACACCCCTGAGCAGCCACCACTGCTGATGTTTTACTGCAAACACAGAAGACTTAGGCAAGCATGACCACCTTATCAGGGGCCATTTAGGAACTGAATTGTTGGCCTTTGTTTCCTCTGTTAGCAACAGCAGCCATCCTCCGTGTTTCATTGAAATGGAATTTACAAGGAGACACAAAGATGCAGTTCACCTAACCCCTTCCTAAAACAACTCCACAACAGTTTTCTTCCTTCCTGTTCGCTCTAATCCCCGATGAGGAGATGGCGCAATATTAGTGAATTGCATTCATTATTCACCTGCCATCCTGATAAATGGTTCTTCAAGAGGGGAACCCACATAATACATCTTTACTACGGTGAATCAGAGAAACCCACAACAAAGCCGAATCTCTTTAGCTGCATTTGCATAACCCCGGGAAAATATCTTCTCCTAAATCATTTCTGTTACCTTTCTTATTTGCTCTCTTCTAGCAGGGTTTGAACACTGGCATTTGAGAGGGATGCTAATGAATTCCCAGGGGATTAAAATAAAGCTACAGTAAATAGAGTTACCTTTCAGTCACCCCTCTTATGCTTACATCTGTGTGCAGAAAGGACCTGAATGGAAATCATTTCCTCCTCCTCCACAGGTTACTGTGTTGGTTTTGGAGGGTTTGTACTGATCTCACTACAATGGCACTGGTAAAACAACCCAAAACCGACCTAGAGAAATTCCAGAAGCACTAGGGCAAAATCCCATGTTGGAATCTGACAACAGTTTGTCTTTTACCATTTAGAATCATAGAATAGTTTGGGTTGGAAGGGACCTTAAAGATCCTCTCATCCCACCCCCTGCCGTGGGCAGGGACACCTTCCACTGTCCCAGGCTGCTCCAAGCCCCAATGTCCAGCCTGGCCTTGGACACTGCCAGGGATCCAGGGGCAGCCACAGCTGCTCTGGGCACCCTGTGCCAGGGCCTGCCCACTCTCACAGGGAACAATTCCTTCCCAATATCCCATCTAAACCTGTCAGTTTGAAGCCATTACCCTTTGCCCTATCACTCCACGCCCTTGTCCCAAGTCCCTCTCCGGCTCTCTTGGAGCCCCTTTAGGTGCTGGAAGGTGCCAGAAGGTCTCTCTGGAGCCTTCTCTCCTCCAGGTGAACACCCCCAGCTGTCCCAGCCTGGCTCCAGAGCAGGACCTTGTTGAAGTCCCTGAGGTTTCTGCAGCCCCCCCTCTCCAGGCTGCAGTGAGAACAAACCTTTATGGGCTGCTTAAAGCTCCTCAGTAGGACAAAACATTCTACTCTAAAAGTTAAACTTAAAAAATATATTCCCCTTTGAAATCGGCTTCTGTTCCTTGGGAGAAGCTTCTTTTTTGGTTTCAGGTTTCACAGCATTGGTTATGAGTGAAAAAGGCACCACTCTTATAGTCAGAGTGCTCCTATTAACCTTCATGAGATAAGGACAGGCACAGAAAATGCACCCTTCGGAGGAGTGAAGGGAAAAGGGAATGGCACTCCTGCTGTAACCTGGGTAGCTCCGATGGAAATAGAGCTCTGGATCTGGATCAGCGCCATGCTCCCAGATTTATAGCATTTATATATATCTAAATTATATAATTGCTTTTAGCTGCTTAGAAACGTGGAAATTTTGACTGTTATTTGTTGCACCAGGGCAATCTTATAACCCTTATCACTCTCTAGATAGGATCTTGTGAAAATTTGCCATATCTTCTGCTATTTGTACAGCATTTTAAAACCTTTTATTCAAACAGACCTATTTTACAGAAGCAGGCTTGAAACTTTCTTAATCAGGTTTTCTAACCTTATTTTTCATTAATTTTTTCAAACTTTAAAGTGCTTAGGCTCAGTACCACTTATTCAGTCAGGAAGTTGGACTGCCCAAGCACCATTACCAGAAAATATTTCATCCACAAACAAGTCTTTTGTAAGATCCTTAACTGGACTTAAGCAGTTTTCTATTGTGGAAACCTGCACTGTGATATTGGGTTCTGCCTGAAAGATCTGGAAATTAATTTTAAATTATTTTCACACTCTCTGGATTTAAAAACTTCAACATTACTGGCACTAGGCCCAAGTACAGCTAAATAGCCTAATAAATATGACTTTTGCTGATATTAGTAGATGGCAGAGGGCTCTGCAGCCTGCTCAGTCCGAAGCACTGTGATGCCACGTACAGTAAAGGCCTGACAAATATTCAATGCCACACATTCAAAGGGTAAAAAAACTTCGATTCAGATGTCAACTTCAGTTTTTAAACGTCCATATTTCTCACAGAACTCTTCTATTCACTTAAAGGACGTTTGTTCACTGTTTCTGCAGGGTGTATAGGAAGTCCAGGTCCCTTTATTCCGGGGGAACCTCCATTAGAGCTCCAAAGGCTGTCACTTGCAGAAGGTGTAAATCTGGCTCGGCAGTTGTTGAAATTAAGCAAATACCTGAGTTTAAAGCTGTCCTCAGGTTTGTCAGGGTAATTACACATCCCATAACTAGGCCAGGTGCACAATATTAACATGTATGTGAGCATTTGCATAAGGAAATTTGACTGTGGCATAAAGTCTAGGCAGATTTTTAAGTGCTAACGAGAAGCCTGAATTCCCTGGATTTTATTGCAAGGCTGGCTTAGTGTTATTGAGCTACATTTCTGAATGGACAGCTCCATAAGCAGTGGAAAATGGTGTTTTCTCTAGTTTATCCCTTGCAGTTGCCTCTGATTTCTCTAGTCTTGCATTTCTTCAATTTATCTTCATAAATGATATTTATAAAAATATAAATATACTAAAAATAAATTTATAAAAAATTATCTTTATAAATCTTCAATTTATTTCTATTTTTTTTACCAGAAATTGCCACAGGTATGCCAAAAGAAAACCAAAATATCAGTAGGTTAATAGAACCAACATTCTAATTATATATCTATCTATATATATACACACACACATCAATCAGTTTGTGTACATTCCAGAAAATCTGGTGAACTATTACAAGCAACAGCAGGAATCTTAATTGAGTTCTACACTAATAATGAGCATTAATATTCCTCCTGAACTAATCAAAGAATTAACAGTGATGTGCAAATTATATCTGTATAGCATTTGTATTGTTGAGCAGGCATGAGTTGTAAACTGCTGGGAGGATGCTGAGAAAAAGGGAGCGACCTGACTTCAGGGGGCTTTAGCTGCAAGACCACAGCCTACAGCGATTAATAAAAAGTTCCTGCACAGCTCTGTTGTTGATAGCTAATATCAGTGCTATTATTCCTATTGACACTGGCAGTGAGAAATCCCCACGCAACTGAAAAAAATGATTTTCAAACAATTTCCCCTCCCCAACTCTTGTTTATATAATGCAAGAGAAAGAGCTGAAAGGGAAGAAGATAAAGCAGATGCATCTTTCTACATCACATTTCGGAGCTAAACTTATAGGATTGTACAACACAAACAGCTTCCAGCAGCACTCCTTCCGTGTGATAAATGCTGCCATTCTATCACACACAGCTTTGGCACTGAGAAAAATAAGTTCTGAGCTCCATTCACCACAAAGGTGAGATCGTTGTAAGAGCAGAGGGTAAAATCAAAGTTACTGAGCAGCACATTCCTGTACAAGAATTAGCATTTCTTACTGGCATTGGCAGCACTGCTGAGACTTGTAAATTATTCAACACCTACAATCAACATGCCAAATTTCAGTGGAAACCTCGGTGCTTTGTAAGTAAATTTTTATCTTACCCAATCGTGTTTGATGTGCGATTGACTGAGATGTTTCACAAAGGTGTCTCTCCAGCTTGATTGGTAACACTGTACTTGTGCTTTCTTAAGGAAAAATTAGCTACTTGCATTTGAAATTCATGTCATAAATTCCTCAGAATTCAGATTTGCCATCTCTCTCGTAACCTTATTCTATCTCTAAAATCTTTGGCTTTGATGAAGCTAGGAGAAACTACAAGGAACTACAAGCAGATCTGTAAGGACCATCCATTTATTAACTTTAATAAAAGTTAGCTTGATCCACAAGGCTCAGACATTTAATTAAAGTAAATGGAAAAGATGCAGTAGAAAATCAGAGTAAAATTTAATATTAAATTCGGCCTAAGGAAATTCAAGAGAAAGCAGAGGGGACTGATAAAATACCTGATGGATGGTGAAGGATGCGATAGCTCAAGGAGAGGGGATGTCATGCAATATCGTCCCAGCTCAAAGGAAGGCAGAGCACACAGCTGCTGGATAACTCATTTACATGCACAAGTGCTGACTGCAGTGGCCACAATGCTCGAGAAGAAAAATCCTGAGATGAATTATTTAAGGTCTAGAGCTGCAGTTCACACTTTCCCTGCTCGGACTCTGGTTTTTGCACACATCCTCCCACCAGTTTAAGCCACCAGCTCGGGAGCGAGTGCCAGTGGCGGGGTAGCAACATGAAGTTGCTGCAGACTCCAGTTCTCCCCCAGGAGTTTGAATAACCCCCTGGGGGAAGGAGCTGCACGGGAATTTTTGCCCCTTCACGGCAATATAAACACGAGTGGCTCCATCACCACTCGAGCAGTCTCGCTCTGCCCCCTCCAAGCCTGTCTGTTATTTCACTGAGTACTTGCAAGAGACATTCTCATTGTTGTGATTGGCTTGTCAAGCCTTCAAATTCCTAATTTCTCAGTTTTGATGACTAGATCTTTGCTATAATACTAAGAACAGTGCAGGAAGTGAGTGAAGGACTGACAATCTTTCATTTTTTGAGACATGAAATAAGTCTTTCCTGTCTACAAGTCAATCCTGTTTTATTCTTAGCTTCTCTGGAGCACACTTTCTCAGATAAGAACTAAACTCTTTAGTCAAAGACATAAATACTGTAGCAACATTGTTCGAACCCTTCCTTCCTGGGTTGCGGTAGCAGATTGCAATTTGTCTGGTAGCATTAAAGTTCCAAAAGTTTTTGTTTAAAAAGTTGTCATTGAGTTAAAAAAAAAAAAAAAAAAATCTATAATTTAAGTTACATAGAATCCCTGATATTCTCCTGAGGCCATTCATAGTCTAAACATAAGCAAAAGCTACTGTGTAACATTTTTCAGTCAACATCAGGGGTGATTCAGAAGGTATTTCTTAAAACAGTGAAACAGAAAATTACATTTTACATTGGAGTTTGATTGATGTTAAAGATGAAATATTTTATATTCCTTGCACAAAACAGGCTGAAACACAAATATTAATACTATCTAAGACTTCAGTGTGGCTAAATAATTCATAAAAGTTAATTGAATTTTGTTGGTTGGAAAGGGGATAAGATTGATTCAGCAATGAGACAGATGAGATAATCCCCTTCAGCCTCTGATATGAGGATTGCCCTTTTCGACGACCTCCTCCAATTTGTTCCCTAATTACACATTGATCAGTCAGCAAACAGTTTCTAGGGACCCCCTAACAGCTGCTGACCCCAGAAGCCCCGCGCGTACACCACAGCGGGAGTGGAAAAGCCAGTACCAGTTGAAATGGTTAATTTATGCATATTTAGTGCATAGGTACTTATTCTGAGGTAAATATTTTCCTGGCCACTCCAACCACCAAGAGCTGTTTAAATTTTCCTTATGTTTTGTATACTCTAGTTGTTTTGCATTGCCCACTTGCATATTAATCTCTAACTCTCTTTACCTTGCAATACCGCATTCCAGAAAACACAAAGATAAATGCATGCAAGTTCAAAGCAATCTGAAGAACAACCAAGTCAAATAATGCTCAGTGAGCTGAGAGAAATCCAAACTCTCCCCAGTCTAAAAATCTAAGAAGACAGAATGTTTGTTTCAGTGATGTGAAGAATTTACCCCAATGTCGGTGTCAGTACCTCCCACCACTCAGACTGTGACGGACAGAGAGGTAAAAAAGCAACTCAACAGAACTTCCATGCACAGTTTCAATTAAATAAAAGCTCTGATTTACAGGAAGAAACTGCAGCAGCAAGAGTTGTTGAGGAAAACCAGAAAATTACAGTCTGGAAACCATGATTATTTAAACTATCTCATCTACAGATTAAGGAAATTTATTTTGGTCCTACCTAAATCCCCAATTCAAATCCTAAATTGTAGTCACTCATTCACTTGGTGAAATACTGTAGCCTGGTGAACACTCTAAACCCAGAATATTAAAAAGGTCAAAATAATATTAAATTCGGGGCTTTGCAAAATTAAAGAACAGTCTTTGAAAGCACTGACTGGGCTGAGCTCACAGAGAGAACCAGAGGAATTACAGCTACGTGATGCTTTGCACTCAGAAGGATTGCGCTCAAGGGGAATGCTGATACTACACACTTGTAACAAAAATCAGTAAAAAGAGAAGTGGCTAAATATTAATTCATATCAGTAAAGATTACAAAAGCAACACGCAAGAGAGACTACTGTGCGAAACATCAATCCTCCTTCTGCACGAATTATCGGGAGGAAAAATAGGAGAGCATTAAACGACATATGCTGCGATTCCCCCAGTTCATTCAGAGTCGCTCAGGCTGTGTAATAGGATTCCTATACCATCACTCAGGGAAAATTCCGAGTCCATCTATCTGCACAGAAGTGTGTTATTTGGGGTTATTTAATAAACACTTCTCTAACAGACAGGCACACAAACACAAGCACGCATCCATTAGCTTGGCACAAGCTACTTAAGCTGTTTTTGAGACTCCGCTTGCAGTTCTCTGAGCCAACAGCACCATACCAGGTTAGTTTCAGGAGTGCCAGTTATACATATTTTCAGAAAAGCAGTACAGGCTTCTTTATCCAAAATTTCTGAAATATGAAAATGTTGAACCTAACATGTTTATTTTATTGTCTGTTTAAAAGGCTCCTGAAAGGGCAGAAGAGCAAATTTACTGGTATGAAGAGGAAACCTGATACAGTGATAAGTACTCTGTTAATTCACATGGGAGGCTTTTCTATTTCAAAAACTATGGCCAGAACCAAGCAATTAATATATCTGATTATAGGTTCTTACCATGGAAGAGTTAAATCTTATTAGATCTATGTCTCACTCATCCTCTGCTTTTAAATCACGGCAGAGCAACTACACAAAACAAAGACTTCAGGCTGTTTCCAAGGTGATAAATCAAGAAGCAATATTACATGTGGCAATAAGTTCACATTGCAGTTACTTAAGCCTTAAAATCTTCTTTGCTAGAGGATCTGCAAACCCTTTCTCTCTCATGCCCCCCC
>VZTI01001025.1:163588-242974 GCA_013397865.1 Struthidea cinerea | reverse complement strand
TCTTTTTTTTTTTTTCCAAATGAAGGATTATGCAGGGTAAGGAAATGCAGGTAGGTATTTGTACCGGCAAGAGTAGAAGAGGCATCTAAATGCAAAGACAAACTTTCAGGAAAAATACCTTCTGTCCTGCAATGCTAAAACCTTCGGAAATTGCAGCAGGCTCCTGCCTCGAGGAGGAACACAGATGGCTTTGTGATCTTCCCATCAGGCAGATTCCCAGAAGATTCTATCGAATTTCAGTGGTGGCCTAGCTGTCCTCACCAGGCAGTACCTAGCACTCTCAGGCCGTTTTTGTTGGCATCTTTGCAAAGGTTGCTATTAGAATGACCAACAGATGAACAGTATTTGTTACTGTTAGATGTGTGAATACATCACATGCCCTAGCACAGGCTGTGTCTGCACTCCAGCTCTCATTTGGAGTTCCCTGCAGCTCCCGTGACACAATACCTGAACACTGCACTCTGCGGGAGCACAGGGGTTACATCCATCATTTTACAGAAGCACTTAATGGGGGGGACACTGAAACACAGCCGGCCCCAAAGCCCCACAAGTGATGGATCTGTTGGGTGTGACCGTTCCTGGGTCCCACTGAAATCCCACAGCTCCTTTCCCAGCACTCACAGCCCAGCCTGGGCTGCAGCAGGGACACCCATCCTACCCGAGTCTCACCTGGGAATGGGGAGCACTGGCTCTCTACTCGAGTCACCCGAGGCTGTAGGGATTGTTGTCACTCCAGTGTGCAGGTGAGACCCCAGCTTGCAATATCTCAAGGTTGCCCCTGCTTATCTATTCCCAGGGATCCCTCTTTCCACAATGGATTGCTCCTCTGCTGTCAGCTGGCCGAGTTGGAAAAGTCTTCCCATTGAACAGGAAAAAAGGGTCCATATTTTTTCTCATTGTATTCCATCACAGTTTAATGATAGGAAGCTTTTACAATTTGTAAAATAGTGCCATGTTCATCTAATGTAGGTAAAAGAAAGAGAACAGCATCTGAAAAATAAAAATGTTCCTAAGTCTCATTTCAGGATCATAAATTATGTTTTTAAAATACAGTCTTCAACTTCAAGCTTCATTTTTTCTGTTTTCACTTCATAAAATAATAAATGACTGATTTTTGGTCATGACAGACCAACGTGGCAAGCAGATAGCGTGAAAAGGTAATACCATAAACCACTTTTTTCTTTTTTTTACTCAAAAGCCTCAAGTACTTTTTATACTGCTTTATTTACTTTTTTTTTTTCCTTTTCTGGCTGCTTATGTCCTGAGCAATTGTTTTTATGAGCACAAAGTGCTGTTTTTAGTGGAAGTCTGGAGGGGTCTGCACAAGAACATTAAGCAGGGTTGTGACCCAAGAGACTGAAGCTTTGATCCAGTAATGAGATCATCAGATACACTCCCAGCAGTGCTGCAGATGGGCTGCACAATAAAACAGAACTAACTACAGCGTCAAGAAATGCAGATCTAGAACAACCACACACACAAAGTTACTGGGGAACATAAGGGTGAAGAAATAAAGGCTGGAAAATTACTTTCACTCCAAGGACTAAATGATTATTGCAATTTCAACTTCAAAAATACAAACTGCATAAGTCATTTGCTTCACAAATATTATCTTGATATCTATGCGGTACAAAACACAGATTAACAGGGAAAATGGAGCTTTCCAAATGCTGGAAGAGTAGATGGTGTCTAATCACCTATGAAATACCTCATTGAACTATATCATGAAGGAAATACAGGTATAGTTTTTAACAGAGAACTCATTAGTTTCACTCTTAGTTAAGAAAGTCATCAGGCAGCAGGTAAATTCTGCTGCACTTCTTGTTTCCACAGTAGGAGGATTTTCAGGCCTCTAAATTGTCTTAAGGTTCGAGAAAGGACCGTCAATGCAGTGACTTTTGACACTGTGACATTGGGAACTGCATTTATCTATAGAATAATGCATTAGTGACAGCTCCTGTGCACAGCAACCAGCTGGTGATCAGTTATTGGAACCCTGATTATCCCAGGCTGCATCTCGCTGCAGAGAGACTCCTCATCTGCGTCACCTCATCAATTATCACTTAATAAGAAGTGTTACTCCTCTTTCAGTGTTCAGCATGGACAGAGACAAATTCTGACATTAGCCTAATGAAGTCTAATATCTCAATAAAGGGCACGAGTCAATAACTGCCATGAGCCACGTCCTACATTCAGCCAGTCCCTTAGAATTCCCAGGGGAGACATAGTCAAAGTATTAAAGGGTTCAGATGGTGTTTAAAAGGTGTTTAAATTAAAATATACAAGTGAAACAGAGTAATTTAGGTTGCTTTAAAGTCAGGATCTGAATATTGCTGTTTGCCAATTGCTAGTCAGCAGTTCTGCTTCTGATTTTATCTGAAAACGATAAAGAAAGAAGATTTCAACGCTCAATTACTCAGAACTGTTCCCCCTGCACTGTGTGCCAGACAAGCCTTGTCAGAGTCTTGTGTTTTACTTGTGCAAAGCATCATCTGCTTTATCCTTAGCCCAGATTTTTGAAGCTACTTTAATTAGTGTAGTTTGAGGAAGATTCATCTGTTCTAAAATTTATACCTGAGCTGCTTGCATCGTCGGCTACCCATAATTATTGAGGCTTTTTTAAAGAGCTGTAACTTATGTTTCACATTGTCTGAATTCAGAAGAATAAATGTGTAATGGTTATGTTAGAAACACTAATATTTATGAACACAGAAGTGGGTATTGGTTTGATGCATGTAATAAAAAGTAGTAATGCATGAAATACAGGCAGTTAATGCAGATTGCTCCTCTTTACGGAAGGAAAAATTAAGGAAGTCACATACAGACATACATTTAGCAACACCCCCGGAAAGTTAAATGTGACATGTCTCTGCTGCTCTGCACAACGGAAGATCACTGACCAAGCCCAGGGAAGGGGGAAAGAATGAAATGTGGCCTGGCCACAAAACTATCCCTGACAGCAGCTTGGACACACTCCAGTGTCCGGGACCTAGACTGAAACAGCACCCGCCAACAGCCCCCGCTGACCCGATCACCAGCCCTTGAAATCCAGACCGCTTAACACAGAAAGATTTTCAATTAGCAAACACTTCTTTCCCTAATTTTCCGCCCCTGCTGTAGCTCTTGTCTTGAGGATACAGACAGGAGCTCTGGCAAGAGAACTTCCGAAGGGGACAAGAGCTCGCACTGGTCACCAGCTGCCTGGGGTTTGGAACATCCAGCAGTGAACCAGCCACTGCCTGGTTAGTTCAGTAACAAACAAAGCTTTCAAGCCATCTTTTCCCCAAACCTAACATCAATAACACCCAGGTGACCGCTTTTTAAACCAGAATTAAATGGCTCATATTCCTGTTAGCACCCACATTCGCTCTAGATCTCTGAATACAGCGGTAAAGCAACATGGAAACCTTTATTACAAAGGATTATAGCCACATCTCAAGGGGAGACAATGAGAAAATAATGGTGTATAATTGCAAGTTCTGTTTTACTCAGTAGATATGCAGTCAGACCACTCTTGCCTGGCATATCCAGGACTTAGATTTAACTCTTCCTGTAAAAGCATTTCAGTTTGGCCCTTCTTCCTCCCAGGAAAACTCTCAAATCACCCCTTTTTAGTCTACACTTTGCTGTTCCCAGTCTATAAAGTGGAGGAGGAGGTAAAATAGACCAGAAATCTTTTCTCCAGCATGACTCTTTTAGCTGTGGAGCCATCGCATCATTTATTCATTTTGTCTTTTTAAGCATTTTGCGCAAAAACTGAACATCTCAGCTGAAGGCACTGAAACATTTGCTTCGCTACACATATGTACAGGGAACTTCCTTTTCCAAATCTTACTCCTAATTCCACAGAATTGGCAGGAATCTATAAACGCAAATGCAGACATAAATACTCACAAAAGTGCTCCCCACCACCTATAATTGCACTTTGATTCCAGCTTTAATGTTCAAGTCATGTATGTGTCTGCCTTCAGCAGTCAAAGTCTAAAGCTTTTATCAAGATAACCAACTCGTGAGTTTTGCACTGTGACATCTGAGAAAAACATTTTGTCTCGTACTTCCTGGAAGAAAAATGATTTCCATTAAGTCAGGTGTACAATAGTCATAAAAGCACAGTCTAATACTGTTAAAGAAATACTTTGACATCCCGCTGATAAGATCATTCTACCCTTGCAGAATGTCAACAGCTAATCATATTCTTTATCTGCACAGATATTATACTGAGAAATTGACTTTGCCATCTGGCTCTCCAGAATTTTTATCAGGTCTTTTTAATTAGGTTCAAATCATTGATTTCCATTGTTCCCCTGCTTCTGTCTTTTTCAGACTGACTCCATTTGCAGTGCACTGCAGCATTCTCAAGTGGAACCTAAAATGAATAGGATTTTCCCACAGGTTTTCACACTTTACATCTGCTAGCAAAAGTCCTGTCATGCTTGCTTAGTGGTGCATATAATTCAAATTTTGTTTTATTAAGATATGAGGATGACCAACCTATTAACAAAAAAAAAAAAAGTAAATCAAACAACCTTAAAATCTCCATATGAAAAATGGGCCCAAGGCTTATAAATTAGAGACATCTGCAAGGAGTCTGGGAGGCTGGGTTGCTGTAATTGTGATGAACATATTTAAATCAAAGTTGTAAAGACTTTCATAGGCCAGGACGTATTTCTATGTTAGATGGCTTTTTCTGGTCTGCTGCAATGCTAAAGGCATTCATGTGGCATTTCAAGTTCAGAAAAAACTTATAATACACAAATCTTGCTGCATACCTCACATACAGTAAATTTCAGTTCTCAGAGGAGAAGCTCCCACAAGATTATTGATTTTAAACCCTACACAAACCAGTAATTAAACTCTAAAGTAACTTTGGTAATGTTAATCTGTGTGGAAGACACTCTTCTGGGTAAGAAAAGTCTTTAGGAATTTGCATTCATAAGGGAATTTGAAGACAAGACCCTAAATAATTGAAGACTAATTTGACTTTCAAAGTATGAAAAATCCAGATCTGAACTTCCCTCAGAATTTAATGGATGGAGGGGCTTGGACAGAGACCATAAGCTTATTTTTGGTTAAAAAAACAGCCAAAAAAAGCAAAATCAACACAAGAAGAAACAAGCAAACACTGACCCATGACAACTTGGTGTTACAATCTAAAAGCTGAACAGCGAGGTTTACATTTTCTGGTCGTTTAAATTATTAATTATATAAAAATGTCTCTGCATTTTAAAAATAAAACACAGCAAATCCTTTGGGAAGGAGACAAAACCACTGATTCAGGGTCCACACAACAAGGCTGTCAAAGATTTAAGCTAAAATGACAAGATACAGCAGAACTCCTCCAAATGTCACTCACAGGGCACTGCGCTCACACTTAAGGTCCAAATTTATCCCCAACTTCCTGGGCTTTCTCACTGATGACCAAAGAAACTTTGGGAGGGAAGCTGACAAGCTGTGTTGGCTTGGGACTGAAGCTGTAACTTTCCTGCAGGGCACTGGTTGAGTTTCTAGTTGAGACAGGAAGGATTTATCACTGGAACAATATTATTTCCTTTTTTCCCCCCCTAGAAGAGAGAGCAAAATACGCTAGTGCCGACCGTGCAGGGATGCCGGGATGTGTCTGTCTCTTGATGCAAACAGAACTTTCACTGTGGGCACATAAGTCAGCCCAGGTGCTGGAGAGTACTTGGAAATTCAGCCTGCAGAATATTTATCTCCAGAGTGTCTGGAATCAAACAGAACCTGCCTCTCGCTGAAGAAATTACAACCCTTGGAAAAATTTTACTCTAAGGCTGCACTAACCCCATATCCACTTAATAATGTATCAATAGCAGAGTTTACTTCAAAACAAACCAGAGGACCTGCAGAGCAGCAAACCCAAGGCATGAGGATCAAAATCTGGTGGTATTTGCAATTAAAGCCAGCCAGCACACGGGGCTGTCCATGGGGCTGGGAGGGGAAGGAGAAGGTCCGGGAGAACTTTCCTAAGTTTTAATTGTAAGGAGCTCTTCCACTTGTTGGAGTTGTCCATCTGGACACTTCCACTGAGACATTTGCATTGGGATTTAGAGCAAGAAAAGTGGAAAGAAAAACCAGGAGTATGCTTGGTTTGCTGGTTTCCCAAAACTGAAATTAAGCTGCCTCACCTATAATTCTCCTGCTCTTATATTTTAAAAAAATCCCAGATGCCACTCTCAGTCTTTCACAGCCTCGCCTGTCCTCCAGCATCTCTAAGATCTTTGTGAATGGCTGTGAGATTGATTCAGCCTGTTGGGTTAATTTAATGTGGCCCAACTTTCTTGAAAACGTATAACCCAGCCCTTCGATGTTCTCCTATTAGAGCCTGTTTTGCCCTTTGGCATTAAAATTAACTGCTTCATTCAAGAAATCACAGTTGGCCTTTTTAATCCAGGAAAAACATATCAAATGCTTGTACTATCTGAGATTTCTCACTCAGTAACTTCTCATTTGCCAATGTGATTAAAAAAAAATGTTTTCCTTAGTGGTAGCAGACAGAAATAATGTCTGAGCACTTTACACAACTGCATCTCTTTTTGTACATCCACCTTCCTATTTCTGCACCTATGCCTTCACCCTCGGTAACCTTAATTCTTCTGTACTTCAGTTTTGAGATGATTTAACAACTCCTGATTTATCCAAATTAGCCTCCTGCTACCCTTTCTGTGCCTCTCTCTTCTCCTTCCTCCATTAAACGGATTAAAGCCAATAAAAGCTATTGTTTCTTCACAGTCTCTTTAACCTTATTTCACCCCATCCGGGTTCACACGCAGCACAGCTCAACACTCACTGAAGTTCATTGAAATCAATTGTTTTTTTCATTATCTTCCTTTCTTTCCTAAAGAGCACAAACTATTGCTTCATGATGCAGCTTCCAATTTTGTGCCCCACCAGCACATTCTCAACAAGTTCCTCCCAGGTAATTTCTCTCGTGTCCCAACTTCCCTTCCCCTTCTTTACTTCTCCAGTCCCACATGTAATTTTAATTTACGCCTTCATCTGGTGTTTTGATTTGCATTTTTTTTAAAAAAAGCCTTCACCTGTGAAAACCAACACCGTCTATATTTTAATTATATCTGCTGAAAAAATTAAACTGAGCCAACAAACCTGCAGTTTAATGAATGTTCACAAAAAGTCCCTAAAACCCAGGCTTCCATGTCTGGGGGCCTGTATCAGATTGAAGAAATCAGAGGGATTTTACTATTTATTCCTTACTTCTACAGACACTTAATCCCTGTTTATGTTCTTAAGGTAAGGGAATATCCCCTCACTTTGGTTTTTTGGTTTGTTTGGTTTTTTTGGGTTTTTTTGCAAGATATACTCCTGTAAAATTCAAATGCCATTTCGGATTTATGCTATGCGAATTATTCCTTCAAGTCTCTGTACACCAATTCCATCGTAGTCTGACACTGTGCTGAGACCTCCAGTTCCTACCTCTCATTGTATCTATTTCTCAATCGCTTTCTTGTGTTTTTCGTAGGGATCCAGACACACAAGGTATTTGATAGAGAAATATTATTCTTCTACTTGTTCCTCTTATGACATTATTATGAATAAAGTTCTCTAATTTATAATCCCTCTTCACTTGGTTCTTTTCACAGTTACAAGTGTTATTTCTTGCTCTAGAGGTTACTCAGCCACTCAGAAACACCACAGTGATTTTTTTTTTTAATTGATCAGAGACATTTTTGATGATTCATTGTTAAATGACTTTGACTCTGCTTCATCCTGTGAAAATACATTTGAATATATGGCATTTTCTATCCTGTGAGAAGTTCCCTGGCTGGTTTTGGCCCTCAGAGAGATCTGTGCTGGGGATATGAGAGCAGTGCAGGCAGAGCAGTTCCTGCATCACTGAGATGCAGCCTGAGTCCCACGTCAGCCTCCATAAGAGATGGAGATTGATTAACTCAGGTGTACAAATGCTGTGACAGGTTCATGCTTTTACTGCAGAGGATGAAGAGTCCTACAGGAGGACTGCAGAATATTCTTGACACATTTTAGCTGCCTCTTACAGACTGATAAAAGCATAGCCACTGCCACACAGTTCACCTCTTCAGCTTCTTAAACAATTTTCCCCCTTTCAGTGAATCTGCCTATATTAGAGTCAAACAGGTAAACTCAGCCAAACAAAGCCCTCAAGTGTTTTACCCAGTTGAGAGCAATAACCAAATGCTCTCCTGCAACCACTTTTCTTCAAGGTGGGAGAATGAAGAGCCAGGCTTTCATCTGCTACAAAGCTTTCTCTGCTGTGAGGAAATCAATAACAGGGGTGATGACTTCTCAATTATCCCTTCAATGCATTTTCAGTTTCCCTGCTTTTACCACAGTTTACCTTCTTCCCAATTCAGTTTTCTTCATGGCTATGCCACTACCCAGATACTCACAAGAATGAGAAACCTTTCCCCGTGACACTTGAAATAACCGAAACAATTTAATTTTACTCTGAAGAGTTCGTGAACTATTAACTATCATTTAAGAACTGTACCATTAAAGAACTATATACATCTAAAAGGACAAAACTATTACCTCTCCCATGATTATTTTCTCTGCCCTGTGATGAAGGCTATGCAGATGATAAGGAAACAAACTAAGAGTGTAATTGACGGGGTCATTTCTTCTGCAGCATCCCCAGCAGGGAGCCGTGTCCCAGGCCAGGCTGCCCTCGGGACAGCCCAGGGCAGCAGCACCCACAGCTGGGCACAGGCACGGCTGCAGCCCTGACCTTGGCACCTCCCAGGAGCAGCTGGGCATGGCTCAGCTGGGAAGCCAGCTCCTTGTGCCAGACCCCACGCAAACGCCACAGCTCTGCCCCAGAGCCCGCGCTGTTCATTCCATGACAATATGTCGAAAACTGATTAAGAACAGCATAATTTTAAAAAAATCCATTGTGTGTAGAAGATAAATAGTGCATTGTTCATTTCTGAGTTCTTCTGAAGATATTCAGTGCTTTCTGGTGATTTTCTCATCAACAAAAAGCCCAAAACCTCAATAACACCTATTAGCTGCCTCTGAGCTCGACACACACCACTTGCTGATTCAGTCTGCTTGATCCACATTGCCAAAAAAGTAAAAATAATAATACTTACACTAGTCAATGGTGTGCCTGCCTGGCAAAGCCGTGTCCTGTGTGGCCACTTTTGGCAGCAGGAGCTGAGGCTGGAGCACAATGTGCTTTTCCAGCAGCCCTGCACTGTCACACCATTCCCCAGGCTGGCAGGGCTGTGTTGGAGGCTGTGGCAAGTGGAGGCATCCATACGCTGTTAACCTTTTCAGACCACTGCAGAACAGATGGTCCCAGATTAGCTGGTGAAGAGCTGTTAATGTAACTATCCATCAATGCCTTTAATTACAGTTTGCTTGTTTTCAAAACAGCCCATATTGATTTTGTTTTTTTTTAAAGCAGAACATAAAATAAACTGCTCTGTAAACACCGAATAGACTTACAAACACAAATAGACCCAGCCAGTGTTGTTCTTTCTCATCCTGTGAAAGCTCCATGTGAGCAAATCTGTATAAAATTAACAAAAATATACTGTAAATATAGGTGATCTTAAGGTGTGTCAAAGGTTCCCTTGGACCTTCTCTACTGAGAACAACATTTTAATCACCTGTTCCCAGAGTCCATAAATTATGCACTGTGTAAAAAATTCTATTGCAAAAAATCTTCCTGCCTAGAAAATGTAATTTAAATAAAATGCACCATTTTCTGCTTTGGGAAAGAATAGACATATTTCCATAAAAACCTTATGGATGAAAAATTACCTCTGCCTTTACGGAGTTAGGATATCAGTTTGGTAAACTCTCTGAGGATATTACAGTGAAAGCCATTTCATTTTTATTTTAATTACAGCGAATTACTTGTTAAATGAAAAAAGTCTGCCACAGATAACACACTCACATACCAAACTTTCTTCCTTCAGGAGCCCGTTGATAGCCAATCCAGCTTAATGAAGTCCAAGCCATTTTCTGAGCATGTTGCCTGGGCAGCCAATTCCCTCAGTCACACGAGCACTTTCTAGACATGAAGTGACATTTCTTCTCACTGCTCCCAGGTAAAACCAAGTGGAAAGAAGAATCACAAAGCCCTGGTTTTAATTTCTTACTATTTTAATGCCACAAATCCAGATTCTTTAGATATTTTTCTAACAAAGGCACTCTGGAATAAGCTGCAAATTAAAGCATGACAAAGTTACTGAAAATGCACACATCCTTGGGAAGATTTATATGCATGAATAAACTAACTGAACCTGCAACTGTAAAGCATTTTATTTTTATCTGCAAGGAAAGGTTATGTTTGGTGTAATAATTTTCTTTAACATATGATAGTTTAATTCTTACAAATAACGCTTTCTATTTTTAGAGAAGAAAACTCTACAAGAAGTCTTTGCCACAGCAAACTCCTGAAAACTGTCTGTGTTTTAAGAGAAAGATTTACTTTTGCAAGGTGAACAAAGACAAAAAAGAAGCAATTTTGGGATCTCTACCGTTTTCTTTCGCTGATTACCTGGAATGCCAGCAAACACCAAGGTTTCACTTGAAAAGTGAAAAGTAATTTTACTTGAAATTGTGAAAAGTGCTCTATTGCACCATGGCAAACTCTGGCAGCTCTGCTGTGCATCAGCTGCATTTATCTGCTTAAGGCCACACGACACTAACCTCAAAACCATAGGCTGAAATTAACAGTGAAGTAAAAACTACTTTTCATGTCTTTCTTCACATCATGGTTGTTCCCCCAAAGCCTTTGTTCCACAAAGGAACTATTTTGCTTGGTTTCTTAGATCAAGAATTCAAGTAGTGTTTTATTAACGTTTATCCTTAATAAAGGCGAAAAAGGAAGGTGGAAGGGGAGTAAGGAAAGAAAATGGAAAAAACTAGTCCATGGTATTCCTCCTGAATTATTTGGAATGTCAAAATGGCAGGCAAACCTGTAGGTATTTTGCCTCAGGGCCTACCCTTGGCAAGGCTCAGCGAAAGCAGAAGGGGAGAAAAGTAAAGCAAGCGATGGTAAAACAGAAAAGGCAAAAGCCAGCCCCAGATGCTCTGTCTGTAGGCACGCAGCTCTGTGTTTGTATACACACGTATGCCCAAATGAGTGTTCGCACACACCCTTATCGTGTGCCAAGCAGGACTGAACCAAACACACAACTTTCTAAAATATGCCAACCCGCGCCAAGCGTGGCATAGCAGCACAAATAAAATTTAAGAATAGTAAATGTATAATAGGCATTTTGAACCCGCTGCAAACATACGTGGCCAGGACCTGACCTGACAGACCGAATTAATAATGGATCAGCCCGTCCCAAGGTCTCTTTCTGCCACGACCCCTGAACCTTTCCTTCAATGACAGCTCAAACTCAGTTGTAATTCATTCTGTTGCCTGTAAATTGCTCGACATTTTTGAGGCATTAAAGCTAGTCTTTGATTAGTGATTAGGGTGTATCTTTATCTATTTTAGAGTAGTATTTTAAATGAGAGTTCTCTGACAGGCCGTGGTGTCGCTCACGGAAAGGTCATCGGTTCCCTCCTGACCCCAGACAGCAAAGGCTGAAAGTCAGAGTTGCCCAGTGGCACATTTTATCCTCTGCAAGCAGCGAATTGATGGGTTTGGTCCAGAGCTTCAGTGGATAAATATCCACATCCCAAACTGTCACCAGAACGGGTGTTATAATGTCATTCTCAGCAGAAGGTCAAGGGGTGAGCTGGCAGAGAGACTAAATTGTGTTTGCAAACCGAGAAGGCAAGACAAAAACAGACTGACTGGGTGGCCTACAAAAAAACCCACCCCATTCCTATAGCTGATCCAGGGCTGTTGCTCCAAGATTCTTGACAACCTAAACTCACTTTCCAGAAGAATATACCACTGGCAGGATTTCTAGGACAGTGAACTGCTGACAAAATGCAATAATTATTAGCAGCTATGAAACTTACAGATCCAAGTAGCAAATAATGTTTAGGCTGTTGCAAGCCCCTCAATCAGCCTGTACTTTATAAAATCAACTAATTGAAATTAGCAAAGGAAACAGCTGCTCTGGTCTTACCTTTCTCCAACCTCCTGCCAGCAGAAGTTTAACCTTTGCTCTGTAATGTCCAAATAACTGCACACATTCCAGTGACACCATTTCCACTGATTCTTTTCTTTCAGTATTTTTCTTTACACTTTGTTTAGATTTTTTTCTTTAGAGTTACCCAAATTTGAGTTTACAAGATTTGTTAGGAACCATATGTGGTCACTTTTTGAACAGCTGAGCGTTTTCTTCTGCTCCACTTTCTGCCTTTTGAACGCCATGGGGAAGAAATTATCTGTCTCAGACCCTTCTCAAAGTTTTTCTGGTCTCCAAAAGAGCTATGCAGTGTTTGCATGATGCATTTTCAGGCCAGGACTGTACCACAGTAGCACTAATATACAGTAAATCTTGTTTAAGAGAACATTTTATTCTAGCATTTGCTCCTTGCGCACAGCTCGCCCACAAGGTGCAATTCCTTCCACGTGCCTGATTTGGGATGGATTTTTTTTCTGGATGAAGGTTCAAAGAATTACTGTCCTGTATAGTGTTCCTGCCCACTTCTACAAATAATTGAATGTCTTTCTTGTTTTTGTTGAGAACCAACCCCTAGTGCTGTGGAAGGCAGAGGATAACAGGGCAGTGAGGGTTGTGCCCCTGAGAATGATATTCTGATGATATTTTACATTCTGTCAACTCAGGGCCCTTCTTTTGGAAGTTAATTCTGCACAGATGAGAGCTCCTCAGTGGAAAGCCTGTTTGACATCAGTGGAAACAAAAGAGAATTTAACAGTGGCTGAATACAGTTTAATACAAGCTCTGCCCCTGGTGATATTTCTGCTCAGGGCACAACGAGCTGTGCCTTGCTCACCCCAGTCTGGGATGGATGGGAGCTTCAGAAAGTTGTGGTTGTCTGTAACTCCTCTGAAACTGGGATGATCCAACAGTGTCCCACACTGGGAAACGACCCTCAATCGTGCTGCTGTGCTTGCTCTCCTAAGTGCAGTTAAAGGATCCCCATAAAACACCTGCTCCAGACTGCAGGAATTCTGTTTAAAAAGGCAGGTAGGCAGGAAAAGACACAAACTCCTCTTCCTGCCACATGGCAAAAAGCAGAATAAACCACAAATATAAGTATTTTTCAGGTGAAGGCACTGATCTTAGAGAGAGAAGGGGTTTCCAGCACGAGTGAGCTCCAGAAGATGAGTGAACTTAACCAGTTCATAAATATCTTGGCAGCCATATGCACTAATACTCAATAGAATTAATTAAATAATTGCAAATCTCTTCCACTCAAGTCATTACAGCATATAAAAGGGAGCTACTCAGGTTGTTTCCTGACACGGACAGGAATACAAAGTTAAACAGACATATTAAAATGTATAACCAAGCTCTCTGTTGTAGGGACTGAGTTTGTTTTAGCAGTGCCAATAAATGTCTGCTTCCATGGGTTCCGTGGTAACGAATGTTCACCAGGAGGTACATTTTAGAAACAAGAACCAGAGAAAACCTCGATAAACACAAATGGGGAGATTAGAGATGTGGAGTGAAAATTAAACCTCTCAGGAATTTCCCTTCAATTTCTGTTATTTAATAATTTGGGAAAAGCACTACTTTCAGTTTTGTCATAGGACAGAAATCCAGTTTTATAGAAGATTTGAAAGGTAACCAATTTACTTATTAAAAATGTAGGAAACATGAGTGACAGCATTACTGCGTTATTAAAATTTAATTTTAAATATAATTTATAGGATGAAAACTGCTCTTTCTTAATCATGCTCACTGCCATGGAACAGCTTTAGTAAAGTATATTATTAGATAATTTTACTTTCCTGTTAAGAAATTAATTCTGAGTATTAAAAATTGCTTGATATATTACACATATATCTCATTTTATAGATGGATTTTTTTTAATATAAATATCTTTTTTTCCTTTTGAGCCCGGCCACAGACTTTATACAGGAGGACCATAGAAGAGAGGGCAGCATGGGTAAGACATGTCAGCCCACTGGTAGGAAAGGAGCAATGGAAAAGGGAAATATGCAGCTTAAGCCATCTTTTCATGGGATCCTAAAATCACATTGTTTATTGAGACTGATCCTTGCCAGGAAGAGACTGATTGGAATCTAAATCCAGCGTCCTACAGCTCAGTTAAGGTGAGGATGAATGAACCAGACCTCTTCATTGCAATCATTTCTTCTTAGCAGGGACGTTGTTCCTTCAGTCTCAATGAAAATCCAGTTTTAACAGCAGTGCTTAATTTATTGCCAAATTAAGCAGGCAGGATTTTCAAATGAGAAAAGGACAAAAAGCATGTAATTCAAATGCAGCAGCGCTGTTCTCTTATTAAGATTGGTCTCTCTACACTTTCAAATAAAAGCCAGGGCATAGTCAGACCTGACAACTAACATTATCTGACCTCTAAACGTGTTTATGAATATGTGACAGATTTATTTTAAAGAGATAGGCTAAGATGTTTCAGATAAGTCACTCTGAATCAACTCCACACCGTGATTAAATATTACTGATAAGTGTCAACTACCACAGTAAGCCCACTAAGAAAAGGCAAAAAATAAATTTCTCCCTCTAAAAAGTGCAATAATCTGAGCTTTTTTAAAAGTCTCCTGTACAAGAGCAGAGGACAAATATTTGGCAAATAGGGATGTCACAGGACTCTTACAATATAATTCTACTATCACCTTAATTGTCATGGAAAATGCAGTGAGATGAACGCTGATATGAGCATTACTAAAATTCTGATCACTAACATTCTCAGGAACAGTGTTAATTTTACATGCTAATTGAGTAGATAAAGAGAATTAACATCCCTGAGGGAGAAAAAGAGGTTGTCTGAGGTAGGATATGCCCCTCAGTCTGCAGTCAGATGTGATTGTGGATGTGCTGTGTTTCCATAAAATGCCAGACACACTCACTGGCTTTCTGCTTGGGGTAGAGCTCATTTTTTCCTTTTTAATTTTAGAAGGTTTATATGTAGAGTGAAGCCCAGTGTGATGGATTGTTCTTATGAGTGTAATGCCTTATTAATATAAATAGCACTTTCATCAGGGCATTATGGCAAGGGGGTACAATTAGAGGTGGGATAATTAACGCGGAACATGCAAATCTTTACTTTCAGGGAATGCTTAATATAGGACACTGTGGAATGTTGCCTGGCTGTAGGAATACCTCGGTGCTCTCTTTCAATCCTCATCACTGAGAAAGGAACTTATTCCTGCAGGTTATTCAAATCAAACTGCAAAATACTGCAGTGAAAAAAACCCCACCACAAACACACAGGGGAAAAATACGGCAACAGAACAAACCAACGGGCAGTTTATGTCCTTCCTTAAGCAGAAAAGAAAAACAAAGCCAGCTACTAATTTTCTCTTTAATAAATGAAGTCTACTGATAAACTTATTGATAGACAGATATTCTGGCAACAGATTGTCAAAAACATGTCACCAGGCCACACACGTAACCCCCGCTCACTGACAAGCTGTCTGCAAAGTTAATCTAAGAACCTGTAAAATATCCCAGGTTTGGAGTACAAATAATTTAGTGATGAAGTAAATTCAGAATAAGTTAAGTGTTATTATTTGCATTTTTAAATGCATACAATTGTTAAATATGCAAAGACCTAAATTTGACTTCAATATTAAGAGATATTTGTTATCTCTAATAGCAGAAAATATGTATTCACAGCTCCCCAAGCAAAAAACACACAGTTACAAATGCAATAGCAAGTGCTGCTTCACGTGCTGCCTTTGGAGCAGAAACGGACATCTGCTCCTCCGTGCCAAACGCTGCCGCGCTCGGTGTGAGTTTAATGGTTGAATTTCATTTTGGGGGGAAGATTTTGCACTGGTTACTTATCACCAGACTTAAGATTTACCTAAATCTTTTCTGAGAGCTTGTTCCATCCCCAGGTTCCACATTGTGCAGGCATCACATGGGATAAAGATGTTCGTAATTACTTCAAGAGTCCAATTCTCTTTCTTCTGCTCCTCCTCAATCCTTCCTCTGCTCCAGCAGTCATTAGGAAGAAGGGGAAGGCCCTTGTTAAGCAAACCATGTCCTGCTGCACCAGTAATTGCTTTTGGTTGTAGCAGCTGTTCAGTCGTGTTAACACCTCCTTAATGATCCTGGGAGATACTCAAACCTGAACGGACTCAATCCTGAGCAACCTGCTCTGTCTAACCCTGTTTTGAGCAGGGGTTTGGACTGGTGTTCTCAAAAGGTTCCTGAGAATGTTGTTTTCTTTTCAGGTGTTTTACTTTCATTTATGTTTATTGCTAGAAAGCCTGAGATGTAAAATGAAAGTTGCAGTTAAGTCAAGAAAGATCTGTCTCCACCCTCTTGTTTCCAGATGATTGAGCCCTAAACCAAGTGGAACAGAGGGTGTGTGGTCACTGTGGAAAAGAACCAGCTAGAAACTTCCCTTTATCTCTAGGTGGTGCTTCTGTGGCTGACAAGCTACTCCTGATCCCTGCTGGTATTTCCTGTAGGATGTTGCTGCCTTATCCAAGAGGACACTGCTGCCTCAGAACTGGCTCAAAGCTCCAGTAGAGACTCAGCTGCATTAAAAAAGAAACCTGGCAGAAAGAGCAGGAGGAAGGCATTCAGCTTGGAAGAATATTTGCAGGACAGGCACTGGTAGGAGATGGGTATCAGACACAAGGAGGTCGGACACACAACTAATAGGGTAGACACAAGAAAAAATAAAATATGTATTACATATTGACCCCAGGATTCACATATTACATTGAGAAATACACGGGACCTTCTCCCATTTCTGAAATTCCAAGAATTAATATAAATGGACAAATATATAATAGAACAGGACATAAAATGTCCTAAGCAATGCATCTGCTCTCTACTGAACTGAAATATGTCGATGCTTACACGTCCCTTAGGCCAAAGACTCTTTCAAATGCGATTTTTGGTAGCTAAAGCAACATTTGCCTCCAGCACCTGCCAAGAATCCATTGAGAACTGAGTCACGTGATTTCTCAGTACACATCATCTTGGGCTACTGTCAGGATCTGGTGGTGACCTGATGTTGAGTGCTGCAGCAGGAGTGCACTCCAGTTTTGCTCAGGAAAAAGATACTTTGCTCAGAAGATCTTGGCCATGATGAAAGGGAAGGCAAAGCCAAATCCTAACACAGGAGGAGGAGACAGACCTTCCACACGGGCTCAGGAATTGCAGCTGTTCGTGGCACCACCTGGACTCAGCAATGTTTCTTCTCCTCCACTCTGTGTCAGGATCAGCCAATTCCTCAGAGTAAGGTCAGAGTCTCTGTCTTGGGTGGTTTAATTCTCCCTCTCCAGCCCCAGTCAGGCAGCGCTTTCCTGTCAGATGGAGCACAAGAGGCCCAAGCTGCCAGGCGCAGTGGAGCTGGCCCCTTCTGGCTGGAGAAATCCTGCTTTCCGTGCCTGCCTTCAGTCACGTTTGGCACAGCAAGGCCACCAGGGGAGTTCAGCGCTCCAAAGGGCTTTGGAGACCTCCCTGGGATGGCTCTCCCAGCTGCAAATGATGCCCCTCACCTTGTGCAAAGCGCCTGTATGGAGCTATAATGGCTTGGCAGCTCTGCCCCAGTGAGGTGGGCCAAGCCTCCCTGGGGCACAATTAACAATTAACTATATCAGACAATTAACAATGCAGCCAGGACTCCCTGCATTCTCATAAAGCTTTCTTTAAAATTAAATCAAAGCTAGACTTCTAAGTCAAAAGCAGGAAACAGTTTATGTCTCTTTTAAATTTACACATCTAGTGGTACGACACAATAATAATCATCAACCTATTTTTGTTACAGATAGATATGGAAAAGACAGAAATTTAACAGATTGATGATGTCAGAAAAGAGATCTCATAAATGTGTATTGGTTTGCAGTGTGCCATGTTAAAACCAGCTACAAGAATGCAGCTGGGCTTCGTTAACACACTGGTAAGAACTAAAATGAGATATGAGTGAGGAGTCCCTGGACTGCCCCCCTACCATGTACTTGTACAACCATAAAGCACTTCCCAAAACTGCTTTTTTCCTGCCCAATGGAGTCCTGGAACTGGAGCAGTCAGGTACTGAGGAGCATGCCCACACGGATTAGCTAAAGGGATCCTTTCTGCAATTTCCCTGATACTTCTGTTTAGTTTTCAGATTCCAAATAAAGAAAATATTATTTGTAAAACATGCTAATTGAACATTCATTAGAATGGAATCTACACAAAGACACCTTCCAGAATATTTTGAAAAAATCAAGACAAAAATTAAATAAAGAGGCACTGCAAAGTGAAGCAATTAAATCAGCGAGGCTGCCCCAAAGTGTGGTTTTATATCCCAGTCTAAGCAAGACATGCAGTGTGCTATTTCTGCTCTGATACATCAATGTAAGCATAATTTCACTGAAATTGGTTTAAAAGCCTCGATTTCCAAAGGAAATGGTTACGCATTTTCATAAATGTTTGCTTTGCATGAGAAGACTTCTTGTTATAAATAAACAAACAAAAAGTAGTAGAAACTGAGTGAGATTAGCTCTAAGAACCAAGACTAGCCTCAGAAATAAATTTTTTCATTTGAAGATACTATTATTCCTTCTGTTACAAAAAAAAAGGCAATTAGAAAAGTGGATATTACAACTGAAACTATAAATAGCAAATAACTGTTTGAAAAAAAGTCTCTTGATTTGCCAGAAGAACTTGGTTTTGAAAAGCAATTCTAAAGTATTTCCTATGCGCTTCCTTCAGTCATGTTATATGGCAAATGAAAAAAATTTAAGACAAATTTGACACTTCTGTCAAAATTAACACATTGTTCCTCTGTCATACCTTTTGTGGCTGGCACAGGTGGGAGTTGGGATTGACTGTAGGAAGAGAAGCCGTGTTCAGCTGCAGATTTATAGGACGCATTTCAAAAAACCCTGGTGAATCCAACACTTACTGCAAAACTTTATTCACTCTTCAGCACAGTGGTTCTATTTCTGAAGTTAAGGCCAAGCTCAGCAGGCATTTTAAAATTATCTGGTAAATACCAAATGTCACCTGCATACATATATGGGGCAGCTACACAATACAGACTGTCCTTTAAAAATTCCTTTTCAGGCTTTTGTCCCCAAAAATCTGTTTTCTTTTTTCCTGACAAACTTGTCTTGTCCCACAAAGCCATTTATTCCCAGCGCAGAAACACCTCGGGCTGGCACCTCTGAGCAGGGACCCCCAACAAAGGAACAGCTTTCATTCAGATAATTCTGATTTTGTGAATGGCTGTTTGAGGCAAGCTGTGTGGAGAGTGAATACAAACACCACAAAACTGCTGGACTCACAGAATATTTTGAGCTGGAAGGGAGTCACAAGGATCATCAAAGTCCAACTCCTGGCCCTGCACAGAACAGCCCAGAAGTCACATCGTGTGTCTGAGGATGCTGTCCAAACACTTCCTGAACCCTTGGGGCAGAGACCACTTCCCTGAGGAGCCTGTTCCAGTGTCTGACCACCCTCTGGATGTAGAATTTTTCCTAATATCCAACCTACACCTCCCCTGAGTCCCCTTCATGCTGCTCCCTCAGGTCCTGTCACTGGTCATGAAGGAGAAGAGATCAGAGCCTGCCCCTCCTCTTCCTCACACAAGGAAGTTGTAACTGCTCTGAGGGAAAAAGAGAGTCATTTTATCACAACTGAATATTTCATTATGCATAAAGTCTTATCAAATATAACGAGATTTAAAAAAATTCCTGTATTTGCATTAATTGGGTGACCGTTGCCACCCAGGAGTCAGACACAGAGCCTGGGCTGTACCCTCCCCCTTGGTGGTGGTCACTCCAGGCCAGGCTGGGCACTCAGTGCACATGTTTTTGTCAGAACAGTTGTGCTGCATTTCTGTTAGAAGATATTGGTATTCTAACAGCAACCTGGGATCGCAGGAACAGGACCTTGGTGATCCTAAATGCTTAAAGACCTGTGAAAGAACAAAACCCCGCATTTTAAACTTATGGCGGTATTTACCTTTTAAAGAAGACAGGGAAACAACAGCAAACATCTGTACGCGGGCCTGTGCTGATGTGGAGAGGATACCCTGCTTCCTTTGCAGCTGCTGGTTGGCTTGGAGTGCTCTGTCAAACATTTTTCCTTTCCAGGGCAAGATGACACAAACAGAAACTTGTGTTCAGTCCTCACTTAAAAGTTCTTCAAGGCCACAATACCCGGGGAGGAGGAAGGGAAGGTGATTGTGCCAAGGTGCTGCTGGTAAACACATACTGATGGAAAGCCAAACATGAACTTTCTGGGTCAGTAAAATGAACAGGAAGTAACCAAAGTCTGAACAGCAGGAGTGAGGAGAATGAGAACCTCCCAGTCCAGACACAAAATACTGCAGCTTACAGCTTCATCTTGTGAGATCCTACAGCACCTACGAAGTAAGTGGAGACTATAAATTTATATTATTAGCCAGGCCATGTTAATGGAGAAAGCACCCAGACTTACAGCTCCCAAAATAAAAAGCAAAAAGGCGAACGAAAATCCAGAAAATCCAAACATTCTCTCCGGGACCATTGCAACCATTGCAACTCCTGACCTTGGAGTTTTGGACAATTCTGTGATATTAAAGCCTCAGTGCCCCGCTGATCAGCCTGCAGCTCCAACAGCTCCCCAGCTCACAGACCAGGCGTCCTCACCAGGCAGTTTCCACTGTCCTAATTTAGAAGACAACCTGAGACCATCAGTCTCCTTTAGTTTAACCAGTCTATTTAGCATAGCCAGTGCTTCACTGAGCAAAAACCATATCCTGTTTTCTCTTCCCAGATCACTCTGGTGTCTGCTCTCGCAGAGCGTGTGATCTATGGCACAGCCCCAGCCAGCAAGTAGCAGATTAAATACAGACCGAGCAAGAGTGGTACATGAAATTGATAAAATAAGTCTGGATTTATAAATTATACATACATTTCCCAAATTGTCATATCTCCCAATCTTCTCTCTGCTGTTTGCCAGATTTTCTCCCACCAGTCACTGTCACATTGCAGCTTCTTCTTTCTTTTTTATGTCCTGATTAACAGGACATCTATATTCTCCCTTGAGCTCTCTTCCTCCCAGCAAGATTATTTTCCATATCCCTACAGAGGGGCCAAGAAAGCATTTGTGAGCCTGAGATGCTTGTTTTTCAAGATATACTATGTGATCTAATAAAAGATAATACTTTTTCTTATAAATGTAGCTCCATGAGCACAATTCAAATGCTTCAATATAGGTTCGGAAAAAAAATCTATATGAAAACAATTTATTCTTAGATTACTTTAAAAAAAAATCCAATTTAAACACTTTTCCCTATATGTTAGGGGATTCTATTAATCATTTGGGGGGAATGGTTTGACTCTTCAAATATTGATAAAGACCATAGATTTTGCAATAGGGAAAAAACAACCAAACATGGAAGGATCAGATTCTCCTGGCAGTATGGATTCTTCAGTGACGTCCAGGACACTTTTGAAAACCTCTGCGTTCACATACACCCTTTGCACCTCCTGCTCTGTTTTAAAACTTACCCATCAGAGTAATGAATCTAGAACAAACACACAAGCAAGGAGTACTCACGGTGTTTTGGGGTTTGGGTGGGGTTTTTTCCCAACACTTTTACCAAGCTGTACAACTCTAACTCCCTTGCTTGGCTCTCGACACCCAGAAAGTGCTTGGAGGCTGTGCCGGGTGTTGCAGTGGGGCTCAGCAAAGAGCCCACGGCTGCAGAGCTCTGGAGTGCAGGTGGGTTTATTTGCCAAAACACAAACAACAGAGAAGCACACGATTTTATCAAGGAGCAAGTACCACTGAAGCACCACATTTTCCCAAGGGAACGATGTATGAGGCTAGAAAATGGTTCATTAACACTGAATTTCCTTGGGTGCTTGAGTAGAACCAAGCCACGTGTAGCTGCTGCAAGTTCTCTTCATACTTTGTGCCCAGTTTCACAATTTTATTCAAAATCCAGGGCAGGTGCCCACAGGTCTTTTTGTTTTTTCTCTGCAGTGACTTCTCCCGGATATTTCCATCTTGAATAGGTGCCACTTTGTTTTCCAAAATGTGTGTTTTTGCGATGTGGATATTGCACACGTGAGAAGCCCACAGCAACTATGTAAGCATCATTTTACATGATGGGTTGATAGGAAAAAACCCTCTTGAAAACAGAACTGCCTCGCAGTTTTACTCTTTAATTGCACGCTCTGTGTTGCTTTTGATTTTTCTTTTTTATAATGGGCTTTGGTTCTACAAGTCAAGCTTTTATCCCTAAACGGAGGAGAAGTGTTCACGATACACAAAACAAAGTGTAGAAAATATCAAAATAATCTGATTGGTTTAGGCAAGTCACTGGTAGAGTTTGGAGAGTTCAGCGGTTCAAGGAAAATGGTTTGTTCTGCTTGTCTTAAAGTAAAATGAATTTACAGTAAAAGGCAGCGTCTGTGCATGGACTACACAAGTACACATCAGGCTCACCCTGGAGCTCAGCTCGCTTTCTCTAGCACAAAACAACACACAGCACAAAGAAAAAGCAAAGTCCTTGACTGTTACAAGGTACATTTCTCAGGTGTCTTCCCTCCCACTGCTGCAGAGCTGCCAGAAGAAGAATGAGTCTCATTCTCAAGCACCAAGTTTGTGTGACAGACACTGAGCTCGTCCCCGTCTCCCTCGTCAGCAGGGCAGTCAATGCGTTCAATCCTCTGCTGTGGTGCTTCCATTGCAGAACTCGTTGTGCGGAAGAGACACAACAGTCCAGCCTCTGGATGTCACATTTTATTCAAAATGTTCCTTTCTACTGGGTGGTGTAAAAGCACAATAGTTCTGAAGCGAGGGGTGGTAAAAGTCATCCCGTGTTTCACTCGTAATAGGAATATTTTGTTGAAGTTAATAATAACTATGAGTTGATTACAATTTCACGTGTCCATGCTGAAATTAAATCTGTACTGCACGGTTTGACCTTGAAAAATGTTTGGGTTTGGTATCTAGAAGACAAAAAAACTCAGTGGCAAAAAAAGCCCATAGTTTTTGAAAAAGAAAAGGATGAGAGTACGAAGAACATTTTAGGATATGCTGTGCTTTGGTAAGGAAACGCATACATGGTGTTAGCAAATAGCACATTTATCACCTGACTGCCTAGGAAAACTACTGTTACTTGAACTCCTTAGACTTTACACATTTTAAAGAGAAAGGCTGAAATTCTGTAAGGGTTTGGAGAATGTATTTAACCATTAAAAATCAGTTTTTGCTGCCTGTGAAAGATAAGTTTTGAGCTTGTTTAAGACTTTAGACATTCAATGATTTTCAGTCATTAGGTGTTGCTCTTCTGAAAGCTGTTCACCTCAGCATGGCTTTTAGATTTATGAATCTTAGCAAAGTAGACCTTACCATGGTTCATCTGTTTCCCTGCATTACTCTCATGCTAAATCAATCTTCAGATTCATAAAACAAGCCTGTAAATATTAATGCAGGCCACAGCAGTCTCATCTCGGGTAACTATCACAGCAGAAGAAAACTGGGGAAGCAGCAGCTTTTTGAAAGCCCTTTCCAGCAAAATTCAACTCCTGAGCAAGACAAGAGAAGACAATTCCAGTGAGGAAAAAATGTAAAATAATACAGGAAAAGAATGGATTTCATAAGGTGGTTGGAGAAAAACAGGAAAGGGGAAGGCTGAAAGTGAGGAAAAGCACAATGTGCTGAGAAATTACGAAAGGGAAGAACAGAATCAAGGAAGAAAGGCAGAGAAGAGAAGAGAAGAAAGCACACAGCAGTGACAGGAAAGAGAGTGCATAACAAAGTGGTGGAAAGGAGAACAAACACCAACGAGGTTCTATTTCCTTTTCTTCAGTTTCTGGGAAAGCATCAGTGAAAAAGCACACAATGAAATGAATGAATGGGTATATAAATTGGGTAAGATAGCAGTAGAGGTCGGGGCACATAAATTCAGATTGACCAAGAGCAAGAGGATGCCTAGGGCTGGTTCCTAATCCTGTCACACTGAGACAGCAGCACATATTGCCCCGGATTTCTCCTTGGAAAAAACCTGCCAATCTCTCCGTTTCAATCTTTGACATGTATCATCCCATAAAGTGATGATGAGTGGCATCAGGTTTCTCTGGTTTTGAATGCACTGATTTATATTGATTCCTTAGGGGTTTTTTGGTTTAAATTTTCAAATTTCTGTTTAATTAATCTTTCTTCAGGTTGTCAAGTCTCACGGGTGATTTTTGTAAGCAAATTCTCTCACCTGGCTAGATTTTCTTCTGCTTTCATGGCTTTCTTGCATTTTCTCAAAGAACAGAAGGAAAGATTAAAGGGGCATTGGGCACAGGCAGCAAAACTGGACACTCGTCTTTGCAGTGATTTTTTTTTTTTTTAATTGGCAATCAAGAAGAATTAAAACAAGAGTGGAAAAGAAGAACTTCTGCCAAGACAGAGAGAGCAAGAGCCTGTATTCCTGCTTCCAGTTTCTGACAGGATATGTTCAAATACCTTTCAGTTCCAGTATGTCAGCTCATGTTTCACCAAATGATGTGACATAATGCAACCTGACACACCGATTGTTTTTTGACAGAAATGTAAAGAAAAAGAGCGTCTCCGCTCTGCTGGTAAGGAAATAATTTTAAGCAGAGAAACAGCCAGATTTCTGCTAAACATTAATGCATCAAAGTGTGATGGCCTTGAGAGCTCCGCTCTTCTGCCAGGGCTGGGGACAGCTCGGCTGCAGGGCGGCTCTGGGCTGTCCCCGTGCCCCGACAGCTCTGCTGGGTGCCCTGAGCCAGGGCTGAGCCCCTTCCTGCCGTGCAGTTGACACCGTGGTGTTCGGCTGCAGCCCGGACTGCAGCCCAGATGTGCCACAGCTGGGGCTAAGCCTGACCAGAACGCGGGGCTGCGGCTTCCCAGCTCACCTCGGAGCTGCCCCAGCTCTGCAGGCTGGGCTGGCCGGCGCTGGCACCCGCTGACCATGCCCTGAGCATCCCTGCCCCTGCTCCTGAGCTCGGCCACACCGCCGCTCAGAGCTGCCACCGCCCCCAGGAGCAGGGGCAGCAGGATGCGGTCCCCCTGCCTGATCCCACCCGGACCCTCTCCCTCAGCCCCAGCACCCAAATAAAAAGTGTTCACTGCCCCGGGAACAGCCATGCTGCATCCCTACAGGCCCTGCTGGAACCTGCCAGCCCTGGTGGATTTTAATTGTAAACCTTTTAATGTCAAAGCACGTTTGTAGGGCCCTGGGTGAGTGGATGACCTTTAATTTTAGACATGTATTATGTGTTCAGAGTGATTAAAGGAGGAATCAAGATCGGCTTTTAACAGCTGGAAATTTCGTGCAATCAGTTTGAGTATTATAATTTTGGAGCTGTTCAGCAGCAACATTTCCAGAAATCTAGAGCTTTTTGTTTTTCCATTTTATTAACTATTCTCCAGCAGGTCTACCTGACCCTAGAAGGCTGCATCTGCCTTCCTGGGGGCACAAACTGTGACCAAAGAAATGAACATTGGGGTAATGCAAAAACTGGAAGTTGTCATCACCTTCAATCCAATCTGTGACCAATTTCCAGGTGAAAGACACCACCAAGAGAAGTGGGCAAGGTCTAATAGAGGAACCCACAGCCTTCTACTGTTGGTCACACAAAAAGTCACGAAGGAAAAACCACTTTTTTGAATATTCCAATGAATGAATTTTGGACACACAGCTCCTGTGCTCTGGTAGCTGGAAGTCAGGGATATTTCCAGCCCTTTTCCTGCAACACGGGTTAGTTTGGCTCCTGGGTTGGTGAGAGATACAGGAAAGGGACTGCAAGCAGTATTTTTTTTTGTTCTCTTCCCTGATAAGGAGTGAGAGAATGGGAGCAGAGTGGCAATAATCCTCTGTGTAGTTACTGAGCCCATTCTGTCCTCTGTGCTCAGGTACAGAACTGCAAAGGAATTTCGATAAAGAAAAATAGGTTTTGTCTTAACCGACTCTTGAAATTCTTTCAACTGGGGAATTGCAACAGTGCTATTAAAAACCAGTTTTATTGACGCGACACGTTTCCTAGGATGGGCCATTAATCATTTTGTGGTATTGTACCAATAGTGCACTTAACATCTGAAATTCAAGCAAAATCCTAATGATACAACTATCAGGAGGAAAAATGGAGCACTGAATCTACCTAAACTGCTGCTTCTGCTGTGACTGAGCAGCACATTCAGACCAATACCTATCAGCTGGATTCCTGCTGTTAGTGTGGAGTTTTATTCCTTAAAGTATTGTTCCTAAAAAGGAAGGAGGTGAGCAATGTCATTCTTGTCCCCCACCTGCTCGGAAGAGCTGCCTGGATATGGAATCCTGCCGTGTCCTCGTCTCTGGGGTTTCCTTTCCAAATATATGCATAAACATATCCTTGATGATCACACTGGGCATCTGTTTCGGCCCCAAGCAACACTGATTATTATGGTTCTACACCAAAATAACTGAACGAGATAGAGGCTGCAGGTTTTGCTCCTGTTTTCCAAATAACAACCTGTCCTCATCTACGCGTCACTAAAAGAGGATTAATTTTGACTTTACAACGTGTGGTGATTTCAAACCTCTAGAAAAGCAATCTGTTAATGTGTGACTACCTTAATTAGCATCCATGACTCTTATTGGTCCTGGCTGCTCCCCTAGAAGCATTTTTTTGGCAAAATAAACAAATTAATATTATTTTAAAGAGCAGAAGGGGAGGAAAGCAATACTGTGCATATAAAAGGGAGGTTCAGAGACAAGGAAGTCACTGGTACAGAGCAGAGATGAGCACGGCTGCAGACCCCAACCAGCAGTGAGCACAGTGAAGCCTAAGGATGAGGAAATGACTAATGAAGGTCAATGGCCTTAAGTTAAAGGAAAGTAGATTTAGTTTTGATATTAGGAAGAAATTGTTCCCTGGGAGGGTGGGCAGGCCCTGGCACAGGGTGCCCAGAGCAGCTGTGGCTGCCCCTGGATCCCTGGCAGTGTCCAAGGCCAGGCTGGACAGGACTTGGAACACCCTGGGACAATGGAAGGTGTCCCTGCCCATGGCAGGGGGGGAACCAGAGGAGCTTTAAGGTCTCCTCCAACCCAAACCATTCAGGGATTCTAAAAGGCTTCCTGCCGGTGCAAAAGCTGTGCCAGCTCGAGTCCTGTCCCTGCTGTGACACCCCAGGTAATTGTGTTAAGGCCTGAAATTGGCACGAAGCAGCTGGTTCTGATCTGACTTGGTTTCTCCAGCTCCATATTGTCTGTAAGGCACTGGATTTGAAACAGCCCTGCAGAGTTTTGGTCCTCAGTGTCCCTTGTTTCAGGGTAAATCCCATATCTGCTCTACCCCTCTGCTCTGCTTTCCTCCACATCCCGCTGAAGGCAAGCCAGACAGGGCATCCGCAGTAACTGGAATTTCCCTTCAGATTTCAAAGGTTTTGGCATGAAAACAGGTTTGTGGCAAGTGTAAAACAGGGGGGTGTCCAGGGAGCGGTCGGTGAGCACAGACACCTCAGCCAGTCGTGAAGCCCACACCATCACACCGCCCTACCTCAGCCCAGGGTGAGCAAAGAACGCCACACGCACAGCAGCAGAGCCACAGAAACCTGCAAGGGGCAAGAGGAAGGTGCGAGGAGTCAGAGCTGAGGCGCGCTGGGGAAAAAAAGATCGGGAAACACAAACTGCACTAAAGCTCTTTTCTCACCAAATTAAACACGACTATCAATCTGCTGTGTTTTTGCAGGCTGGGTTTACAAACACATTAGCTCACCACGCTTCTTATAGCTTTAATAAAGAAAAAAAAAAACCCAGCTCGAATGAGTAATAGTCAGTTTTGTTGTCTGATAATAGATTGATGGCCTTAAGCTTTCTCAAAGGAAATTCAATTTGAATAAGGATTAAACTCGAATTGTCAGTGAAGTATCCATCCACAAATGCTTATTTCTCACATTCATTCTAAATTCTGGTTGTACTTTGTCTTCCAAAACATCGTGTTTTGAAGCTAGACGCAGCTAAATCACTCAGTATCCATACTAATAAAGATGCTTAATGTAAGAGCATTGTTTTTCTCATAATAATTCATGTCTCAAAAGGGTCTTTCATAGCACCACAGGTAAAGAAGATGTATCTGTGAGAAGCATCACAAGTATTGAAGCAAAAGTAAACATTGTTCTTTTATTTTGATATTTTGGTTGAGGCTTTTAAGTTCAAGTAATTAACTCACGGTTTTCTTGTATCCTTCTGCTGCTTCTTCTGTCTCTGTGTCAAAATAATTTCATCAAAACACTCACAAATTATCATTTTAATGAATTTCTGACAAGTTAATGTACTCCTTGTAGAGGTGTAACTACAGGTGAGGTTTGGGTTTGATTCAACGCCTGATACATTTGCTGTTTACAGAGCAGGAAAAACACTGGGTGTGGTGCTAAACCGGAATAAAAGAAATTGAACTCGCATTTGCAAACTTCTGACCATCTTTTCAGTCAATAGTTAAAATACATGTCATTCAACTGGCCTCAAATACCTTTACCCCAGATCTAACAAGAGAGGATCATTGCAGCTGTGGAGTGCACACTTGGCCATGGGCGGGAGAAGCCACAGATCCTTCTGAACAGCCACTACAGGTCAAAACAAGCTCAGGAGGTTTTGAAAGAGCACTCACTGGAGCAATCTGAGGCAAGCAAGGAGATTATCTAATTAATTTATGAGTTTTCAGTTCCTCATATGTTAGCTGCCTAGAGTAGCTTCTCCAAAGATGCCCTAAAATGCAGCAATATGGGGAACAACCAGAGAAAAAAATCTGCTTCTTGTGTAAGGCAGTGAGGAGAGGAAGACAGAAAAAAATGTGGGTTTACTTCTCCTGTGCATGGAAAGGAATGGGGGTAGAGTTGCTTTAGACACTCATTCAAAAACATTTTCCATAAATGAACTAATTTTGAAATCACCTATAATTGAACGCACAGATAATTTTAGCTTTGTACATTAAGTGTAGTATTGCAGAAACTGCAGAAAGAGGAAATGGCATGTGATGTGTTTGTTGAATTTAGAAACAGCAAACTAAGAGGAAAAGTGTATTTTTCTCCAAAAAAAAGACTCTGGCAGTTAGTGGAAACAGTCAAGTCCTAAGCAGGGTAATGAGCAGTAATGCTGCTCTAAACATTACTCTCAACATAAGAAATAAATAGAAAGCAATGAAAAATAGACTCTGGATGAGGCATTCTTCCTTGAGCTCACTCCATTCAAGGTGATGACTAATTAGGAAAATCTCCAAAACTGAGTTTTGCTTTCTTTAAGTGCTACAGTGGAGATAACATAAATATAACTCAGCCTCATCAACTGATTCTGCTCCTGAAAATAAACTTTTTAGCATATGGTCACACGGTCAGGAAAGCCAATATATAGGAAGAACAATTCTTGAGCAGCATGAGAACAGTCTGGAATTACATGCTAGGGCTCACACGAGGGGGTTTCCACAGCCATAATTTCATCAAATAAACTTTAGAGTTTGACAGTTAATCACACAGAAATACAAGGAGGATTTCCAGGAAATGTTTACATTGTTCCACTCGGCTTCTGAACAGTGGGATCCATTTCTGATGGAGGAAGCAGGAATTTTTCTTTTTAGATGTAGCAGATTTCTTCATCAAGTAAAATGAGATGGAAATAAAAGAGCTCAAATTGCATCAGGAAACACTGCTTACCACGGGGGAACTCTGCATCCAAATGCTCCACTGATTCTGGCCTGCACCATATGGACAATACCAGCAAAGCTCTAACCCATCATTCCTGCACTGATTTTTGATAGCAGAGCCCATTGATCCACCTCCTGATAGCGATTTCCATGAATGGATTTGGTCCTACATTGCCCTAAGTCCTTTTTTATTTTTCTGGTGTTCTAATTTATCAGCCAGGCTCCTGATACATCTCCTGTTAACAAAAATGGAACTACAGCACCCCCTCCAAGATAAAGGGATTCTTTCTTCAGAGTTCTTTGAAAAGAAATATATTGAGTGTATGTGATATCTACAGAAGCCTTTCTCCCACTGAAAGGTAACTTGAGCAAGACTGGATATCCTGATAATATTTTGGATAAGTAGATGGCTCCTGATCCAATCACTTGTGATACAAATGATCTGTAACTGGGGGTATCATAAAATCAGAAATGTAAAAAAATGATTTGTGCTCAAAGGTATTCTCAGAAAAGGAAGATAAAGTGCAGGTGAGGTCATTGCGAAATTTCCCCTGCAGGAACAAATGCAAATGTTGTATGTGCTTCACAAACCCTGAAATACAACAGGAGAACATTATTGTTTAGAAAATCTTTGCCAGAATTACAGAAATAATATCAGCACTTAAACACTGGTAGGCTTCTTTACTCATAAATCATTACAATAAATTACAAGTCTCCAGTAGTATTCAGTAAAATGTGTAAATGGCAAAATCATTTGTCACAAAAACCTCGTCACCATCACCAGCTGCTTTTTAAAGGAAACAATAAGAAAGAAATCCAGAATTTGCATAATGAAGCGCTTTAAACATCCTTGTTTGGTTTTCATATTTCAGTGATGATCGGGTTTATGATCAAGTTGAGTCACTTATATATTTGGAATTTCTTAGTTCACTCTTATTTGACAATTCCTTTATCCAGTTTGTTCTGCAGAACTGATATTTGGCAGTGACTTTTCACCTGCCTTTTTCTTCCAAACAGAGCACATCCAAAGCTGGCGTGACTCGGCGAGTTTTGACTGTCTGTGCACAAACCCAGATTTGTTGTGGGAAGGATGCAGAGTGTGCTTCAATACCACCCCTGCTTGTTTAACTGTATTTCCTGAAAAACTGCACAGAAAAGAAAAAAAAAAAAAGAGGAATAAATCGTTGGATAAGTCAACTCGCTCAACCTCCCTTTCCGTTCCTTCGGTTTTGCTCTTGAGCCTGCAGCTGGCTGCATGTTTGGTGCTTCCACTGGGAAATGGAGAGCTCCAGTCTGTGTTTATGTAGGATCCATACCCTGCTTGTCCTTTGAGCTGTTTTCCTACCTCCTTCTCCAGCTGTGGTGCAACAATCACCACCCTGCAGCGCCTGGAGGCCACTGCTGCCACCAAGCTCCCAGGGAGCTGCTCCTGTGAGCAATTCCAAACTTGCCCCCGTCCCAGTCAGTCTGATTAGCAAAATTCTTCCAGCCTGCCGTGTTTGCTAACTTGGATCATCTACCTGAGGAGCACCCAGGTAAGGAAATCCAGGAGATTACAGAAAGGATTGCCTTCCACAGGGAATGTTGGCAGGGAGAGGAAGGGCTGGGGGGCAGCAGCAGCTTCCAGCTGGTAGGACTCCAGACAGGAGCATAGATCTGCATCAAGTGAGCCTGGATGCACAGGGAAATGAATATTCTGCCCTATCTTTGCACCAGAACACATCTGACTTCTATCAGCTGCAGGAGAATAGGCACCCCCTGACCCAGCATTAAGTCACAGTTTTACCAACAGATGATACTTGATTTAGCATAACCTCTTCGGAGACAAAGTTACTCTCTCAGAAACGTTCATAAATATGATCTGGCAGAGAACATTTCTATGAGTTCAGCAGAATGTCTTGTCTGGGCTCAGCATTTCTGGGCTGTGCTCCCGGAGAGCACAGTTAATATCCCGTGGAAGTGCAGTCGGAGTCCTTCAGACAGGGCAGGGAACACCCCCTGCTAAATTACAGAGATTTAGAAATTAACTCTTCTGTCTGTGTAGAAATACAGCAGGGCAAAGAAAGTAACTGAACCTTTTCTCAAGCTTTGCAGATGCATAAAAATGGTGCAGAGATTTAAAATAAAATTTTAAGAAAGATGGAGAGTAACTGTATTGACATTACATCCAACTTAGGTGACAATGCTGGACAGAAGTTTTTTAAATACTCCTAACCATTATTAGGCACAAACAGATCCTTTCCTCAACATCAGTTACATGCTCTTTATAATCTCTGTGTTAAATATTATCTGATTTTCCTCTTATACCTACAACATTTATTAGCATAGCAATTTATATTTAGTAACATAAATTATGCTTTTTGTGCTAAGATTGTGAAAAATGCAGAAGTGTTTACTGCAGCTGCTGTGCCTTGCATGTCCTCACAGTATTCTGATTTACTGGGTAATTTTTTTCAGCAGATCTCTTAGCATAAGAGTAAGCAATTTTGCACCCTACCTATGTCATGTTTTGTTGAATCCACGTCAAGATGCCAGTGCCCTGCAGCACCTGGAAATGTGCACTGATCTTCTGCAAAACTTGTTTCAGCTCTTCAAGACTGAAATTGATTTTTCTCAAAGTGGCATGTGAAGGTACAAAGTGTACCTAGTGATCCATAGCTCAAATGAGTGTAACAATACCCGTCTCAGTCGTGGAGGAAGCAGTAACTTTTTAAGTCTTTGCAAGAAACAGTGCAAGAAAAAAACAGACTGTAGTGAAGAATTTATCTTGTAAAATGCCAGGCAGTCAAGTTGTTTCACTGCTGCTGGAGGCTATTGTCAGAGTTGCTAAGTAAATGGTAGAAATAGTTTTCTTTAATTGGAAAGAGCTGGGATACCATGGTGATGTGCTTTTTATAGTGCCCCGACACAAACAGATAAACCAGGATTTCTAAACTCAGATTTTATCATGGCATGATTTGCCCAGTTGTGTGGCTGACTGTGAAAGGCTCAGTTCCTCCCTCTGAACACCGAAACAGCCTCTCCTTGCTCTCCCACCACACAATCCTGTCTGTGGGGCTGAGGCGTCCTGAAGGGGAGGCAAGTACAGGTCAGAAATTGCCTTTGCACACAGAGTCCAGTCGAGCCTGGCTCCTGCTCCTCCCTCCTCAGGGATTCCCTGGAAACCTGCACTCCCCCCAGGCAGCACTCAGGGGATGTCCTGGAGAGGACAGTGACCAAGGCAGTGCCACCAGTGCCACCGCCCTGCTGCTCTGCCAGGCCACGGTGCTTGCCCAGCACGTGAGCCAAGAAATGGCCTCGGATGGGATTTCACCTGCAGAGTCCCTGACCTGTCAGCTAAGAAAAAATCAAGGAGCCGAAAGATAGAACATGATTTATCACAGCTGTGACTTATTCTGGACTTTCACAGTTTCACTGAAAAGTGTATGAACAACGAAGGTTTTGCTGCTGCTGTGTCCCGAAATAAACACCTCAATATTAAAGCAATTAATGTTTCTACCTGCACTGGTTCCTGCAGAGTGCAGGGTTTTAAAAAGCCTATTTACTTCTCATTAGATGTGTGTAACTAAAGGAGAGTTTTCACAAGCCCAAGGAGAGCTGGCACCTCAGTGAATAAAATAATTTAGGCATTGCAACACCTGAAATAACAGATCTTTGCAGTTATGAGTGAAAAGTGACCTTTGTGGTTTTAGTTCCTATTTTTTTCTCATTGAACGTGATATTTCTGTCTTTTTTCTCCTACTTGCAAACAGGGATTGTAAAAAGTTGGGGTTTGACTCTCTAGAAGGCCATTCAAGGAGAACAGGTGCAGATGCTTGGCATTTTTCAAATCCAAATATAAACAAGGAAGCACATCTGAGGTCTCTCAGCTCCTGGATAAAATTCCAGCACTGAGGAAAGGACTTGGGGGTCCTGTGGTCAGGGAGCTGAACGTGAGTCAATGGTCAGTTGCTCTTGAACCAAGTCAGAGGAACAACCATTCCCCTCTCACAGCACCACACAGATCAATACCCAAACGTGTTTTGTTCCCTCTGCATCCATCTGATGAAAAACTGCACAGAACTCCCAGGCTCTCCCAGATGCCATGATCTGTGCTCAGTAACAGAGGGAATTGTTTCTCACCGATCTCGTGTGCTCAAAACTGTGGTTATAAAACACTGAGAGTTAAATGGAAAATTTGTATGAAACCTGACAGAATCAGTGTCAGTCTTGCAGACACGAAAATGCATCAACTGAGCACAGCTCTGAAGGCTCAGGCTGTGCCAACACCAAGTTTGTGCAGTTCTGACAAAATTGTATGGAAATGAGTGTTAGTAAATTACAAAGATGATCTCAGCTAAGATTTTATTTCTTTAAAACTTTAATGGCAGGTGTAGCTTTTAAAGAACAGATTATGCTAATTATATCCCTTGCTTGCAGTCACATACCTTTTTAAATAATGCAGCTCCTGATAATCACAATTTCAGTGTAGCTGTTGGAGGGAATAGCTCCAGTTGAGGATATCATTCCCGGAGTCCTTCAGGCTGTACTGCCAAGCAGGTTTCTGGTTCTGTTCACAGAAAGTATAAATGAGGATTAGACTCCAGTAATTTGCCCGTGCTCTGGCTGTGATTAGCACGGTGTGCAACAGGGAACAGTGTTCGAGGGGGTTCATGGGCATGGAGGGAATCCTGTCACATTCCCAGGTCCCTGGGAAAAGGACCTGCCACGGCAGTACCCAGCTGCTCCTGCATCCCAAATGCAGAGATATTAATAGACTGCTTAACTTTTACTAAAAAGGGAGCAGCTAACACAGTCTTACTTTTAAATTATGGTTCATTAGGCCTATTTCTTAACGTGATTAATGACATATCACTGCTCAAAGCACGGGACATTCATCAGCAGAACTGTGTGCCCTTAGCACAGGTGTTGAGGGAATTCCAGAACGATACAACACAAAGTTCTACTATTTCTGTGAGGGTCTGAAATGACAAATCACCCCAGAACAGAAACCATTACAATCTTGAAACAGGAATTAATTTGTGTGTACTTAGTGAGACATATTTTCCTCTGGAGGTGCAAGGATTTCATAAACCTGTGTGGGTAGGGCATGTGACCGTAGAGGTAAATATGAACACAGGAAAAGCCAGATAATGAGAAATAGCTCAAATTTAAACATTATCCAGTGCAGAATGTGAGACAACAGGAAAATAACCTTTCTTGAAGACAGAAACTAGCTTTGGTCAAGGTTTTCTTAACGGAAGAAACATGTTCTGAATCTTGAATTAACAACAGAGAGAGAGAGAGAGAGAGAGCACTGACTGTTCTGTAGAATGCTGACCAAGGGCACAGAGAAATAATACAACTTACTCCTAAGCATCTCTGTAATTAGAGCATGAAAGATCAGTTCTCAAAATCAGTCACTAATTACAAAAAACACCTCATGAAATAAGTGCCCACAGGGAATACTGCTGATAAAACTCAGAAGCAGACCAGGTAAGCCAAAGACCCTGAGGACAAAAGCCCTCAAAATTCCGAGAGAAATTGAAAATAGCCTCAAAAGTAAACAGAGGCAGGGAGCCTCGGTCCCTAAAATGTAAAGATGGCAGTGAAATTAGGTAATCAATTAGAAATAATGGAAGCAGGTATTATTACTTATTACTTTTTGATCACATATCGTACCTTCAGGTTTGTTTCTTGTTTTACCGGGAGTCATGAGTGACTTTTTCTTTTCTGCTTAGTTTTGTTCATTTTTCATTTTATCTTCCTTTTCTTCCCCAACCTTGATTGTCTGTCTTGCTCTGTTATTTCATCTCCTCTTTCATGTATACTGTAAATGCTGCGGAGTAAATACTTGTTTCTTTGTTATAGGTCTGCAGAGAGCTCTGAATAACCCAGCCATGATCTAAAAATGAGGGGATTTAAGTTACAGCATACAAATAAATGAATGAAAAGGTGTTTGTTGCACTTGAATCCTAATAGAAAGAGATTATTAATTGATATTAAACACTGATTTTATTAATTTAGAAAAAAAACAAGGGAAAATCTTGTAGGCAAACAGGTCTTAAAAAAAATATTTCTACACAATCTGTTGTAGTTAACTTCAGAAAAACTTCCTGGTTCTGCCTTCAAAAGCAGAGCTATTCTGAAAGAATGAAAAATTAGAAAAAAAAAAAGTTAATAATCTGTCCTGTCTATCAAAAGGAGGCCTGTGAATTATGCAGTGCATTAGTGCACTGACCCCTGTGGAAGATTGAAAATTGACTCTCTGGAATTGAAATTAAGGAGCTGTTGCGAACTCTGACATAAAAAAACCCCATTTTTCATGGATCCAATTGATTCAGCACTGGCCATTATTAAATGGACATTCAGATCAGAATGCAACGTGTTTGTAAAACGTTCTGGGGCTGGTGAGGAGCTGCTAACGGCGATCACAACTCCAGCCTGACCATCCTCTCCAGCTGGTGACCCCAGCTGCTGCTGCAGCTCAGCTTTGTGAAGAGCCAGAGCCTGGCTGGACACCAGGACAGGGACGCAGCCCCGTCCTCCCCTCACCCTCCTGGGGCTGGGCTCTGCAGCAGACAGGGGTCTGGATCTGCAGACAGAGCCCCTCCAACTCGTCCAGCAGAGAAGACAGCTTTTAATAAAGCCGCCGTTCCGTTCAGCAGATCACAGCCTGCTCTCAGAGCGCTGCTGAAACACAAACCTGGCCAACCTCACATCACTGGCCACGAGGCTTTGTCGGCCGCCTGAGAACGTTTGACTTCCTGCCTTCCTAACACAGTTCGTTCAACCCCAGGGAAAAGAAAAATCTGGAGTTTGTAAAAGATGAAATACCAAAAATAGGCAGCAAAATGAAGGCTCTGAAGCGCAAGTGCAGCTTCACCATTGCCTTTGTGAGGCAGAGACTCTGGTTTTCTGAGCCCCTTGGTACAGTGGAAGTCACTCCAGGGCTTCCTCCAAACCCCATCAGGGTCCCAGCCCCAGCCAGTGGGAGGCTTTCTGAGAAATGTGATGTTTGCTGGGTGACCTTGATTGCAGTTTGAGGAGAATGTTTGAGAATGGCTGATACTCTGCCAAAATAGTCCTGGAAGAGCTCTCAAATGTGACATTTTATTTTTCATATCCGTGCAGTTACTTTTGTGTGTTTCTAAATCTGACTTCTAAATTTATCCCCTTAAGAATTTCTAAAATAATGGTATTCCAGAATAATAATTGTTAAAAGTTTTCATGGTTTGTTTTGTCTCCTCAAAAACTGTACTTACAAAAGTGAAATTTCATCCTTTATCTCACCTCTACCTTTGAGGTTTTTTTCTGCTCTTTAGAAATCAACAGTCTGCTAATAATAGATACTTCACACAAGATGTGTTAAGTGGTGTCTTATAAACAATGTTCTATAGCAATGGATTACTCACAACACTCCAGCCATCTAAATCAGAACACATTTTAACAAAGAAGTGGAAGATCACCTTTTTGGAGTTATTATAAACTTTGCATTTAACTTTTTGTCTATTTAACTTTATATTTCCATTTTCAGGTATTAGAACCTTCACTGTCTGTAAAATCAGAATAAATCTGTGCCTGGTTTAGACAAAGAAATTTTTGTTGGCTTTAAGTCTACCGTGTAGTTTCATCTCTTCAAGCAACCATGCTAATGCAGAGAAAAGCGAAAGGATAATTCTCAGATATTTTTTAGGTTTCCGCCTAAGTCACTTTTATTCATCGTTTGGAAGAAAAAAATCTTAAAACAGAAATTGGTTTATTTTTTTCCCTCTCCTGGTTTACTGTCCTCACCTGTTTTTAGCACTTCCATTTGTGCTGCTCAACCTCTGACCAACACATTTTAGAAGTGTGCAAGGACAAATGTGTTTGTCCTCTTCATGTGGTGGATCCTTTGATTACAGAGTGTCTGACCAAGCCTTTCTGTGACACAGCATGAGCAGAGCTGTGGGGACAGCGCTGGTACTGCCTGCTCAACATCTGTGCCATGAAAAGATACTGCCTGGGAAATGAATTAGGCATGAATCAGTTTTTATATCCCCATATAAAACAAATATGAAATAAATCAAATTATTGTTTAATATGCTTAATTATCTTTTAATGTGTCTCCAGTCACATAGCATATGTCCTGTAAAGCACTTGGTTTGGTCCTGTGAACATGTCATGTATATCTTAATGAAGAGAGATGGCACAACAGGTTCTTGCCAGAGTAGGAATCCACTGGAAAAAAATGAGTTATAATAGAGATTCCTGCTCTAAAAACTGTGTTAGTAGAGGCATAATTCATTTTGAAAAGGGTGCATTAATTAGAAGTTCCTTTCTCTGAAAACAGTGAATAATCCATTTCACTGATTAATATTTATCAGGGAATCCTTGAGGTTGGAACCTCCTGAGCTCAGCTGCTCCAACCCCTGCTCAGAGCAGGCTCGACTCAAGCAGGTTGCCAAGGGCCTTGGGCCACTCTCGTTTCTCTCCAAGAGTTTTCTCCAAGAATTCCCCTTTCTCAGCCTGTCACAAACCCATTGCACCACCTCAACTACCAAAAAGTTTTTTTCCTATATTTAATTTACATTTCCTGTATCGTGATTTATGCCCACTGCTGCTTATCCTGTCACTGGGCACCACTGGCATCTGATTGTGGGTTTTTAAAGGAACTGAATTCTAATAATTATTTATATAAAACAAAATCTGTAAAAAAAAATATATTTACAATTCTGAAAAAATACAAAAAGTGCGGCTTAATCCGAAGTGTCTCCTTACAATCCCTGCTCCTGGTAGAACACTGCACTTTCAGAATGTGATAAAGCACCTTTCAGGAAAAAAATTAGCAGTAAAAAGGACTTTGAAAACTGAAAGAAATTACAAAGATTATTTGTAAGTAATTCAATAGTATTTGCTTGGATCTAGACAAAAATGGGATGTAATCCAAGTGATTTTGTGGGCTAATATCACTGAGATGAGCAATTTTCTGTTTCAGAGTACACACTGAGTCATTAAAGTCTGGATTAAGAGTATCACTGACTGATAACCTTGCCTGCATGAACTGCAGCACAAATTTCTGTATGCACACATGGAATGCCACACACTCAGCTGGGCAACGTTTAATTTACTGAGCCCTCCATTTTTAACAAGTCTGGAAGAAGGAACCTGTTAAATGTCTACAATATGTTCACCTTTCACAGTGCATAATAAAGTCAAACACTCTCTTACAGCTCCTTCATCGCAAACATCCTGGCAAAGAAATGAAACCCTTAATGGAGTGAACTCTTCTGCAGGTGGTGCTTGAAAGCATTTTCCCATCTCAGGGAAGCAGCATTTTACCACTGCACATCCTGCCAGGCCTTCAAGTGCTCCAGAGATCACCTTTGGTGCAGCTTCTTCAAGCATCAGGGTGAACGTTTTGCCGTGGGTTCTACTGTAAAATTAGATTCATGCCCTGCACTCCTGGGCTCTTGTATTCAGATGATAATTTTCACTTGCTTCTTGCTATTCTCAAGGAAATAACCAGCTCCATATGACTCATCGTTTGTGGGAGTTCAATGCCAAGCCTGCTTGCACACAAAAGAAAATTACATAATTATACTAAATTTTGCAAATCAAAAACTTCTTTGTAATTGCCTTAAGATTATTTCATGTTCCATTCTCAGAAGATGCTTCCCTGTGTAGCCATTTAGAAGGAACATTTATTACAAAAGTTAATTACAGTTTGTTAAAGAATCAAATGGGCTTTTTTTGATCTTTTGGGGTTTTTTGGTTCCAAAGAACATCTCTGTTACACGCATGTCCAAATTTTGGGGTTATGTTTCAGTTTTGCCCCTATTTTTGACCGTCTGATTAAGGAAATGTCATGTACATGTATCTCATCAGTAAAACACATTTTATTGAAATGGCATATATATATTGGGCAAAAAAATGCCAAACACAGCATCACTGCTGTTCTTAACAGTCTCTGAACTAATATTTTAAAATTAAAAAGGAAGGGAAAAAATACAGAAACATTTAAAATAAAACACTATTTCAACATACAGATGAAAACAGACAGGACTTTCAAAACATCACTTATTTGGAGGAAAGAAGGGCCAGGAAGAAAATTGATTAAAAAAAATAAAAGTGTTCCCACTTTCTGACATACATTTTTGTGGGGTTTCTTGGAGTCCAACACCGCCAACCCAGCAGTCAGCAGCTGTTTCTGATGTGTTGTTTCCTAACTCAGCTACAGTCTATCACTTGAATCTCTAGAGAAAGTTATTGTCTAGGAAAACTGAACTGGTAAGGGGGAGAAAAAGACCAGAAAGATCCCTTCTAATTACTGCTATATCCATTTGGGGAAGCATCGAAAATCTCTCCTTATTTCTTCCAAGAGAGTAGAACCAGAGCAAAGTCTCAGCCTGAGCCCAGCTCTGCCTGGCTCCTGAGAACGCCTCCCACCAAATGGGATTTCCGGACTCCAGGCAGCTGGGGAGAGCTAATAAAGCACTTCTCATAATTTAATGATAACCGGTCACAGAGTTCTGTTTAGCCAATTCTAATGCTTCAGAAAATTGGATTTGGATGAGCTCTCCGCACCTGAATTTCCTCTCCCTTTGCATTTCCTGCAAAGGGCTGTTCCATAAAATAGGGGCCGAGAGCTTCCCCATACCCCGCAGTTCAAGGTGTGTCAGTGCCTTTGCGAACACCAGAGCCCTGCTTGTGTTCACCAGCTGCCGGCAGACAGGGGCAGGAAATGCGTGTTCTGGCAGTGCCAGCTGGGTGTTTTCTCCCACCTTTGGCACTCTCCTCTGCCTTTCTCTGAACGCTCTGCAAAGCAGCTCTCCCCGTTCCTCACCTTCCCCTCTACCTCCGCACGTGGAAGCAGAGAACAGGGGATTCTCAGCCCAATACTCTTTTCTCTCTGCTTTGGGGACAACTTTGAGACAAGTTTCAGAGCCACTTGACAGATTCACAGCTCCTGCCTGCAACCTTGGCTGAATTCCAGCCTCATAATTGCATTCCACCTACCCCAAATTCTCCCTTTAGCTCAAGTGGGATCGTGTGCCATTTTCTGAGCTCTGATACTTTGCTTACAAACTCCCACTGAAACTAAAGAGAAAGGCAGGCAGGATCTGGTTCACTGGTCTAAACCCATTACACACAACGAAGCAATTGTTCAGGAAAGCCAGTGAAACCACGTGCAAAGACCTGGGCTGGAATGCTGAACCAAAAGCTGCTGCAGTCCCATTACCAGACTGGTCTGTGACAGCCCTTAAGCTCCTGTTCTGCTTGATTCAAAGCGGCGTGGAATGAAAATGTTGTGATTTGGAATCTGGGACTCATAAGCAAATGCCCAGTATAAACTTTAGAATAACATTTCCCCTGCCTGAAAACTATTAAGTGGCTCCATTTTTATTTCAGTGGGGGAATTAAAGGTTTCCAAAACTTTGTTTTCCAGGAAAAAGAAATGTCAGTCAGTAGTGGAATTTGCTTTTCAGGCTCTAAAGTAAATCTCAGTCTTGGATTAGAGGGGTGACTTGAATCTTCCAGAAGTTCTAGGTTTTTTCTTTATTCTTCCAGTCATGTGAACTTTCATTTGTACTTGAAATATATTACTAAACATTTGCAATTCTCTAATTCATGATTAGCAAATTGATCATGAAACCTAAAGGAAGATAAACCAGTCAGAAGGACTGACATTTGCAAGATAAAAGCAGTTCAACATGAGTTAAATATGAACTATTAAGCAATAAGATTCTTGAGACTTCCAAAATCTTTTGGTGTTTAAAATTTAAAGCCAGAACAGAGAAGAATAATTAATAAGAGGAATAAAAATGGCATCTTGATGCAGATGGGAAGAATGGGTATAACCATGCATACGAAAACTGGTCTTGAAGAAAGATCATCAGAACATGAATAAAATGAGAAAAATTATCTGAGATAGAGTTAAGAGAGGCAGACAAAAGGAAGTTAAAAAGCAGGACAGTGGAAGAGAAGGTAAATGGACATAATTTCCTGCTTAGCATTCCAATTATTTTCCTTTAGCTTATGGCAGCATCGTGAAATCAGCATTTTCTATTCCCCAGTATATCCATCCCAGTAAAGTTCGTGGTGTTTAGACTTGCTGCTGAGTTGACAGAGGGATTTTGTCAGTAATTTGTTTTGGTTGCTCGCTGCTTGCCAGTCTGTTGTGATGTGTATTCACACAGAACATATTTGTTTGCCTACTGAGTGGGAGGAACAGAAAGAGGACGAAAAAATGGTGTGGACACGATGACCTCCCCTGGGAATGTTCCTGCGTGACGGGGTTGCTGTGGCGGGGTGTGGCTCTGTGCTCTTCAGAAACAGTGTGGGAGCCCCGATGGCCACACACAGCCCAGCCCAAATGTCACCTCTTGCCCCTGGTATCAGTGGTGCCCTCCCAGGAAAGCTCTTTGGAAGGGCAGAGCTGATGGGTGACAACACCAAATCGGGAGCCAGAAAAGCCTGCCTCAATTCCTGCTTTTTTCTCCCTACCGACCGACTCTTACACCTTAGGGAAAGCCACTTAACTCCACTAAAAACCCACTGTAGCTCCAAGGGAAGAAGTCCAAACCGAAATAAACAGGCCTTCCCAAACAGGCTCGGTCTCAGCAAGGGTTTTGTCCGCTGCTCTGAAAATGCAAAAGTGAATAAAAGCTGGATTTCTGGGGTGGGAAGTGTTTGAACAAACGAGCAAAATGCATATTGCAGGCATCCGTGTGCGTGTGTGAAGGGTTCTCTTTCTACAGCAGGAGCACAAGGGTGCCAAATTCTGATCTCAGGGACACATTATCAGCACGAGGGCAGTTACAGCGCTCATCAGTGTTCACTGCTGGATACCATGGAAAATTGCACCTACACTCAGCAGTCAGTAAATACGTTAGATTAGAAGTTAGTGACACCAAACAGTTTCCATCCAGCTGGAATTGAGAACTGTCACTGGACTTTCTCCTGCAGTGTTCTGCAGTCCCTCCAACAGCTGTTCTGCGTGGCAGGACAGGCAACAACCCCTGAGCCTCCTAAAGCAACCTGGCTCCCTTGCTTTTCAGTCATCAATAACATTTGCGTCTGCTGTACCTGATCGTCTCTGATCATTTTGTCCTGTGCTAATGGGTCACCTTTTCCCTTTGAATTCCTGCAGATGTTTGCTGATTAGATGCAAACTGCAGCTGCCTTTTAAACCAGCTACAAATTAGTTGCAAACTGCACTGGACATCAGAAGAGAATTTCACTAGCAGCAGCTTTTCCAGATGATGAAGAGACAGAATGCTAAGAAAAACTAATTTACTTTTTGTAGGAGGTGGAAGGGCTGTGTTCCTCTGGGCCTTTATTCCTGTGCATGCCACTTTGCAAATGAAACACACCACACGAGTGCTGCATGAGGAAAAGCACCATGAATACTAAGTCAGCCCTGAGTTGCACAGGAATATGAAATGCATTGGTTCTAGTTAAAATCGATTTTTGCCTTGGAAGTAAGTATTGGATTCGCTTTCTCTCTCTCCCCCCAAAACACTTTGGGGCAGATGGAAAATATCACTGTAACTGCTGTATATTGAAGTGGTAAATAAACAACCAAGCAACCCAGAAATCGTGTTGGGAGTGTCAGTGAAACTCATTCTCGTTGTTTCCCTGAAAAAGGGGTAAAGCCTCTGGAACGAATTCAGAGAGCTCTTCTGTGTTGATCCAAAAAACGAGCGATTCCTCTTCCCCTCTCTCCCCCAGTACTAACAAGGTATAACTTGGAGAAAAGTCTTTTCCAGAAGTTTAGGGTCCCTAGAACTGTGGGATTATCAAAAGAAAGAAGAAGAAATGGAACATGAACCACTCCATTTATGTTCTGAGCAGATTTTTTTAAAGCTTTTCATCTTTCCTTTAAAAAAAAAAGTTTAAAAGGGTTGCTAGAAATTACAGAAACAAAGTTTTGTGTACTGCAGTAATAAACAGAGCAGCTGCTGGATTCTTCATGCTTCTCTGTAAATCAAGATAAAATAAATTACTGATCTAAACTTTGTTAGTAGTTATTGACTTTAAGTAAAGACACTGATGAGTGTTGATGATTATTGTGCAGCCACAGGGGGACTCAGTGGATGTTCAGAGGTGGGAAAAGTTACAGAAAGAGCTGCTGAATCTTGGAACTGTTAAGGGTGGAAAAGCCCTCCAAGATCTTGGAGCCCAACTCTTAGCTCAGCATGGCCACTGAGCCCTGTCCCTGAGCACCACAGCTGCACATTCCTGAGCATTTCCAGGGATGGGGACCCCACCAGCGCCCTGGGCAGCTGCTCCAATGCCTGGCCACCAATTTCAGTGCAGAAATCTTCCCTAAGATCCAATCTACCCAATCTGCATTGAGACTTTTTGCCCAGGCTGTTTTAGGTGAGTAAAATGCCACCAGAGCCCGTCAGTAGAGCTCCTCAGGGGTCTGAGAGGCTCCTGTGAGATCACAGAGGGGTTGTGCAGGCAGAAAGGAGGAGAGGTGTGCTCTGGGACTGCCAGCTTAGACTACACACTGTTAATTAAAACATTTGGTGAAAATCTTCTGCAGAGCTCCTCGGGCGTGAGTTGTGAAATACGAGTAAAGAACTAAAAACATCGTAAGGCATCGGAAGCGAGGGGAAAAAAGAACCTACGGGATGCAAACTGGAGGAGAGTTGAGGATACAACTCTGACACAAAGCTTGGAAAGAACATTCTCCAGCCCAAGAAATCTCCTGCTACTGCCAAGTGCTGCAGCTGAGAGCCCCCCGTGTGTGCCACAGCAACGGGGTGACACCCGTGTGCATCAGCACAGCAGGGGCAGTGCTGGCAAGGAATTAAGCACCGTAAGAGTCTTCACTCAGCAGAATCTGCAGCTTCTCCACCTCCCAGCTGTTCTCCTCTTTCTCTGTGGGTGTTGCAGGACTGCACAGTCTGGTGTAAAGCATGGTGAAAGTCATTATCTTTCTATTGTAATTTCTATTTTCTTTGTATCCTTTGTGAGGCTTCTGCAAATCCTTCCACCACTTCTCTGCAGCACTGTAAAAACCACGGATATTTGCCTGCAAAGATTAACTAATATTTCCTTGAATTTGCATGCAAATTCTTCTGAACTGAGGAACTCTTCTGTTCAGTGCTGTACATCTGCACTACTACAGGCATTTTTGCATTATGTCACACCCCACTCTCACCATAATCTTGATTTACCTTATTATCTAACCAAGCTGCAGTTAAGAACTGTAACAAACCCCTCATGTCCCTGCTTTCAGTGCACTCCTGATCCTTTATGTGAAATGCCACATTTTGCATATCTACACCAAACTCTCCCAGAGCTGAATTCTGAACCTCGGAGCTTTACACTGTATAAAATGCCATTCTCCAGGCTTGAATACATTCTGATAAAATACAGGGATTTCTCTTCCCAAGTCCCCAAAATACATCATCTTCCCAAAAAAACTCCGAAGATTTCCTGTAAATTATTCCCTTTGTGATCACACATACTCTTTCAACATACAGAAAAACACTTGTTCAAACTAAAATTAGCTGTCTGCTCTTCTCTTCTCTCCCTGGATGTCAGACCTGTGCACACAAACCACACAGCCCTCTACGCTTTTTAAAATGAAACTGATTTTTCTCTATTCTGGTGTGAGATATACCAGGAGAATAATGCTTCCAAGAAAGCTGGGCGAAACTGCTTTTAAAAGATTGTTTTCTCAGGGATGGATTTTCAGTTGGTGGATTTATATTTTTTCAAAACTGCTGGCACAGAAATGATCAGTTTGCTTTGGCTAGTTGAGCATGGTGAACATTGTCTCTTGGATAATTCTCCTGGGAAAAGATACAGGGATAATGAGACTTATTCATGTACATAAAGTATATGCAGTTAATACGGAGCCACAATTACAAGAAATTAAATTCTAAGTGCTCCTGTAATAAAAGCACATCTATGAAAGCCTCAGAAAAGGCAGAAAGAGACCTCATAAAGGATAAGACTGTCATCTAATAATGGGAATAAAGGAGAGCTGTTGGGGTGTGGGAATTGGGACGATCATAAACTAAAGCTTGCATGGCTCTGCCTCAGTCTGTTCCTGCATCCAGATATTGTGTCTGTCACTGCAGCACTGAGTGCCTTCAAACATCTTCTGGGGCACTTGCAGAGCTACTGAATTCCCACGTAAAATAAATTCATTAACTACAGCTGAGAGTCTGAAGAACGGTTTTTAAAGCAAAGTCTATAAGGATCGTTGCTGTTCACTCCTTTTTCAGTCCATGAATTTACTTAGTTACCAGTTTTTCACTTATTCCTAAACACAAACATATTAAAAATACTCTTCCTTTGAGGAATAACGTTGAAGATTTGCCGTCCATATTCCAGTTTAGAGTTTGAGAATGCCTAAGCCTAGGACAGGACACCAGAGGTTTTACACTTGGGGACATCCGTGTGCTTGCCCCACTTGCATTTAGAATGTCATAAACACAAAGCAGAGAAAGCTGATTTCAATCCTCTACGTGCATGACTAAATATGAAGTGAATACATTATCAGAGAGGAGATGCATCTTGTGCATGCAGTACTAATCTGGACCTAATGAGTCTTTACCTGTTTAATTAATCTCAGTCTCATATCCCATAATGATACCAACACAGACCCTATAGAGGGTCTCCAAATATACCCCCCTGCTCTCAGTCATTAAACAAAGACTGGCTTGAACTTGAATCCATCCTGCAAGGGTTTCACTCTGATGATCCAGAACTCTCTGGGTGCAGAACTGAAGCCCTCATCAGAAGGCAGAGCTAATCATCATCCTCACCCCTTGGTGGCACCCGTTCTTTGGAGAGCTGTGCTGCATAGGGAGAGGCAGAAATGTTCCTAAAAACTTTACAGGTGAAAGAGCAGCACATGGGATTAAATATCAGATTGATCACTGTGCTCTCAGAAACAGCCTGGAGAAGCCAGATAACTGGAAAATTTCATTTTTCACTCATCTTTTTCCAATCTGTTTTTACTTTGTTGCTTTTTATGGAAAAGTCTGAGATCACTGCACCATTTTCATAACAGAAAACATTAAAATGATTGTTTTACCTTGAAAGTTCACTGTGTCACCACTGGGCCTTCTGTTTCACTACTAAAGGATATGCTTTAAGGTATTAATAAAAGCCAAACAATGCAAACGTTTTCTTAATCTAGAACATTTGAAAAAATATTTAGAGAATGTTTTAACAGAGATTTCCAGTTCTACGGTCCCCTGGCTGAACTAAAATCTAGAATTATCGTAATCATAATTTGACACTTCCATCATATTTTAATTATGGAAGAATAAAGAGGGAGGGAAAGCCCACACATTTTTCATGTGTCCATGTGTGTTTATTTCTCGATGTGTAATAACCAGCCTCCTTGCAAGGTTGTGTATTGAGCACAGCTGTTTGAACTTGACTTCAATCAAGCTATAATTGGGGCAAAACATCCTTTTCCAAGTCACTTACTGCGTCCTAAAAGGGATAAATTACAGAAGGATGGGAGAGCAGAACAAAGACAGGAAGGCTTCAGAAGAAACCGCCAGACACCAGTTCCTACACATCTCCATCAGAGCAGCTCATGTAGCGCTGATCTGGAATTCAGAGCTAAATCTCAGATTTAAAAGGGGTCACATACCACATGACAGATTCCTTGTAGAACAATCTTGATAATTTATTCATCAAGATGGTATCAGCTAGGATATGACAGTGGGGAAGGGAAGCAGAAACAGACAGGGCAGGATGAGGAAAGATGTGGTAGAATCATAATATCCTGCACAGTTGTCAGAACAGGAGGAGAACACTACTAATAGGAGACAAAATTAAAAATGAGAATTAAAAGTAGGTAAAATAATACAGAAAAGGAACCTAATACATAACGTCAGGTCTGTACAGTAATTATAGTGTCAAAAAACAGGAGTGGAAGCAAAAAGCACTGCAGCTGGGAAAATAATACAAAAGATAAAGGATAAAGTGAACTATAAAAGTGTGATTGAAGGGTGCACAGCAATAAACACTAAATTAAGGAGAGAGCATAACACATTTAGGACAAAAGCACTTGAGAAAATCTTCAGTAATTCAGAAGCAGGAAAAGGAAAAATGTCATGTCATTTACATAAAAGCATTGAATTAAATATAAAATGAGACGAATATGCAGTAAAAACATATTTGCAGGAGCTAAACAAAGATGAAGGATGAAGACAAATAATGAGTTCTGTATAAATAAGTGATAAATTAATAGAGTTTATTACAAAACAGGAAACTGAACAACAACTCAGAAACAAACAGAAATAAACTACAGTGTATTGCTAGCAGAGAGAAAATTCTTAGGGTCACAGAGACTTAAAGAGCTACCGAAAATTAAATATGGTAACATTGTCTGTGGAATCAACAAATTAATTAGAGACTGACAGAAATGACGGCATTGTAGCTTTGTTGTACTTCATCTCCCCAGTGAATAAATTGAGTAAAATGAATTAGTGAAATAAAGTCTTGTGGCTCTCGAGAACAACAACTCCCTTGCTTACCTTCAGTTAGTCATGATAGAGTTCAGCTCCCAGCTAGGCTCAAGGTGAGCATGGGGAGCCAGGATTGCACAGCTTAATTCCTAGAGAAATTGCATCAAAAGTAGTCAAAGGTGACTGTTACCTGCTCAAGTCCTGTACAAGATTAATCTGTTAAATACAGATTGAAAACACCTGAGTGGTGTTTGGTTTTCAGGTGAGAGAAAAAAAAACAGGATATAAGTTTGAGAAAAATCTTGCAGGATTTTCTCTTTTACTTCTGTGTTGTTTTTTTTTTTTTTTTTTTTTTCCCTCAGAAATTGGCCACTCACAACAAAGACCCAATCATTTCTGAGTCCCAGGGTGGAAATTGATTCTGTTTCTGTCAGGGTAGATTTCAACAGCCATCGAGAGAAGATAGAAACTAATTCAGCTCTAGCTCTTCATGCCTCTCTTGCAGGTCTGTTCCTGGGCTGTGTGTTTGAGCTCCTTATGCTCGACTGGATGGTCTGGGAGGCAACAAATGAGGACCTTCAGTTTTGGCATAAATGTTGGAGCGCTGTTACACACCCGCAGCGAGCACTGCAAAACCTCTCCTCCATTGTGGGCACTCGATTAGAAAGGTGCTTAATTGAGTTAGCGAGCAAGAACAAAGGCTGAGGGAAGGAGGAAAGGGCAGAGTTCTGTCAGTCTCGTGCTGTCAGCTGAAGTGCCAGCACATGCCTTTCCTCCTGGAAGGGAATATAAAATCCTTCAGTTCTACTTACCAGGAATGTGGGTGTTAAAATTACACAGGAAAAGAGAATAGATTCAAAAGAAAACTTTTTGACAGAAGACCAATTAGCAGAGCTTTCCTTAGCACGTGCAAGTAAACTCTTCACTAGCAAAAATGTGGCCTCATGTAGTTCTTTTTTCCTAAAAATAGCCTGCTCCTTGGCACCACATCCAAAGGTAAAGCTCTGTCAGGTGTCTCTAGAGATGCACAGCAAGGAAACAAGGTCGTGCCTCCTCAGCAGAGGGTACCAGCATGGAAACCCTGTTTTGAGGGTACCAGCATGGAAACCCTGTTTTATACAGAGGTGTTTTAAATCCTCGGCAGGATTTGAAGAACCTCCGCAGAAAGGAATTCCTTCCTGTATTTTCCCTCGCACAGCTGTCCCTGCCTGCATTTGGCACAGCCTTTTATCCTTCCCCAAAGGCCCTGGGTGGGGAGGGCTGTGCTGCAGGTCACACGGGGTAAAGGGAGAGCACGAGACACCCCAACTATCAGAACTTCTCATCTGGTCAGGGTGCAGGGGGGAAATTACCTTCGGGAGGAGACAGAGGCTAAAGCAGTGTGTCTCCAGACTGCTTGCTTGTATTTTGCAGTGGTATTAGAAGAAAACACAAAAGGAACAAAGACGCTTCTTAGCTGCAGGGATTAGGCCGGTGTAATTGCCCAGTAGGCATCCCTCGGAGACTGCTGGAGTCAGTGATCTAAATCACTCAGCACATTCGATATTCCCGGGGAATTCCAGTCCAGGTTTCTCCACACCTTTTGTTATTTGAAGTTTCATACTGGTAATGGGAAGACGCTGTAAAGCTGGAGATGAGAGATCAAATCAAAACTTCTGTAAGAAATCAAAACGTTTACTCTCTCCCCCTTCTAAAAGGCATACCCGAGTATTCTCAAATTAAATTAACACATAAGAAGTCACAATCCAGCTCTCTGGACAGTGATGTGAGGGACAAGATGGGCAGCTCTGTTTAGACAGTGGGATTTGAAACACGTGAGTTTGATTAGTAGTGCACAAACTGTCAGTGTGAGTTTGGGGATCCCGACAGCTGTGAGAGCTCACTCTGCTGCCTGCCAGCACCCAAAGTGTTCCTGTGCTGGGGAGGCAGAGCAACCAGGGACAGGCTCCAGGCAGCAGGTGCCAGGGATTGTGTGGGTAGGCAAAGGAGAAAAGTCTGAGCTTGGACTGCTATTAAAAGTTGCCAGTCCCTGTTGTGCCTCTCACACTGCATCGGGGCCAGCTTTGCTGCAGAAGCTATTGGGTGCCCAAGTCCTGGCAGAGCAAACACCAGGAATATTAACAGGGGGAGAACCAGGCTGCTGGGCGGCTGCGTTTCCATTCGATTAAAGCTTTGGGGTTGCTGCACTGGAATTTCTAGTGGAGTGGAAAAGCCTGTTTGAATGTGGTTGGTCAGCTAGCTGGACAATCCCCTGGTCCACCTGGCAAGTGAGGACTGTCCTGCCTTCCCAGTCTCCCAGAGTTTTCTGTCCTGGTGCAAAGAAAATCAAAGAATATCAGGGCAATGAGCTCCTTGATTTCTCCTGCAGATATCTGCAATCATGCATTCTCAACTAAAGCAAAACACGTCCCTGTTTCTGTGAAGTCTGCATTTTCAGTTAAAAAATTCCTCCCCTGCAAACAGCTCCAGAAATCCAAACCTGATTCTGTGAAATCTGCGTTTTCTGTTAGAAAATTGGTTCCCCAGGAGCAAGTTCAGTGTAAGTCTCTCTGTTCCAGCTCCATTTCCCAAGCTGGGGCACAGTGGGAAGTTGTGGCTGAGGAGCACTGCACACACATATTCACCCAGACATTTTATCTGCATAAAGGACCTAAAATACATCTGGATTGTTTTTTTTCTGAAATTGAAAAATATTTCATTTGCGCTGAAACCAATCATCCTAAATAGCAGTGCAAATCAGTCATCCAGAATAACAGTGCAAAATAAGCTTATTTACTATTACATTAAGCAACAATTTTGCACCTTGTTGAGTAGTACTCCAGTTTTCATTTTTCCCTGACAGGTTGAAATTATTTTCTGGGTTGATAGACAAGAACTCACAAGAAGCCCTGTAATTTAATTCATCTTTTTGGTTGTCCATTAAGTATCCAAAATATGCACGTTTCTCTAAGCTTGCAATAACTCACAAGTCCAGCTGTCATAGGCCTCCTTCATTCTCCTAAAACAATATGACCAGTAGGAAGCAAATAACTTTACACATTGGCTTCAAAATCAAAAGGATTGAAGATTCTTCAAAGGAATCCAAGATTCCCCAGACATCTCAACATTTAGGCCACCTGAAATCTTTTCCTAGGTTTTCAGAATTATCAAACTGCGAGCAAAGGAAGTGACTTTCTCTGTACCTTTTGGCCATCTTTATCTATCGTTTTATAATGCCTTCTCTGCTTCTTCACTGTAACGATGAACAGATCTGTGCCAAAGATCACTTGGAGTGTGCTCACACAGAAAGACATTTTATTGAATCAATGAGATTATGACTCTTTGGTGTGGAATACTTGCAGTAATTAGACTCAATATAAGAATTCTCCCAGCTGATCAGAGGTGTGAGAGGCACCTTTTAATTAAGACCTGTGCAGCACCACACTGCCAGTACTTCTTAGCTGCACTCGCAGATAGCCACAGACATCCAGGAGATCACTTCAGCTCCTCAGCAGCCTGCGTTGTGAACACCTTATTGCAAGAAGAGACAGAAATAACTTGTATTTTCAAGAAAAATATAACTCCAAGCACCTTTTTGCTTATGGTGGCCCCATCACTCAGTTTAGCAGACAAAGAGAATTGATCCAGAGATAACACTTTTGGTGTCACCACCAAAGAGTCTCTTCATCAGTAAATCCAGAGGACAGCTGGCACGTAATTGCTGACAAATCCCTGCTGATTTTTAACTGGAATCTGTATGAAGCCTTATCAATTGTAGCTATTGATGAGCTGCTGTTTGATTGAGCAGCTTTTTATCGTGAAGGGTTGAACATGCAGAGAGAGCACCATGGGCTGGGCAGCAGTGAGTTGTCACTTGGTAGTGACACCAATTGTTATTTAGTGTAGCCATTAACGTCGCTGCAGGACTGCTGCCTCTCCCTTTACAGACCAAAATTTAAGTTTGGGGAAGCAATTTGGGGTTGCCCAATTAGGTGAAAAAAAGAACATGATTATGGGTGCCTAAAATGCATTGATTACTTTATGTGCCAGCAGTCACTTCTACACTAATTTCTGAGACTGCATGGACTAGTTTGAGCAGTGTGAAACCAAATATTTAAACTCTTTCACTAATATTTATAGACAAAATGTCATTTTTTTTCATAATACTGATTCAGTTTCACCTATTTTTACATGTAGCTTAAGTACCCCCAAAGCATAAAATTCCCAGGTCTGTGTTCAGCTGTGTAGGTATCAAAATAGAAAGTCTTTTCTTAGATCTCCAGTTGCTACTGACAGTGAGTCCTTTCAACTACAGGCAAGGATACAGACAGGAGCTCCAAAATAAGCTTTGAGTTTCCTCCTTACCAAGATCTGTGATTTTTAAAGCACAGGTGAGAGTTCTCCTCAGTACATTGTAATTTTGGCTTGAGAGATACAGAGATGCAAGCTGTGTTATGAGGCATCTAGTTAACAAAAAAGCCATTTCTAAAGACCATGACAGTTGCCCAGAAAAGACAAATCACCCTCATTTATGCCAGAATGGGGAGATTAAAATTCCCCCAAATTCTATTTATTTTAATAAAGAAACCAGTATTTGGAATTTAAAAGAAAAAATAAAAACAAAAAAACCCAAACAACCAACTAAAAAAAAAAAAACACACAACCAAAAAAAGCAAATCCAATAAAGCTGTCTCCTTGGCTTCCTTTCGAACACAATAATAGCTATTTTTCACAAAGGTATGGTGTTTACTAAGAAATCTGCTCCTAGGGTAAGCTATTATTACTTCAGCAGTCTCCAGGCTCCAAAAGGAATGAAAATAGTTCCAAAAAAAAAAAGCATCCCTGGAATGGAGGAATGGATGATGAATTTGTGCTACTCACGGCACCTTGGTGGCTGTTTGCTTTCCATCAGCCGCTGAGGAGGCTGCGCCCAGCAGCCACTTGGAAGCAGGGCCAGGCTGAGGCAAGAGAGGCAAACCTGGGAGGGGGGAACATCTATTATTCATCTGCAGTAATTTCTGGCCTGGCAAGAGCTGATGAATCCAACCTTGAGAGTATTTTGCAGCGAGTTAAGGAATCTACAAAGGAAAAGCAGTAAAATCATTCGTTGCTGTTCTAGAAATAAGCCAAAGTCCCCACTGGAAATCCACCCTCCCTGATAACCTGAGCTCAACAAGCAGTGGCCAGCACTACCCCAAAAGCTGGGAATGGGAATGTTGAGGTCACGGCAAAGGTCAGACTGTGCAGGAGAAGCAGCAGAAGAAGTGAAAGGCAGAGGCTCTGATTCACTGCAGGATCTGGAGCATCCTGAAAGGTCTTCCCCTGTAGGTGCTAAAATGCTGGAAGCAGAGAAATTCTCCAGCCTTTTCTCACTATTCTGTGAGCAGACTGTCTTTCCTATGGAAACTATTTTAAACAAGGTCACAGTTCCATAAACTCCTTGCACCTGCAGGCTGTTCTGCAAGATTGTTATGGCTTTGACTTTGAAAATATTTTGGAATCGGTATCTTAAGACTTGGCCAATCCTCTCAAGGGGTGGATGGCCGAGGAACCAATTACCTATTGCCACTCAACACGCTTTTTGAGATCTATCCTATATAGTAGTCAGAAAATTATTAAAGAAAAAGCTTCGGCTTCCACTTGTTCACGAGCCTGGACTCTGTGGCGTTTTCTTTGTGCGCCTCGGACGTAGCAGCGACATTCCCCAGTCTCAAAAGATGGGAGGGGACAGCACAGGTCAGGTCTGACACAACCACCAGGTCAGCTCCGGCACAGCAAGGCCATACGCACTGGGGCAGGCTGAGAACGACACCACAGAAGCTGCTGTCAGCATTTGCAAGGGCCTAAATTTGAACTGCAATGGATTTCTCGGGATCACAGCTCGGACAAGCCCTTCCTTCCAGCTGAGCAGCATCTCCAGCACAGAAACCTGCGCCGCGTCCCACCAACAGCACCAACACAGGAAGTGCATCTGTTTCTGCCTTTGTGTCTGCACTCTAAAAACCTGGCTCCAAAAGGAGGATTTTCCTAACAAATGGAATTCATGTGCTGGTTAATGCTCTTGGGAACAGACAGAATTTCTGCTTCATCCAGCGAAGCAGAAAGAAGCGAACCAATCTCAATTTTCTCTTTCTTTTCTGCGTCATAAGGCTAAAAATAGCACAAACAATGCTCATAATAAAAATCTACATTTATTGATTTTGAGAGTGATGTGATGGTAACTAAATTTAAAAGTTTTGTTCATAAACACTGACTTGTCAAGTAAAGGAACAAATCTTTTTAAAGAAGAAATTAATCACTCTCATAATTGTAAAGTCTAATAAAATAAAAACTCATTTCACTATTACTCCAACTCCTTATTACGAGCTACAATTTGTACTATATTACAAATCCTCCTAAAGGTAATAAATTTGACACTGAAAAAATTAATACAAAATCTAATTACATTTAATTTTATTGAATTAGAATGGATTTTTTTTTCCTGTAATCTCACTTAATTCAAAATATTTGTGAAACACCAAAATTATTAACAAGGCCTAAAAACCCCCACATATAAAGTCATAGACTTGAGCAAATGTCTACCTTCCTCTCCACCACAGGAGAGATGAGAATGGAAATCTCGTGTTCTGGGCCAAATTCTGCCACAGGCAGCCACTTTCTCTGCTCTGCTGACCTCACTCTGTGTTCTTGGGATCCACAGTTTTAAAGGCAGACAAGAAATAGGGCACAGGCAGGGCAGAGCGTTTCTACAAGTCACTGTTTCTCTGAAAATGTATGGGAATCTCACTGCTATTTCTCTGCAAATGAAAAAGAATCTCATTGCTTGTCTCATCACATTTACCCTAAAAGAATTCCCAACTCACAGGAGTGAAACTTTTTCCTTTTCAGGAAAGGAGCTTTGTTCTGCCATAAGCCAGGGTCAGGAGTTCCACCCGTTGCTGATATCCCTGATCCTAATTGATGTGGAATGGGACAATCATGCTCTGTACTGCCCAGCTAAGGAGTTAAATCTTCCATCTGAGGGAGAAAATCTGCTTTCAACCAGCTCCTCTTGTGTGTTTTTCACAGGGTGTAATTTAAGTGAGCTGAAAACCCCAGGTACTCAAACTCGACGCTTTCAGCGGGAGGAACTTTTTAAATGCTGTTTTTTCTCTCGTTTTCAATGCTGTTTTTTCTCTCTTTTTCCAACAAAGCTGGCTTTGTAAGCTCTCTGATGATTATTCTCAAAACAGATTCCTCTGAAGAGATGTGATGCTTCCCTCCTGAAGAGCTTTGCCAATCCCGCCTTTAAACTCTGCTCGCTCGAGAGGAGAGACTGCGCCAGGGAAGGGAACTTTCCTCGTGTCAGGAACTTCCTGCAAGGTACCACCAGTGGGATGGAATGGCACAAATTATTCGTTCCTCTTGTTGACCTCCAGGCAGCTTTTCCAGCTGCCAATTCCTCGTCCCTCTGGAGGTCTGGGGGCTTTGTTTGCTTCGAATGAAAAGTTGGGTGATGCATCTTGGCCATCTCCAGAGCGTTCTGAGCTCAGCGCTCCTTTCCTTGCCTTTCTTCCCATCCTTGTGTGCTGCAGAACTGGCTTTAAGACATCCCCACAACCCAGGAATTAAAAGAAAAGAAAATTTAGTTTTGAGAAGGAACAGCCACCATTTTATACACTACACATAAAAACAAGTTCTACACAGAAAATATTTAGCAGATTTTTTTAAATTAACACTTTAGGCTTTCTTAAAGATTGATCCGCTTCAGTGACTCAGTATATCACGGTTTTCTCTTCATTTTTTTTCTCTGCTGTGAAACAAGCTTGGTTTATGTAGCAAAAACATTGTGATTTCACATTTAGCAGCATAAAAACGGCCTTCTGTTCAAATTCAAATCTCCTCTGGAAGATTCCAATACCTTCCACTGAGCAGTAGTTTATTATCAGAACAGAAAAATGCATTCTGTGAGCAAACTGAGCCCTGCCACCGCAAGCTGGGACGAGTTTGTATTGACAAGACGTCAGAACCTAAAGAAATTTTAGGTTTGTATTTGGCATTTACTAAATCAAATGGTGGCAATCAGCTGAGATCATATCTAAATGATTTCACAGTTTTGTTCAGTGATTATTAGAATTTTGCAACTTGAATTTATATGTAAGCAACCTCCAGGAAACCAAAGCCGTAAAGGACTTGCACAAAAAATAGTCAATACCATTGCTCAAAGTAGTGTTTGTTGTGCATACAAAGTTAAATTCTGAGTGTGTTAATGAGGTTATATCACATATTGATTGAGTTTAATGGAAAAATGGAAAAATTCCAGTTAATATTTACTTCGGGTTAGAATGGAATTCAATGTCAGTTTTGCATTTTGAGAAAAAATGGATGGAAATCTGAGACAAATTCCAAAATCTTAATAATGTTGAGCTATTAAAAGGTTTCCATATTAATATTCAAGAGATAATTCAATAATATTCAAGTAGATCACAAAACAGAAAAAAAAGATCAAAAAAGCACACAGAAAGCTGGATGAACCAAAATACCTTCTGAAAAGCAAATATTTAAACATTATCAACATTCAAATAAAAATACAAATATCTACAACATTTGCTTTAGCTTGATTTAGTTAGTTAACAAAATGAGCATTCCTGTTTTCAGGGAATTGCTTTTTTTGTAAAGAACTTGGCTTTTTAGAAAAAGTTTTTAACAGTTCTGTGCATAAGATTGACAGTTGTGTCTATATATTTGTGATTACAACTGTGATACATGGATATAAAATCGTGAATTCTGTCGTATTTGAGTCAAATATGGAATCTTACTTAACCTATATAATTAAAAAATAATTGCACCCTGAGGCTCCCCTCTTTGGATAGCATTTCTATAGTTACTATTTAATATTTACTATTTAATAGTTACTATTTAATATTTACTATTTAATAGTTACTATTTAATTATTTCAGTTTTAAGAATGGCCTCCAAACATTCTGCTTCACTGTTATGAATGAAAAAAAAACCCTAAACCATATCAGTGGATGAACGCTCAAAAGGAAGTTTGCTCTTTGTAATCTTTAAGACAAAAGGTGAAATTCACATGGTGTATTCCAGCAACACAAACCCATTTCAGACTTTGGGAGCCTTACCAGAAAACATGGATCATATCCTCATGCCCATTAAAAATAGCATCCTATTTCCACAGATTTCAGAAGCAGCAGAATAATTTATTACAAGGGAAGCTAAATATAAAGCTTGTGCTAAACTCCATTCATTAAAATTGCCTTCTGGAAGTGAAGCCTTCACAAGCTGGAGCTGTGCTTGGGAAACGGCAGCGACTGAGGAGTACAAACCTCTCAGAAATGTCCCTGCCCCGGTGTCTGGACGTATCGGAGTGAGCATTCCCGAGACATTTGTTCCTCTGCGTCACGGCACGATGATGAGCAGCTCCTTCAACACCTTCCTACAGGGATATTTGAGCATCCAGACATTCAAAAACAGATGGGGAGGGGGAGAGGCAAAAGTCGTAGTGTGACCAAAATAGTAATCTTTCTTAGGAGTTTCGAGAGCTCTGAACAATCCCTCTCCAGGTCTGACCTAATGGGCTTGAAATGACACCCAGCACCAGGCTGGGAAATAAACACATTTTGGGCTGCATATTGGAACACACAGCAAGGGGCTGGGATGCTCTGAGGAGAAAAATCACTGCCTGAATGAGTTTGCATTTGAGGCTTTATTTATTTTAAGTGTAACCTTTACATATTACAAACCCTTCTGTAGGTGGCAAGCAGCTCGCTTAAGATGTTTCTTCTACTTGAAAGAAAAAGCCTTAAACCAAATGCCAGCAAAGTGAATTCTTTGATTTATTGGTAGTAATGTTCTGGCAGTATAGAAGGGTGTAAATAATGCTCTGCTTTTCCCAACTCATAATCTTTCACAATATTTAAATACTGTTTAACGGCAAACAAATGAAAGGAACATGTAATACAAAAACAGCTACTGAACTGATAAACATGATTCTGGAATTGAAGAATATTTTAACTGCTCTTTTTATTTGCCCCTTTTCTCATCTGCACCACGATGGCATTATGACCACCTTCAGCAGGGTGGGAGTGGGAAAATGCAGCAGAAGTGCATGGAAATTAAAATAATTAGCAGACACATGCCATCTCTGCCATTCCTATAGAAACCATATCCATTTATGCTGCGTGCTGGCATTTATTTAGTGCTGAACACGCAGTTGCAAAAGTGGCCTTTGCTAAAGTTCATCCTTTGGAGCATCCGAACTCGCTGAAGCCGAGTGCACAAGAAAGGCATTGGAAAGAATGAGGCGAGGACAGCACATCCCAGCCTCATATCCCGGGAAGTGAGAGCAGGACGGTGAGGAAGCTGCTCCTTGATCAAAGCCTCCTCTGCTGGGGACCGGCAGCAGCCCCTGCCCGGCTGGGTGAGCACAGGGCAGGGCGCAAACAGCCCCGGGCCGGCCACTGCTCCCCAGCACAGCCAGAGGCAGAGGCTGCAGGAGGCTCTCCGGTGTCAACCTCACCACAGCCAGAGTGGCTCTCAGGCAGAGCTGCAGCTCTTCCCCATGGCTCTGCAAACTTTCCTCTCCATCTCTCTCCAGCCCTCCGGAGAGTGCTGCACAGAGCCAGGCCCTCCTTCCCCGCCCTCACTGGTCAGTACCAGGAGGCAGAAATGAGCCTGGGCTGCACAAGAAACCCAACAGCAGGACCCAGCCCAGCAAAATACACGCTCTGACTGGCACTGTTTCTGCTTGGAATACAACCCAGGCATCACACTAACCAGAGCTTTACATCTAGCTCTGATTTTACTCTGATTGCCAGAGTGGTAAATGCAATAGTTTGACAAATCCCCCCAAACTGCATAAAGAGTCTCCTCAGCAATGTCTGAGCATTGCTTCAATGTCACTTAGGCAGCCTTGGCAAAAAAAGGACCATGACAAGGGAGTGTGTCTCGCTGCTTCCTCCCAACTGTAATGACATTCTATTAAAAAAAATTACATCAGCATCCATCTTTAAAGCATCAGTCCCTGGCTTGATCTTTAATTTGATTAGTTTGAAATCCCAAAGGTTTAAACTGAATCCTGTACTTTTGCAAAAACAAAGCGATGCCTGATTGCTGTATTAAACACAGATGTTGCTGACTTGCACAAAGATCCTGAAATCACATTTTGTTTTCCTTGTTCAAAAATTAGTGTGATCTTTAAACAGCTGCTTTGTTGAGTCCACAGGTAGCTGGACTTTATTTCGAGAGAAATAATTCCTATATATAGCATCCATATGTTTCCTTCCTTTCAAAGGCTTAGTGGAAATTAGTTAAACAAACAAAAAATCCTACTTCAAACTGCAACGTATAGGCCAGGGTCTGCTTCTGTAGAGTTGCCAGAAAGAATTCTGTAAAGACCACATCAAGCCCAAGAGTAGCATGAAGGTGGTAACTGGGGTCAGAAGTCTTTCCATTTACTGCTGACCCTTGGTTAAAGCCAACAGCGTTTGGCTGTGTTTAAATCCTGGCACCTGGAGAAGAACCTGCAACTTTGGGGCCTTCAGGTGAGAGTTCAGCTTTCCAATGTGTTCCCACATGAGCAGTGAAAATGCAGTAATCAATTGAAATAAGACTTTCACCTCATTCACATCTGCATTACAAAAATAACAATAGCTCCCAGACTGTGAACAACAAGCGTTTGAAGAAATGGGGTCAGGAATCTTATCACCCTGAGCTAGAGATCACCTTCTCTATTTTTCTCAGCACACTGCCACACATGCTGCCAGATAGTATTTATTTCATTCTTACACAAGCACAAAAGAGGCTCCTATCAAATCCCTGCAGTTCAAGTTTCAGCTTCTACAGCATTTGACTTCGTTTCTTGCATTACTTTTTTACAGCTTTTGCTTGATTTGATTCTTATATTTGTGCTTTGTCAGAATACTATAAAAATCTCTTCAGTTTATGATACGGGCAAAAAACCTTTGATTCCTCTGATGTTCAATCCCAGCTTAATTTGTAAGTGATAAATTGGAAGGTTTAATCTCAGTGCCCACACGCCACATCTCAGAACCAGATCACACTTTGGCATGAATGGCAGGCTCGGCTTAGCAAAGCCCTGCATTGACAGACTGCAATGGGTCTGGGAGATGCTCCTGGGAAAAGCTTATTCATCTTTTATCACTGGTGGAAATATTCATGCTTCAGTTATCTCGTATGGAAAAACAGCATTTTCAAATCAAAGGATTCTTATGGACAACTATGAAATCAGATTTTTCTTGGAGCCGCTGCTCTGTGTGTAAGAATCGTTTTTACCTGAGCCAGTGCTCTAAAGAACAGGGACTGTGTCCATCCAGCATTTCTGGGTCCCAGAGGTATGAAAACAGAATATGGAGAAGTGGGTGCAGACTTCCATGTAATTATTGGCATAATAAAATACACACAGCATTAGTTATCTAACACATCCTCACCGTCAGTACCTTTCACTGCAGACAAACTTGGCAGGGGCCTTTGTTGCCTTCATCAGGAGGTCAAAAGAACAGAAGTTCTTCAATTCCAGCTCTTCAGACAGAAGGGTTCAAAGGCAGGACAGCTGGAAAGGGAGATGTTACGAGATCTGGTCTGAGGGATCAAGGTAAACTAGAAAGTGCCAATATGAAACACCTTTAAAGTTAAGAGAAATGTATTTTAACCGAATTTTTTTCTCTGTCTTTCCTACAAAGAATGAAGTGCTGTAATAGAAAAGTTAGGAAAATTCGGAGGAGAGCCCACACACCATGGCTCACACGATGGCTGGCCAGTGTTACCTGGTGGCTGCTGGGTTCCCGAGCCAGGCAGTGCCCCTGCACTCTGTGCAACACCGCCACAGCCAGCCACGGAAACGAGAGGTCTCCACACGGCATCGAGTGTGACTGCCACCCTTTAAACCACAGCAGCCTCGGTGTGCTCTGATATGCACCGGGATTGAAACTGGGGCTGAGATTTGTACAATATTTAACATTCCAATTCTAACCTTTGCTCCAGTCCTGCGACACGTTCAGCATTTCACTTTGCTTTGCAGAGACTGAATTTCGTTCTCTTCTTTTTTTCCTTAAACCCTTTCCTTCTACTTCCTGCTGAATGAAATCTGACGTTGCCTTCTTGTTCCCCTAAGCCTGGTAAGGAACTGTGTCCAGCCACCGCAGAGCTTTCAGGGATTCTGTTCCAGCAGCTCTCAGCTCGGTACAAAAGCACTCACAGATGTAATTTTTCACTGCTTCTCACACGAGCTCAGCTCTGTGGAAGGAGATGGAGAAAAGTTATTCCCATGGAACGTGAAGCAGTGACTGGCTGGAAGGAGCTGCCTCTGTGGATAATGATCATCCCTGATATTTCTTCATCATTCCTGGAGAGCACAGCTATCAATCCATGCCTAATCTAGACAATGTATTTCTAACATAAAGTCCCCATATAGCAGGAAATGACAACTGCAAAAGCTGATTTATCCAAGCTGCTCTGCTGCTCCTATTCCATGGCAGAACAGATAATATGCTGACAGACAGACAGCTTAAGGCTGAGCTCTCACTTGATCTCATTATGTGCCAACTGATGCAAGTTAGGAACTAAAGTGGTAAATTGTCATGTAGCAAACAAAACTTTTGTAGCAGCTCATAGAAATCGTTTCCAGATAAAGCCAATAAACTTTCATTCTTTTGTATCCTTGAAAAGTAGCCTAGACATTGACCTGTGACACTATAGCTTCTCGTGGAATAATTCCAATAAAAGCTGCTCTATCAGAGAAATATTTGGAAGAGCAGCACTTTACTAGTTCTGAGGTATGTTTAAATTGAAAGCAATTAGTGATTGATTAGAGCCAATTACATCTAGGTCAAAATGTTAAATACAGATGTAGCCATTTACCTGAGAAGTGGATGGAGTGACGTTCATTCCTGTTTGCTGTGCTAAAAACAAACAGGGTCTGACTCCATTCCCTTCCAGACAAACAAAGCAGAACTGGCTTTTCCTGCAGTAGTACCACAGCCTGTCAAAGTCGGGGGGCTGATTCCACAGGAGCAGGGCTGTCTGACTTCATCCAGGAGACAGTCAGTTCTATCTGAAACTTGTAACCTGACAGAAGCAGGAAAGTAGAAGAGCTCTCTATTTGAGTAATATGGGGGGTTGCCTATATTTTTCAGCTTTCTCAACATGATACAGTTTCAAACAAAAATGTTTGGGTTTAGATGAGCCTTTTCTGCAGGCCTGAATTAACAAGAGCAAATTAAAAAAATGAGGAATCCCAGAAAACCAATACAATATTTACCATTTTATTTTTCCTTGTCCGTTTCATTGACTTTGAAAGTCAATCCTTTTTGCTGGCTTCATTTTGACACTTCATTAGCTGGGGGGTCACCACCTTTCGCTCCGCTGAGTAGTGGTTATTTTTCATGCCAACACAGATAGAGGATTCAGACCTGATTTGTATTGCAGGTAATAAATGGCAATTATCTGCACCTCTTTTTCTGATGTGAATCACTGTTGCTGTATTGGGGGAACTAAATCTTTGTAACTTTGATGAAAGTGGGTTAGAGGATAACCAGTCCTTCTCTGGTAACTCGCTGGGGCAAACGCTCAGAGGTCATGCATTCGATTTGCTGTAATTACTGTCAGTTTAATGATGAAGATGGAAGAAGATAGTGTATACTTAATCAAGCAGATAAGCATATGAAGCTTTTGCATTAAAGATTTAATGGAACAATAGACACAGAACTGGAAATGGACAGTGAGCAAAGCATGGCCCTGCTGTGGCTGCTCTCCTGCACTCAGAACGCTCAGGACAAACAGTAAATCCTTTCTTCTTTTTCCTCCATCCTTTTTCTAGAGATGCTACAACAAAAATCAGGGAAATAGGAGACCAAGCTCAACTTCAAGAAATGTAGTTAAATTTCACATTTTTCCCAGAGATGACAAATGTGAAATGGGCCAGTGGAGATGCACGAGAGTTTGAAATTCCTGGAATCACAGAATGGATGGGGTTGGCAGGAACCTTGAAGATCCCCTAGTGCAAGCACCTTTTGTGGACACAGCCTCCTTCCACTACACCAGGCTGCTTAAATCCCATCCAGCCTGGCCTTGAACACTTGCAGATTATGGAACAGACACAGCATTGCCACAATGGCATAAGCTTTGCTTGCTCTGACTGTAGCAACATCACCAGCAGAAACAAATCTGTCGTAGTCCATGCACTTAGAATTCAAACTTTTATTTTATCTATCTTCAAAACACTGGTGATCACTGGGGTGTCTGCAGTGTGTAAAATTCTACATTTCCTCATCCTTGCAAGGAACTCGCACTCAAGGCTGCCTCTTTCTGGGCTGAGAGGCTCAGCACAGGCATCATATCCAAACCCACTCTGCTGTGCGTCCCTTGGATGCAGCACTTCCCAGTGGGCTTTTCCTGGCCATGCTTTACATGCATTATCATGCTCTGCAGGAAACTCAGCAAGCACAGCATCTTGCCAGAGTAAAAGCAGTTAGTTGGGGCCTCTTGTAATACAGCAGTTCAACGGTTGAAAGGATTGTCTGTACATTTTGCAGCAAGGAAAAAAAAAGAGGTGTTGAATAAATATATTCCATGGAGTGGGAAACACGAGCATGAGCCTGGAGTACTCTGAGGACTGCTAACACAGAGGCAGGATAATGCTACCTCCTGCTTCTGGGAAGATTATTTCCCCAGCCTGAGAAGACGATTGGGCCACAAAGTTATATGAAAGGAGATAGCAGGAAGCAGAAATACATCTGTGTTTAGATGTGTATTAAGAGAAAATAGTGATGATTAATGAGACATATGACACAGCAATTCAACTCCAAGATCCTGATCTAAGATAAATAACCTCAAACCAGGATTAGGCTCCTGAACTCACAAGGAATTTAAGATTTAATATACACCCTCCTCTTCACCATTTTCTATTGACTAATGTGGATGGTATCCCTTCCTTGTGCTATTGCAAATTCCATTTCCTAATTCCCCTCATGGCACAGGAGGGAAGTTTCTCACCTCAGAGCTGTTGATCTCGCAGCACCAGGTTGCAGCACACCCAGACAGCCTCTGTACCCAGCTCTGAGGTCACAGATGAGGCTACAGCACCACAAATTGCGTCCAGGTCTCTTGAATCTCAGGCTGTGTCTGCTTGCTGGCTTATTTATCCATCAGAAAGCAGCCCTGGCAGAGAGTGAGGAGTCAGGATCTGACTGGATCCTGAAGGTTTCCGTATTTTCTAGCTGGTACAGATCAGACCACGAAAGAGGTGATGGCAATTCTCAACTATGTCTGAATACATGCAGTGAAAATGCAAAGTTCTGTCACTCACTTCTCAAGCTTGTGAAATTCCAGGGGTGCAGCACTGACGCACGGGCAAGGACCTCGCTCATCAGATGGAGAATGCAAAGCCGTTTACTGCGCAGTCAGAATTCCCTAAATCCCAGCACCCAACAGGATATCACATCCTATAAACAGGAAAGATGTTCCCCACAGTGTCCCCCAATCACCTGGGGCATTGCACAGATTTTACCTGTTATGGTAACAGGCAAACAATGCCCTATAAGGCCACAAACTGCAATGAACACTTCTCACAGGCCCAGTCTGTCCATAAACACACAATCCTCTCTCAGTCCATCCCCGGTGACCTGGATGCACTCCCAGGGTCACCTCCGGGCCCAGGACAGAGCCCCTCTCTCTGATCCTCAGGGCCCATCTCTCTACCAGCACCCAGTGCACTCCAACACAGGTGGATACAGTTCTAATTACCCCTTGCACCCAATTTGCCAAGATAAGTAACAATTTCTGCTCTTCTATGAAATGCAGATGCAAGGACCATGCCAAACAGTGCTCCCCAGATGTTTGCCATGTATCATTTCCTGTGTTCCACCAGTCCCCTTTACCAGGAGGTTCTGAGCCACGGCTGAGCTCTGCCACCAGGGAAGGGCAGTCCCGAAAGACCCTTGTTACTTATCACCAGAGTTTACTCACAGTTTATTAAGGGTCCACAGGCTCCACTCAGGATGCAGCTTGGCTAAACTTTATAGACACACGTGGTGAACATCTCCTGCTGAACGTGCTAGGAGAGGAACTGATGACAGAAGATGTTATACTGGAACAATAACGAAAACTGGCTGACATCTGAGTTCCAGTCTCTCTGGAATTATCCTTACTTCTAGAGATTTGGCCACAAACCCACATTTTAGGTTTTACTTCTGTTGACATTTAGGGTAAAGTGAAGTTAAAAAACTGAAGGAAAAATGCAGGGACTAGGATGACAGAAGGGAAGTTTGGTGAAAAAGTGATGTCAAGAGGGGAACTGCTTTGGACATTTTGCCTCTTTTGGGAAGGAACTCCTACCCCTGTTTGTGATGAAGCTACACAAAACTGTGTTGACACATTTACTTACACAGAAACAATGGATCTTGTCCTAGCATTAGGAACAGTTTCAGCCATAAATTCTCCCTGGATTTTAGATTTGTCAATATCCCCACAGATGTAGCAGGCTTCAGGTCTGATGTCAAGATTCGGGGTGGTCTTCCACAGAAGAGATTTAGTTGGATAAAGTCTGTATTAGACCAAAAGGTCAGGACTTTACAGTGACCATGATTCTGTTCAGGCTGATGCACAGGAGGGCCTGATGCACAGTTCTGCCCACTGCAGTATTTGGAGCAATGTCAGTCACCTGCTGCAGCTGCTTAGAGCCTCTGAAGGCAGCGGGACTGAAATCCCAGAGACAACTGAAGGCAAACAATGGCAAGGGACACTGCAGTTTTTCTAAACCTCAGATAATTGTAAGATGAGCCTTAGTAAAACATCTCACCGTGTCATTTCTGTTTGGGAATGCAGTCCTTCACCTTCTGCCACGACGGCTCTGTTTACCTGTGCAGCACCAGTGGTTAAATATCTCCTGCCTGCAACATCTGTTAAGAACTGGAGGGGTTTCAGACTGTGAACTGTAAAACTCTGATAACAAGACAGAAAGCCTGGCCCAGTGACCCAAAACAAAGGAAGCAATGGACGTAAAAGGGTAATGCTGGGAGAAAGAAGGGAAGTTCTGAATTAACCCGGGATGATGATGTGTTCTGACAGAATGAAGTAACTCCTACTCGCAGCACTAAAGCTGCATGGCAGCAGAATGGAACAAAAACAGATGTAGACTTTGCAAGCAGTAGATAATAGAGTCTCTTCTCTCATACATGAGTAAAGAGAGCTGCTGGAATAAATTCTGTCAACAGCCACTAAAAATACAAGTAATTAGACATACATTTAATATGCTAGATTTAATACATATTCACATGAAAAGTCCATAAAGCTATAGCATAAAATCACCAAGGACCATGCACGCTGCCTGAAAGATGTTTTGTTATGTTTATCCACAGGATATATTACCCCCATTAGAGCAGCTCCTGGTGCAGTTCTGTTCCATCCACATATCACTTCCATTAAAAGCTCTGGAACAGCTGCATGAAGCAGGGTTTTGTTTGCTTTAATCTCCCTGTGCTCCTGCTGGTTCTTCCAATCCATACCCCTCATAGCTGGAAGGACCAACAGAAGCCATAACCCTCATATCCCTGGGTTCCACTGGGCAGGGAACTCTTCCTTCTCCCAGAAGGACGATTACTTGTCCGCCTTAGATTTCTCACTTTCACTGGAGTCTCCTGGCACCATTAAACAATTTTATATTTCCTTTGTAGTGGTAGCAGTAACACTGAACTGTGCAAATATCCCCCAGTGCTCCCCAGCTCCTGCTCTCCCCTGGCCTCTGACCAACCTCACCCTGGTGAAATGGAGTGCAAACAAAAAACCTCTGCAAGCACCAGAAACACAGCTCCAGCAAGGGAGCCCAGCCCCCGGCTGCTCTCACAGCGAGTATTGTTGGTGCCACGGCTGCACAGATAACAGCTGTGCCTGAAAGCAAGGCTCACACATCACAGGTTCAATGTCTGCACTGTGAAAGCCTTTTCTGTGCACTTAAAAGTGCATTAAAATCTTTTCAGGCGTGTACTGTCCTTCCAGACTGAGAGTATTCCATTCCCCCTTTCAATTTTCTAGTTAATTTTAGTTGTTAGCAGCTGTTAGTCCCAGACAATAGTTGTAGCAATAGTTGTACCTTTTTGTGGGGAGAAAAAAGCTCTGCAGCTTCTAAGATCTTCTTCTGTTCTATTCAGGAAATTATGAAAACTAATTTTGAACTATGAGAACCTTTTCTGGGTCCTCATTTGAGCCAAGTCTCCTCAAGAACTGGTCTGTTTCACGTGCTAGTTTGGTTTGCTCATTTGAGAAGAGGGAAGTGATGCTTCACCTGGCAGAACAGTCCTGTGTTGGTATTTCAAGATGATGGTTGAAATTCTGGCCACCACTGGATCCCAGAGAAATGATGCCTGCGAATGTCATGTTATTGATTGAAAATGTGGATAGCACCATCATGTTTTGAAAGTCACAGCAAGCGAAAACAAAAATAATAATTCCCCAAATGCCAGTGTAATAAATAACATTACAGGAATCGTTTAAAGAGATTGCAGTGCATCCTCTGAAAATTTCCTCTTGTGACATTCGAGACATAGAATGGTGTTTTTTTGGGATTATTTTTACAAATAACTCTACATAAATATTCTCAATATGTAATACCTTCCTTTTCTCACATCCCTCAAACTGCTATCATTCTACTTCAGAATATTTTCTGTTCCCAAGGAATTCCTGACGCTTGCTGGCTCCCTGTAATGGAAATGGTACCCAGGTTTGTGCCTGAAAGGGATCCCAGGAACTCTGTCATGCAGATGAAAATCTGACAGCTGTCCCGTTATCAGTGTAATTACACTGCTGCGTTAATGCAGGAAGAAAAGCTGTGTTTACTTGTGTGAGGAGCTCCCTTGGTTCAGCAGCTGTCCCCTCCTGCTATTACTGCATCTTCCAATATCAAACGGGTGAGCTGAGCCTTGTTGTTCAATACAAGAGCACTGCAGCAAGGTAAATTGTTAAGTTAGGCATACATAAATGTTCCTGATGGGAATCTAGTGGAGGATGTTTGACTGACAGGCAGGCAGAGTAAGGGCTATTTATACAAAAACAGGCACTGTCGATGGAGGGTTCCTCCTCTGCTGCCATTTCTTCCCCAGTGCCTTGCCAGCATTTATGTTTAATTTGCATGGCCTGTAATGGCAGAGAACAGAGCAGCTCAGCCTCCAGTCCACTCAGACTTCAACCTCTCTTACAGAACTGCAAACCAGCTTGCAGATGTCTCTGCAAACCATTGGCTTCCCAAATTCTTCACTGAGTATTTCCCCCAGGGCACCCAAGGTGGGTTTGAGTGCTGAGGATTTGACCACTGTCAGACAGAAGGATGGAGACCCTGCATGCAGTCAGGACGAGGTAAAGATCAGGCCAAAGGTCACCTGTCCAGAGGTCAGGATTCTCTCCCTGCACTTCCAGCCTTGAACAAAGGAGATCCCTTGCAAACGCCCCTCAGCCTGAGCATTGGCACTGCTGTGCCACTGTTCCCCTCTCAACATTCGGACAACGCGGGATTCCTGGGGTGCCTGTGGAGGGTCAGGAGCTGGACTTGATGATCTTTGTGGGTCCCTTCCAGCTCAGGGGATTCTGTGATTCTGTGAGTGTTCTCCAGCTGACAGGACGAATTCAGCACAGAAACTGACAATCCAGGCAGGGAAGGAGAACTGCCCCACCACAGTGACAGACCCTGGGGTTCCAGAGCCTTACCAGACCAGCTCAGGGGCCACTTAAGAAGAGGGGGACCAACATTAAGAATCTTACTTTAACTTTTATCCCCTCAATTTCCTAGGCAAAGAATGTACAATGCCAAATGAGTTATGTGTTAAAAATGAAAGTCCTGACGTGGAAAAGTAAATTAATATTACTGCCCAGCACACCAGGAACACATGAATGTAAATGGTGTGGTTGTAACCTGACTTCTATCAGAGGATATTTTTCCTCCAAATTTGTCCAAACTAGGACAAATAATATAATTTGGCACCCAACACAGGCAAGAATCACAGCTGTATTGTCCTGAAATATCTGTCACTATCCTTCCAACAAATAGTGCTGAAACACTGCAAAAATTAGTAAGTTGGTTTCCTCTATTTGACAATTCTTAGAGGTCCTGCCTGCCACAAGCCTTAATGCCTGCTGTTATTATGTGGCGTTTCTGGGTGTTGTACAAAATGTCTGGCTTGAAGCAAAATATTGCAGTATGTCAAACAAAACAAATTTAATACCAATCAGCTGCGCTAATTGGAATGACAGTGACATTCTGCACTACACTTAAGAGTGGAAATACCTTACAGACAAGATCCTGACATTTGACTGAGATTCCCTGTTCAAGCTAATGACATTGTTTAGAAATGCAGCCCCTGCAATCACAGCACAGAACTCAAAATGTATTAACACAGTTACACTATTTTCAAAATGTCTTAAGCCTTTGGCACAAGAAGTTCTGCTTATAGAAGGACAAAGTTGTTCTCTCTTGGTCTGTGAAAGAAGGATCTCCTTTTAATTTAATAATGTAAATGCAAAAAAGAAAAAAAACCCAACCACGTTACTGACTTAAAATTAGAGGTTTCCTCTGATCCTGTGTTGAAATTCGGGGTTCTTTACAAACACAGTTTCAAAAAACGGGGATTTTTTTTCCTTTTTTTTTTTTCCTTTTTCTGAGCCCAAGCAAGAAATTCTTTGTGTCAGCCAGTAGAGAAAACTGGTAATCACCCACCTGCAGGAGGAGTCCTGGCCAGTTTCCCCACACCTATTTAACCTCCTCAGCTCAGGGAGATGAGCTTGACACTGGGTATAAAATCACTGCTTAGTTTGCATGGTACAATCAGGCTTCTGGTGCGACTGGATGTGTGGTGGAATTTGGACAGTGGAGACGCCTGCTCACTAAAAAAAAAATAGCAGTCAACATGGGCAAGGAGAATTGCATAGGAAATAAATCAGGTGATATATCTTATTATTGCATAAGAAAGGATTAACAGCTGGTAATAACAATTAACTGGATTAAAAGCTGCTTTGGGATGGAGGTCGCTCCCTTTTCCAGGTACTACCCAACTCAGAAGGCCAATTTATGGTGACTCCCAAGTACTAGAAAACAGAACTCATGCTGGATAAAAGAGTGTTTTCAAAAGTCAGGATTTTGGGAATAAAACTGGAATTCTTAATCAACCCTGGGCAGTAATCACAGAGTGCATTTCCAAAGCGAGCTCTGGAACAGGCACCTTGCCTGTGACACAACAACTGACAGGGGTGAATGACTGCAACACCCCTGGCTTTCCAGAGGGATCTTGTGCCCCGAGATCCCCCTAAGCATCCAAAACTGAGAACAGAAATCAACACACCTAAAATGAGAATGTTTAAAATTCAGATCTCAATCTTTCTGCATTTTTTTTCTTCTCCTAGCAATTAAATAGGATAAACGTTTAATTAAGAAATGTTAAAAAAAAGCACACTCCACAGAGCTGGGGACATGAAAAACTTACAGTGATAAAGAAGCTCGGAGTACTTCTGCCGTGTTAGTTCACTGATGATTAAATTGGTTTAAATATTAGCTATAGTTAGAGCTGTGCAAAATAGACTTTGTTTTCCAGAAATTATACAGAACTTTTCAATTTCATAGAATTCTGCACTGCCTCAGTTAGGGGCTCCATTTGCAGTGCCGATTAAGTAGATTTTTGCATCAAAAATGCAAATATATACGCATTTTTGATGCAAAACACTCTTTGCTTGAACACTGTTATATTTGCTGTGATACTGGCCTGTTTGTGCTCAACAAAGTTTTCTGTTCCTGGAACTTCACAGTACATTATGGGCTCAAAACAGACCCACTTGGGGATAAAGAAAACATCCTTAAAGTTATGCAAAACATTCATAACAAAATGCAAATACTGTTTACAGCTTTCAGCATCTCAGTATAGCAACTCATATTCTAAATTGCAACCAGCTACACGGAAAACTTTTTGATCAGCCTCTGTGCTGGATATTTGTGTTGTTGCCTTGCAGGAAGGCTGGGCCCAGCTTTAGGTGTGAACCCAGCAGTCCCAGAGAGACAGTGGGTTTAGATCCATTTAACTCTGACACCTGCAGAACGAGATTCATTTCTGCTCAGGAGGTTCTCTGGGAAGGACATTCAGCCAGGCAGGGGCCTGTCTCCTCTGGGGAAGAGAAAACCAATAGTCAACAGATTGGATTTTAATTCCACCACTGTTAAAATGCACCAAAAATCAACCGGGGCCAAAATAATTATTCACATCACACACTGCTGGGCGTCTGTAGATTGATGTATTTACATTTTGCCAGGACAAGCAATGCCTTCTGAGGAATACAAACCTCTGCTTCTTTCACCCTCGCACCAGTGATGGATGCAATCCTTGTCATTGCTCCCTGACAGAGCAGCACGCATCCCCTCATCCCTCCACACATATTTACCCTGCGCTAAGGAAAAAGCCCTCCACGCTCAGGACTCAATATTCCATTTCCTAGCATGCTGCATCAGTAACCTAATGACACTTCTGTCAGTCTTTCCCCAGTCAATGCTGCCTCCTCAAGAGTTGTCCATAAAACTGCTTCTCTCCACTGGAATGAACTCACAAAATGATTCTGGAGAGTGAGGAAGAAAAAAACACTTGCACTGCAAAAGAATGTCAGCTCGTAGAGAAAGAAACACAGGAGGGTACCTGGATGAGAAGTCCAGCAGAGAGGGAACCTTGCTCAGGTGGGTAGCTCAGGTAAGAGCCATTTTCCAAGGAGCGGAGAAGTGAAGGATGTTTAACAGCCCATCCTGGCACCCAGGGCGTCCTTGGGTGAATCCTGCAGGAGTGAAGAGGCTGCTGCCACGAAAGCTGGGAGAACCTCCTCTCTCAGTTTTGCTCAGTTTTGTGTCTTTAGAAAACTCCCTCACCCATTCTGTTGGATGTTCCTTGCTTTTCCAGTTGGAAAACGCAGACGGTCACGGAGAACTTCAATTTTCTGCTCTGTGAAGGGCAGCCCCCACAATGGCAACTGAAATGGTGTGGAGAGGCACAAGCCAGCTGAAAGAACACTGCACAGAACACACAGAGGAAGGAAAATTGGCTTCACAGGTGAAAAACATCTATGGTTCAACAGAAACCTTTTGGTTTAAATCAGCCCTCAGACAGTATCTGATCTTTCACATCTGCTCCTTTCTAAACTCAGGCACCTGCAACTGATCCCCCATGAAAGAAATCTGATTAAAATCAAAATGAAAGAAAATTATGACTGTGTTGGTACTGGATTGTAACAAAAATTGCAGGTTCTGCCTTCATTAGGAGCAAACAGTATATTAATGTAGGAAAAGTAGCATACTTTGCATGGAAAATATCTTCATGATCAAAGATCTATGTTTTATATAATTTGCTTCCTTGATTATACAAGGAACTACGTGTAAAAATATAGTTTTGCTATACAGAGGAATTTACATTAAAGGGTTCCCCTGCTCATCTCCCTCAGTCCCCAGCTACCCTGATCAATGCACCTCTCCTCACGGCAACAGCCTTCATCAGTCTGGCTCAAACTGACAGCCAGTAATGGGGAAATTAGTGAGCAACAGCCAAATCCTGGGTAGCAAATAATCCCAGCAGTTTGCAGTGCCTAAAATTAAACCTGGCATAACTTTTCAACCAGATATCTCAATTATAAAATAGGTTCTATTCAAAGGCCAAAATTTTCTAACATTCCAACCAGACCAAGACATCAGAGCTGGCGTCCAACAGATGCATTGTTGTCGCCCTCCAGGTTCTCTTCACTTTGCATTTGGTGTTTTAGATTTTGCTTCCCAGGAAGCTCTGCCTGGCCCTCAGACTGGAGCCTGTGTGGCTCACAGATAAGTAGCTGCAAGTCTGAATCACTTGTTGGGCCACACAGGGGAACAGATCAAGAGACCTTTATCTCCCGTGTCAGCCTTTGCCAAATGCAGGAATCGGGAACATTCCGATTTCACAGGGCAAAACACACGGTGAGCTCAAGGCAAACACAGCGACTGAATGAATGGCAGAAGACAACACTTCCCTGACAGAGTTCACTGAAACCCAGAAAAATGAAGTTTATCCTTTTTAAATTGCTCCTTTGTGTAAAAGGGATTATACCGCCTGTGATTTAGTGCTTCTTTAAATGGCTGCTGCTGTAAAAGTAAGATTACCAAAATGAAATGACTTAGGAAGAAAACAGGAGGGCAGATGCAAAAAGTCCCCAGAAGCACCTGAAATAGTTTCTGCTGAATTATTTAGCACAGCTACGTTCTTGTCCCCTCCTGTAACTCGTGTCTACTCCAGTTTATGACGATCATATTCTGGAAAAACTCCAAGTGAAAAAAGCACTAAGCCCCCTCACTTCAGCAGGTGTGGAAGTCTTGCAATAAATGCAGAAATATTGCACTGGCAAAGCAGTTTCTTCTGATTCCAGATTTTTAAAAGTTAGGTATCTAATTTCACCTTGTAGTTAAGAAACATCCTTTAAACTAACTTCAGCTTTATCTGTTGTAAAGTATTGCCTTAGAGGAACTTGTTTCCTAAGCTTATGGCGGTTCCTAAGTGATCTCTGAAGAGAACACTCCACTTTAGAGATGGGGACTGAACTTTGTTAGTGCAGTGCTGAGGACGGCCACCAAATCTCAGCAGGCAGGAGAAGAATGGTTACTATTTGAAAAATGTAATTTAGACATTTGGAAGGCAGTTCTGGCTGAGTGAGTGAATTAACCCCTGCCCTTTGCCCTCCCCACTGGCACCTCTCACAGGCTGTGCAGCAGCGTTAACCTCATGGACAAACATTCTGGCACTTCCCACTGCAGGCTGAAGGATGAGAGCTGAGCAACACCTTGTGTTGGATGATAAAACTCAGCATATGCTCTGAGCCTGCTCCCTTCCTCCTCAACACAGCAGACTTTGCCTCTCTTGTGCCACCATTCCCATGTTTTCTCTTCGAGGCATTTCTGTATTTTCATTGCTTTGTGAAACACCGGCTTTCAGAAATCACTTTGTTACGCTGTTTTGGACGTATTTTGTTCTTCCTCGTTATTTCTTTCCGTCCTTCCTGGCATTGTGTGTTATACCAAATGCTGCTTTCCAACAACATTTCCAAATGTGTAAATCTTGAAGTTCCTTGAGATATTTTTGCCAGCATGATTGAGAGCTCAGACTGACAGCTGATTATCACCATCCCGCTTCCTCCTTTTGTTGATCCTTCACTATTCAAAAGTCAGATGCTTGTCTCCCACTCTTCTCAACTGGAGAGAGCTCTCTTCTACCAGTGCACGCTTTAAATATCCAGTTGAGTAGGAATGCTGTAATAAAGTGATTATTAAGTTATGCTGTTGTGAATGACTGCAGATTACTCACTGTTGGTACGTGCCCGTGCTGTGCACACAGAATGTGGATGATTCACAAGGCGCTTCCGTCACGTCTGGTTAAACTCACAGGAACGAGATACTTGGAAATGTTTTCTCCCAAGCAGAATCCATGCCCAGTTTTTGGGAAAAACTATTTATAAAGTAATTTTTAACCACTTGATACCACAATTAAGTGTCCTTTTAAGTTTCAGATTTTGAGTATTTAAAGGCAGGGAATCAGCTGCTTCTAGGAAATAATGAGATGAAAACATTAATGTCATAAACCAACTATGCCAGCATGCAGAGGGTGCTGAAGAAGCAAGGAAAATTTTGATATACACATACAATTGATATTACCCATTCTTTAAAAAAACCACAATAACGCTTCAAGAATCAAAGCTTACATAAAGTTAAATATTTATGTGGGCACTTGCAGAAGGTTTGGGGAAATTTTTGTATGAAAAACCCTAGCTTTTGATGGACAACTTACCTCGTTAAAGAAGTAGCTATGGGTAACTGTAATTCAGCACAGAGATGGGTGTTGATCCTGAAGTCCACAGAAAAGCTGCCGTTATTTCATTGACTTTGGAAGTATCAGGCTGCAATCAGCAGAGCCAGGCTTAATGTGCACAACCTGCAGATGACTGACTCTAGCACATGTAAACATGATGGTAAAAAGCCACGTAACTGCTCTAAAAATAAACTGAGGAGCATTTTGGATGTCTGGCTTAGCATATCAACAAGACCTAAAGACCCAAATATGAACTAATTAAGGCTCTCTATAAATTATACAAGATACATTTTGTACCTTATCACTATTTAACAAAAATTGATGTGCTTTTGTGTTTACCAGCTCGTGAGGCAGGGTTTTGTTTCCTAACTCATTATTTAAGCTGCTGGTTCCAGTAGGTCATAGGAGGCTACAAATTACCCTCATTACCTTATTAATTACAGCATTGCTGAATAAGCTGCATTCCATCACAACATAATCACATTTCAGCATCCAGGCTTCAGAACACCCCCTGCTTTTGAGGAATGGTGGAGGAATGGTTCAGTGGCTCCAGAGCCCATGAGCGCAGAGAGCATTAACGTGGTCCAGCCCGTGGTGCGTGTGACAGACCCTTGCCCATCATCACAGCAGCCCTGCCCCAGTGACAGACTTGTGCATCTAAAGGGAATCAACGAGGATTTTTACTTTAAATCACTCATGAGGATCATGACAAGATGCGTGTTTGCTGTATTTCATCTGGGGTCTCAGTGCCCTGAGCTGAGAATGATCAACTTCCAGCCGACCCTGAAATTGTGCGGGATGTGCTGCTCCAGCTGGGTCCCTGCAAATCCATGGGGCCTGATGGGATTCATCCAACAATCCTCAAAGAGCTGCTGATGTCATTGCAAAACTCGATGATTTTTGAGCAGTCTTGGGAATCCAGGGAGGTCCCAGCTGACTGGAAGGTGTTGAATGTTGTCCAGGTTTTCAAGAAGGGCAACGAGGAGGACCCCAGAAACTACAGACCTGTCAGTGTCACCTCCTTCCACATCCTTCACATTTGCCACTTGGAGATTTTTTCCCCTGCATGTTCCTCAGCTATCATAATTCATTGCCATTTCTTTTCCTGCTTTCCATTTGATGGTGAGATGTCTTACATCAGCAATTTTTCTCAGGGAAAAAAAAAACCCAAACCTAAAAGGATACAGCTAAAAACATCTCAAGTCCTCTCTGACCATTTTGTGAGGGAAAAAAACTCAACAGCTTTATCAGAGCTGCAGAAACTGTCTAACCCCACCAGCTGACACTTTTGAATTTTACACTTTCATAAGCAGGGAGTAAAACATTTATTTAGACCTGATGATGCTGTGACTACTGGCTTGTATTGCAATGCTGCATTTATGCCTTAAGCTTTATTCCCAGCTGGCAACAAGATCCTGGGATGGGCTAAAACTCTCAGAGAAAAATTTAAAAAGTCGCAATCTCAATCATTATCAGCTTATTCTCATGTTCAAAAAGCTCTGCAGCAAGGGCTGTTCATTGGGCACAGAGCTCAGAGCAGGGTGAGCTCCTCTATTCCCTGAAATATCATCAGCACTTCCACAGGTAGAGGTTAAAACTACAGCTTTTTGAAGAGATTTCAGTTAGTTTCAGGAAAAATACGTACTACATTTGCACATACATTGCCTGTGATTAAATTAGATCTTTCTTGGCTTAACAGAATTTTGTAATATTTCTGGAAGCACCATTTTCACTCGGCCATTCTCTGTCACCACAGCTTTCAAAACCCCACAACTTCACCCAAGTGTAAGAGACCAGTTCCAGAATCTGTTACACACAGCGCCAAATGCACGTGGGCAACTCTGCCTCTCCTGTTTTCCATTTGGTTTTAGTACTCATTACATGAAGTGCAAAGGACTTTTTGCAGATTTGTCACTACTTTTTGCCTTTGCTATCTCACTTTTCTTCCTGGCAGGGGATTCAGTCACTGAATTCTCATTAGGTGTCTTTATTTATTCTGTCGGGTTTTAATCTGCAGTTACTGCTGTTCTTTAAGCTCACCTGTCCCACACCACTTAAGTAAAAGAACTTCACTGAACGGGTGGGGAATCAAGCTGTGATGCAGTTAAAATGCTATTTCTTTAATGTACAACATTATTTGTAGCTTACATTATACATACCTTTTGATGGCTCTTGGTTTTATCTCTTCAAAGCAGTAACTTTCTTTTTACTACTCTAGAAGATAAATAATGTTAGTGAAAGTGTGATCACTAACAACTTTTTCCACAAATGGAACAGTCCTCTGAGCCACGTGGGGGTACCTGGATCACCGAAGTGTAAAATAGCAGCAGCCTGAAATGGATCTCCAACACCACTGAACTGCTGGTCTGGTAATTATTTATCAATAATAATATATAAATAACAATGTAATTATGATTTCTCAACGACGATATCCTTGTCCTCTCAAGGACTGTTAAAACACACACCCATTTCTGAACGTGGCAGGACTCACTGCTCCAGGTCAGTGGCCTGGCCATGGGGTCTGCTGTGAAGGCAGTGGAGAATTAGAATTAGGTTACACCAGGCCTTATTTGCTTCTTCTTTAGGACTCAGGCGCTTCTCCAGCAGATCAGCACTCACAGGGCTCTTCAGTCATCTGTGCTAATTTGCCCCCTAAGACCCAGAGATCAATTATTTCAATGGAACAAAGTTGGGCACTCTGTCCTCATCAGACCCGGCCCCAGAGTGAGCTCCCCGCAGCAGGCAGGGACAGAGCCCAGAAGTGCTGATTTTGTTAGCATGGGGCCTGAGATAATATCCTCTGCCTCAGATGGGTTTCTTGGTTGGCCTCGTTACTTCACTAACACAAATAAACACCTTTCAGCACCTGCTGAATTTACTGGGCTAAATTAGTGTTTGCTCACAGGCTACAGGCGAAAAAAACCCAATACCTTACTTGGATTTTCCTTCTTAATCTTAGCTTCATATCTAACGAATGGGATTAATTAAGGCCATTAAGTACTCATCGAATAACTCCGAGAAAATCAATTGAATGTTTTAATAATTTTACTAGAGCCCAGTACTATTGACTTCTCTGCAAAAGCGTGGGAAGGGCAGTTTTGAGACGATGACTGGAGGAACTAACAGAGGGGAGGAGCACAGCTCAAACTGACAGAAAGCACCCAAATGTGAGCAGAGTCTGTCCCTGAGGAGAGCACCACACCCTGCCAGGAACCTCAAGTTCAGGGGCAGGATTTCTTGGGCACGTGTGGGAGGAACAGAAACCACTCCCATCCAGAGAGGCACCTGCTGCTTGTCTCAGGACAAATTCCACCTGCAATCACCCAGCGGCAAAAAGCTTTAGGAGGATGATGGGAATCCCTGGCTCCCACACTATAAAGTCAAAAACATTTACCTAAAAAGAAGGAACAAGAATGTGGTGCATGTAGGACAGCATTACTACATTCTCCTCAATCAGGACAATCATGGCATTTACATTTCTAGCACTGGCATTTAGAAGTTTTCATTTTTTTTTTTTCATGTTAATCCCATAAGAAAATAAACCTCCACTGCTTCCTCTTATATCAAATAGTGCATTCCAACTGTAATTCAGTTAATTAAAAATAAAACGGTGCCTTTGACCATCCCTGGGTACATATTTTCCACATATAAAAAGTTACTTAAGGAGGGTTGTATCAACATGGCTGCTCATATTCATTAGGGCTAATTAGCATTTTAAGTAAAACTCAATGCTCTCTCTCTATACTGTTGTGCAGTTCAGTCTGTTCTGGTGACATCACTGACTTGCTTAATGTGCAACACACAATTTTGAAGGGAAGAGCCTGTCGAGTTTCTGTTCTGTTAAGACCGTTCTGGGAATGAATTAAATAATTTGGTAAACATCAACAATAGCTGTCTGACTGTGTGTCTGTCTTAAAAATTCTATACTGAAATCCAGCCTCTTAAAACAAATATGGACCCATGGGATTTGTTCATTGATTCCCCTTTATTGTCATTTTTGTAGAAATTAAATGGTATCACCATGATTTAATGTTGGGGTTTTTTTTAATTATATACTGTTTTGGATTATTTGGTTTTTAAAGTCCTCCTTCATTGAAAAAGGCACCTTTTTCCCCAAATTCAAATCAAATATAATTGACACCTCAGCGAAAAAAGAGACAGAAACCCATGAAGTGACAGTAAGCTAAAATGGAATGTAATTTCAGCATGACAATTTTATACAGCAAACCCAGGCTTTGAGGTGATGGTACTCAACAGGAAATAATCATGATAATCAAGTAAAACATTGGTGCATCTACCAGAATCATGTTATGTATATCTTTATTACAGTTTTCAGAATACATGGATTAACAATGGCCAGGCTGTGATTTCATCAAATTCCTATTTTAAACATTACATACAAACACAGAGCTGTTTAAAAAATAGAAATGCATGAATTTTGTCACCTTTTTTTATCTTTTTT
>VZTI01001025.1:141121-163573 GCA_013397865.1 Struthidea cinerea | reverse complement strand
TTTTTTTTTTTTTTTGGCATCAGGAGTCCTATGACTTCCAAAAGGGAAATCAAATGGTGCATGACAGCAGACTGACTGAACTGTAATAGGGTATTGTTCACATTCTGTGGCATATGTATCACCTCAAACAGTGCTAAAAGCACTCCAAGAACAAATCCCTCTCCTTCACCACTCTCCCAGTGACATCAGTGGGTGCTTGCAGGACTGCAGAATGCACAGGCTCACACAGTTCCCCCCCTGGAGCACAAAAGCAGCACTACGTGACCTGGAGACACCCGAAGCTGAGGCATTTGGCTGCATCTGCTTTGATTTTCTTAAAAATTTTTTTCATTTACATTTCATGTGCATGCGTGGGCGTGTGTGGAGATATCGCAGAAGAAGAGGTTTCTTACAATACTTATTTAAAAATGAGTAACTTGCAAGTACAGTATGGCACATCAGAGGTGGGCTGGACATTGCTCAGCACTCGTCCTGCCCGACCTTGCAGCACTTGGAAGGCAAACAGCAAAGTAGAACTCAGCCAAGCCTTGGTTTAATGGAAAAGAAGCAATTCACATACATAGGTAAAGTTTGCTCCCACAGAACTATTACCAGCTTTAAATATTTACGAGCTAGATCATTCTCAGGGTAGGAAGGACTAAAGTCACCCATCAGAGCAGGATTTGCCTGAGGGATGCAAAATGCAAAAGCTGAACGTTGCAAAGTTTCCTTAACAAAAGCTATAGGAGGATTTCCAGAGCCAAACCTAAAACTCAGCCGGATTCTCAGAGTTTCGTGTGTTGTGGGATGAATTTAAAGTAGGTTACTAATGAATTGTGGCTTGGATAGAAACCATGAAAATATTATGTTTTTTACAGCATTTGTCTGAGGTAGTACATATACCACACACAAAAATGCAAAAATATACAGATATTCATGATTATTTGCATACTACAGAAGGGAACTATGGGAACGCTCTTGTATCTGAATTCTCAAGAAGAACAGATAATTTTAGATCACGTTTCTCACCCTGACCACGGTCAGCTAAAACCAGAACAAACGACAACGGGATTCCTGGGAGAACTCCCCGGAGCTGTTTGCCAGTGCCCTCTGGGGCTCTGACCCTGTTTTGGCTTTAGCTCTGGTGCATAACATGATTAACACAAACATCACCGGTGTGCTGGGAAAGGATCCCTGCTGAATCGCAGACAAACATACAGGACAGACCGTGTTGCACTCGATTTCTCAGTAAACTGCATAAAACTGGAGCAAAAGGAGACCAGTGCCTTTACATTTCTGCTCTGTACAGCCAGGAGTTCAGCAACAGATATGTATATTTGTGTATGATTGAAACATTTCATTCCCATGACATTTGGAGATTTAGTTCAATTCATCGCAAAGGTAAAATTATCTTCCTCTTAAATAAACTAAGAAATGTAAACAGTGTAACATCGTTAAAAAAAACCTCTCTCAGTACTTGTAACTGGTAAAATGTGAATGCAAACAGATGTGCTGGTATATTGTTAACGTAATGTCTCAGAGGACAGAGAGTGAAACATAATTAGCAAGAAATTGATGTATGAACCCTCCAGTGATTTTCTTTCTGGGATTACTTTGAATACAAATATAATTTAACTGATATATTTCATTTTTTAAAATTAGAAAATAAGGCAAGTGCATTTCTGAAAAAGGTGCTACTCTTCTACACTTCTAGATAAACATGTGACACCTCTGAAAATTAGATCAATAATAAAAACATTAAAAATATCTGCAATTTAATATAGACTGAAAAACTATCAAAAGACAAAGTGACCAGCATCAATTTCAGAAAATATTTTAGACTTCATAAATACGAGCACCCTATATTTACATAAATTATCTTCTAAACTAGTTTTCCTTTGAAAGACACTTTTGTTCTAACAGATATGTCCATTAAATTATATAAATGTTTCAAATATGAAAAAAATAGTAGTAAAATAGAAGCATCAGACAATGTCGTTATTTCGGATTTGCCTTTTTTTCCTAAGATTTGGTTCTTGAAAATCTGTAGCCAGCTTTCACAGAGCTTTCCAAACAAACATAACCCAGGGAAATGAAAAAACTTGTGCACTAATAATTACTGCTATCGTATAAAGATTCTGTGGAGAGCTTTTGAGTTTTCACGTATAAAGATTATACCAATACTTGTAAATCCCAGCAAAATGCTAATTTCAAAATCGGAATTCTAAGACACTATTGATTTATAGAGACATTATGAACCTAATCCTTTAAACTGGCTTCGTACACTGAGCACGTTTTTATAACTGTAAATTTAATAGTTCCATTTAAAGAAGCAGTGCTTCAATACGAGGCTGATGCTTGACCTTGCACAAAACAGGATATAATTCTTTTAACTCTTACTAATAAACAAGGAGACAGAATCCTGTTGCATGCTTTTTTTTGCCTTTTTTTTTTTTTCCTCTCGTTTTTTCCTGAAGTACCATACAACTCTTCAGTTTGTTACTAAAACCCCCAAACAGTTTAGGGAGAGTATTTAGTTGACAGCAAGCATTTCACTAGGCTTCAGCGGTATTCCTATGTTTAGAGCTAGGGGCAAACCCCCTGTATTCTTTGAAGACAAGTTTTGGAAAAAAAAAAAAAAAATTAATACTAGATTGAAAAGGAGCTGTATCTTTTCTTACAATAACTGGACACGTAGTTTGAAATTGTGAGAATTTATCCCAAACTAGTTTTAAGACTATCTCACCAGAGAAGCAAAAAGAATCTACTGTACAAAGACGCTTGGCTCAAGCAGTAGTGCAAAGATGCACTGCCCCAGGAGCAAACCTCCAGAGCAAGCAGTTTGTGCACAGAAACCACGTGACACCTCACCTTCCAAACAGTCTTCACAGAACACTAAAAAAAAACCCCAAGTTCCCCATAACACCAGGCAACAAAAGTATTCATCATAGTTTCATCCATCAGTGATATGCATTAATAATTTGAGAACAAGTGCCAGCTACTACAGAGCATCCTGATTCTTTAAAAACATCCTAGCTCAGCAACTCGTGCAGTAGTTCCACTGGAATTCCACTTCAAAGCCTCCATCCCCTTCAGTGAACGGGATGGTGCAGCCTGGCCTGAGCCCAGCCAGGCTGGACATTCCCCTGGGGACAGAGGGGACAGTGGCAGAACAAAGTGCCAGCTGCTCAGCTGGCTGCTCACCTGAGGAACTGCAGTGCAAGGGCCTGGACACACAGGGGAATGGGAGGGGCTTCCCAAAAACCAGCCTGCTGCAGTCACTGGTCACTGCTAGGCAGTGCTCCAGGTAGAACATTTGTTGTTGGCTGCTAAACTCTCAGCACTAAAATCCGCCAGTGGAGATCCCGCTACATATTTTACCTGAGAAACAGAGGAAAAACCCAGAGGCAGTTCTGAAAAACTTCATGATGTAGCTTGTCTCTAAAAATCTACACACAGGAATTTTAGCATCATCAAAACAGGACAATCATATTTTCCCCCAAATATCTTTATAAAGAATATATAAGTGCACAATTAGAAAAATCCCTCCTTAGATACAGTTAAAAACATATTCTGCCCTTGATATTATTTTGGAAAAATCCTATGCTCTGTTTTATTTAAATTTTTTTTTTTCTTTTTAGCAGTGATAAGTAACTACACATCATCATATCACCAAAAGTGTAGATATGTGGTATATCCTACTGGCAGCTAAAACAGCTGAATCCACCAGGCTTTACACTGAGATAAGGTTTTCAGCAACCTGACTGGGGCTATGTGTTGCTTTTTTATGGTTACAAAAAAAGATTCTGATAATGTAGACCAGCTCATCTCTGAATTTATTAACATACAATTTTATTATTTTTTCCTTTCATGTTCAAATCAGAACTGCAAATGGAATCCACAGCTGTACTCTTTCAACAGAACTGTATTTTCTTACCCATATAGAACATAACCTAGAAATCCCCAACTCCTTTCATGTGAGTTGCCAGCTTCAACAAAAAGGGGTGCGAAAAAAAGAAAGAACGTAAGAAAATAAGATATATACCCTACTGTTTAACACTGTTTACAGATCTTGGTAGTTGGGGTAATAAGATACAGTATGTGGATTTTTTTTTAGCAACAGCTTTAAAATTACACATTTTTACACCGTCTCATTGAATCAATACCAGCATTCCTCTATGATCATTGCCAATTTGGGTGATAAACTCTTCCCAAAGCATATCCATTTCATTGTAAATAAAACAATTCATTAATTCTTTGGCATCAGAAGAATCATATAGCTGCAATTGCTCCATTGTGTCGAGAACGAGACCTTTCCAAAGTTACTCGTTTGTTATCTGTAACAAAAAGAGAGGAAAAAACAAATCACCACAAGATTTGAAACACGGATAATGCAATGTCAAGGGGTTTTCAAACAGCCCTGAAAATCATTCCGAATGATATGTAAATAAGTAAGTAGGAGACTGGATCAGAGAAGTTTCACACTGCAGCTGCCAGACTGAGTTCAAGAGTTCTGCAATCAGCAATAAATTACTTTCTTGATCAGAGAAGCTGGGTGATAAAAGCATTAGGAGAATCCTGAAACACAGTCCCCTTGGAAACAGCACACAATAAGTAATACTCCGGGTAAAAATCTTTCAAATTTTATAAATAATGCATGCACAGAATCTCTGGAAAAATACATTTCAAGTTTCATGAGAATGCACTGACCAGTGCAGTGGTGAAAACCTGGGAGATGCTACAAGTCTAAAAGCCCAAACACCGTTCACTGTCATTTGGTGCAGAGTTAAAAATAGAACAGTTAAATCAGCCACTTCCTAAGCATTTCCTGATTGTGCAATGTGAACAACTTCTAGTATAAAATATTACACAATAATTATTGCAATGAATAATAAATACGTCTCCATCACAGGAAAACAATCACCAAGTAGCAGCCACGCTCCTAAATGCCTTTACAATAAAATTTTAAAGCGGTGAACACACACACACACACACACACACAAAAAGGGGCAGAAGATTAACCCCCACTTAGTGTTCTGCAGGTTTGCATCTTTCTTTTCGACAATGAGTTCCTGCCATGCAAACTTCTTCTCTTCTCTTTGGTGGCTGCTTCCTTTTGACCTTGCCTTATCCTACTCCCTCACGCCCCGTTCACGTGCTGCTCCGCATCACTTCAGTCCCCACACTGCTGCAGCACCAGGATGCCCCAAAATCTAGCCGGAACTTTTCCACAGGGCTGGACTATCATAAAGAGGTCACTTCAGAAGCAAAACATCAGCCAGGCACACTGCAGGCACTCAGGTTTTCTCGGCTTTTCCCAAAGATTCGGCTCCCTCTGCTTGCCCATGCCCCTGGCAGTGCCATGCTGGGGTTTGGGCACAGAGCTCGGGACCACAACACGTCTACGGGTACAAACACAACGTGGAAACTCTTCCTGACTGGGAAGGGGACTGGGCACTGCAGTGGGCTGCCCCAGGAGGTTGTGGAGTCTCCATCCTCAAGATATTCATCCCTGTCCTGGACAAGTGAACCGGCCCGAGCAGAGTGGGTGGCCAAGGTGACCTCCAGAGGTCCCTTCCAACCTCAGTCACTGCACGACTCTGCTCTAACCCAGCAAAGCCAGAAATGGGCCAAGCAATTAAATAAGACAAAGAAAGTCATCTCTGTGATCTGTTTCTGGACAAAGAACAGAGGCTGCCCGCGGAGACTGCCCGGGCTCTGCAAAATCAGCCTCTCTTTCCCCGCTCAGTGGAAGTGTCTCCAATGCTACGGGGAATTAACGGCTCCTTTAGCAAGATTATTAGTTCTTTTTATAGTTCTGCCTTGCCTCCTTTTCCTAATGAATCTAGCCATGCATAAAGTATTCAAATTACCCTAAGTCAATCTGTTTTGCATGGGAATAAATCTCTACACTGGTTGCGGTGTCACTAAGCACTGGCAATTGCAGCACAAAAGAAGGGAAGTCATCAACTCCAGTGTGCTGCCGCTCCTCCAGGACTGAAGAGTCCAGCGATACCTGCTCTCAGTGGGATCAAGAGCCTTCAACACCAGACTACTGCTTGACAAAATTTCAAGCCCATCAACTATATAGGTTAAAAACAAATTAAGGAAGTCTAAGAACTGGTTGGTTTTGTTGGCTTTTTTTTGTTTTGTTTTTGTTTGTCGTTTGCTGTTGTTGGGTTTTTTTTAATTTTATTTTCAACTTTCAGGGGTTTTTTCCACTGTGGTAGAGACAAACATTTTCTGCAAGTGACAGTGTGGGGCTTAGGGAAAACCACAAAACAAAATTGTAAAACGATTTAATTTCCTTCTTCAGGTAATAACAAAGTCTTTTCCTAATGCATATGTGTTAAGTTAGAACAAAGGGTTTCCTATTAGATATGATACTGGATTGGGCTGGCATTTCAGTTACTTGAGCAAGAATTTTGAAAAATCATTAAATTGATATCACTTTCCACATGCACATTCAGTTATCTCCAACATCTGTATTTACCTTTTTTACCAAACAGACCACATTGAATACAACCCAATGCAAGTCTGGCTTATCAACATGACTATTCTGGCATAAAATTAACTATAACATCAATAAATGGTAGAACTATTTCCTTGTATTATGGGGGGATGGAGAGGGAAAATAAGAGTAAGTTCAAAGCAGTTAAAATGAAGTAAAAAAATCATTGCCCAAAGGCTCAGGTGTACACTGAAAACACGCAAACACGACTAAAAAACATGGTAATAAGTTCTGTGTGCACCAGCCAGGCCTTCTGGGTAACCCCACCCACAGGGGAGAAGATTTTATTTCTCACTTTAATCTCAGAAGTCCATTTCTTTTAAAAGCAGGCACACCCACGGTGCTCCTGTTACAGACATTATAATCCATCTCAGAAGTGAACACACGACCTTAAAAGTGGCCTCTCAATCTCCTGAATGGATCTTTTCTTAGAGCAGTGAAAGGTAGAACAGTGAAGGATTAAAATGGAAAACAAAGCAATTTTTATATCACAAAACCATCTTCATCTTTTAGCTAGCTGGATCAAATGAAAATGAAGTAAATATAAAATTAAATCAAATCAGCAGTTCCTTTTTAGTACACATAACCCTGGAATGCAATGGTGGCCATGCAAACTTTACACCCCCACTGGAAGAAAGACATGGACTTTGTTATAAAAACAATTCCTTGCTCATGTCTTGCACTCAGCACAGTACCAAGATGGGAATAAACCCTGCAAAATGCATTTTTCCTTTCCTTAATGCTCCTTCATTAGCTCTGTTATTAAAAGAGAAGTCTCAATAGCTGCCACAGATTTATTAACTCAGTGGCTTGTTATCAACACAGAACTCAGTTACACGAGGAGAAAAATAAATGGTACTTTGCAGAACTGCAGTACTAAGATTAAGTGACTTTTTCATTTCATTTTCTTCTTATCCACTCTTCCAGGTAGTAACTTTATGCTCTCCTAATTATAAACCCTATTTTTTATGAGCAATCAATGCTAGCAATAATATAGATGTTGTGCAGTCAAATGGACTGGTCATGACACCGAGATATCTGATAATGAAAGAGACAGAGTCTATAAAACCATACCTCAAAGGTACCTGATTGGAATTTGCATTACTCTGTAACAAGAAATCAAGTTCTCTTATATCATTATCTCTCAGCCCCGATATTAAAATTATAAATGCATTACAAACTGCTACCTTGGGCTTGGTACCTTAGCTGGCTCCTTCTTCCCCTCCTGAATAACCTCCCCAAGGTGAAAGAATTGACCTTTCCACAGCTGACAATAATAATAAAGCTGTTTAACGCTCAGAGAAAGGAGGAACTGGTTTGAGTTGCCTTGAAAATGATCTCAGCAATTAATAATATATTTAAAATCTCATCTTTTTGAAATAGTTTTGACTATGCAAAAGAGACAGAAATGCACGCTGTAAGGGAATTTGTATGGCCCGTGCCTTTGGGAGCCAGTGAAAGCCTTTACATCAAACATTTATTTCTTCATTCACGTAAAACCTTGTTCACTGGGAAATCCTACTGAAACACATCTTGTTTTCATGAGCAACCAGAGGAAAAATACTCACGCAGTCCCAAGCACTGCAGCAAGTGCCATAGAAAACAGGGAAACAGTCAGAAGAGCAAGACCACTTCCTACAGGTATGGAATGATTACAGAAAAAGTGAGTAAATTACTAATTTAAGTAAGTTTTAAATGGATAAACTGTCACAACAGATGGATTCCAAGGATCAAACACTTCATCTGTAATAATGATGACGACGGCATTTACTCTATAGAAAAACGTGAAAACCTGAGTTTTACAAGTACCACTTTTTTCTGATCAGGGCAACTAAATATTTTCTCTCTAGTGTCATTGATTAAAATTGTGACAAGTTAGGTTAAATTCAATTCACTTGAGCCTGGGTAGCCCCCAGTTTTCTCCTTGAGCTACCCAAGCACAGGGAAAACCAAAGCCAACTTACCATGTGCTGTAACAGCATATTACCAACTGCTTGAAGGAACAACCCAGGACAAAATTTAACATTATTATTATTATTATTATTATTATTATTTTCCTTTAAGGTCTGCAGGCACCTTTATCAGCTTTAGCTTCCCAAAAATGAAAGTTAAATCTTCTTGGAAAATGGAATTGATGGAACCCAAGGCAGAAGCAGAACTGATCCAGAGTAAACCAGCAGGGAAGTCCATCCAAACCCAGCACCTCTTGAGCAGCTGAACACTGCCTGTGGTACTGCCTGGCCTGTCCCTCTGACATTATTGGGGGTCCCAGCTGACAAAAAAGCCAGGAAAGGAAATTAAGAGCTTCAAAACTGCTGTCGCTGTCTGGAGCAAAACCCTTTTCGAGAGAAAATGGCTCTCCTAACCTCAATTCTGTTAAGATTCAGTCCATCTCCGTGAGATTTGATTTCAAATTGATCTTTCAGAATGTATGGCCTATATAGAAAAAAAATAGCAATAAGGTAAGAATCAGTTATGGGAGAAATAGAGCCAAAATAGCTCAGAAATAGCTCTTTTCAAAAGATCGTTATTGCCAAGAGATGAAACAAGCAAATAAAACACTCTTCTAACTGGGTTAAGGGAAACTGTACACTTAATATGTTTTCTATTAATCTTTAATCCACTCTTATTTCAACCTAAACAGGCACCCGACACATGCCTGGCAAAATCTGAACTAGACCCTTTATAACCATCACACTGGGGCATCTGACATTCACTTGGATTTTATATTTGTGCAACCAAAAATGAGAACAGATCGAGAGGTCCAACGGTCCTTTTTTTTTTTTTTTTTGCCAAACAGAATCTCAAATTCTTGACAATCAAACTTAAATTACAGCTAAAAAGGTTATTTTAGCATCAGTTTCAAAGAAAACATTGAGATTTCAAGCAAACCCTGGAGCTGTACGGTCCAATTCTATAAATCCTGGTTTACTTTGGTTTAGGTCAAGACTTTCATGTGAAAGCTGAGTGATAACCTGGGTTTATAAATGTTATGATCGAGAAACAGAAACTTACCCTTAGGCCAAAAAAAAGCAGGTTTTTGGTGTTTGTTTTTTTTTTTTTTTTTTTTAAGCCCCCAAAATCAAGATAGCACAGCTGAACACTTTAATTATAAAGGCATCATTAGTTGACCTTGTAATAATTTAAAAAATATGTTCCTGACCTGGTTACTGGGATATTTACAAATATATTGATCTGTAAGGTGTTAAGGAGTAGGAAAAGGTTTTAGAAGAAACAGGGAGGAAGAAAAAGCACAAAGGAGAACTGCAGCACTTAAAAGGACATCTCTGAAGGCTGAACGGTTCCTCCTCAGGTAAAAAGCAGCAACACACATCTCCTGAGTTATCTGCAGGAGTCAGGAGTGTCGTGTTCTGTTCAAAAATAGTGGCTTCAAAGCCGTGAAGTCATTTAGGTAACACACAGCACCTTCATTTTAAGGTTTCCAGACTATTCTGCGTGAACAGTTTCTCATGGAGAAGATATGTGGCTGTTTGGATTCTCTTTTACTTGCTAAATAGATTTGTTAATACCCAGAAGCGCTGTAGTACAGAAGCAGGTCTAAAATACAGAGAGTTAAAGAATTTAAGCCCTGACACAAAAGAGTTTTACTCAGATTAAAAGGGAACAAAGACATGTCTAATCTTTGTGCTGCCACTCAGACCCAGCTTGCTGGGCACTGTTAATTGTAGCCTTTGCGTCGTAGGAAAATGCAGAACATCAGTAGAAAACCCATTTATTTATGTCCTGTGTGCTAGACACAAAAATGCTTCAAAATGGAATATTGTGGGACATTTTAATGCTAAATGGCATGTGTGATGACATTTACCAGCTCAGCGCAATCCAGCTGTGACCACAGTCATTACAGCACGGCAGCACAATAAAAGTCACACTTCTGCAACCAGAATTGAGGATATTGGCCATCTGTATCATAATTCCAATAAAGAAATAAATACTTACCCCTATTTAGAGCTGAAGTTTAATATTTGTAGGATGAAAATGGATTTGTAAACCCCATTTTCAAGTAATCAGTTTAAAGTAAATTTTACAATTGCTTGCTCCGGGCCTTAAGATTTCAAAACAACCCAAAAAACAAAGAAAGAATTGGCCCAATAAGATAAGAATCCTTAAACCTTTAAATGATCTATTTAATACTTTAATTTGACTTTGCTTTCTTTGTTAATAGCACCACTTGGGATGCACAGTGAAAGCTCTTCCACAAGAGTTGCAATGGAAAAGCTTTAGCAGGAGACAACACATGCCTGCCTCAGGGGTTACAAGACAAATCAATCTATTTTTCTCCTTTCCTCCAAGGGTAATTGGCCTTTAAAATTACAGAGAAAAATAGGCCTTCATGTCAGTACAATGCAGGCACATATACAGCCATTTCCCATTTCTTTTTCAGTTTGAATTCTCAGCTGAGAAGTAAACTTATAAAGGTGGGAAAATAAAAAGAAGATGAAGAGGAACGATTGCATCAGTTCAAATCCCCTCCAATAACAAGCACCACTGTGACCAGCATTTGAGGCTGGAATTGACTGAAACCTGCTATGAATTGCTGCCATTTTCCTAGGCAGTACTCTTTCATTCTTGATTGTGACAAAATTTTCTTGAATTTTTGTGACAGCCTGTACCACCGGCATTCAGGGAGATTTATCACAAAATTTAGTTAAACTGAGGAGTTATAATTATTGCTTCATTTCCCATAAAATCTCACACAGTAATACTGATTTTTACCTCATTCTTATGAAATTGCCTTTTTCAAGGAGCAATCATGGCTCTGAATATCCCGACAATCCTTCTGCTGTGCTGTACACATAATCACGTAGAAACTCAGTTTCAGCCTTTGAATACTGTTAAATTGTATACAGTGCATTTAAATTGGCTAATAAATTGTTTCATAGCAGTGAAACTCCGATGACAGTCTTCTCAGTTTTCTGATTGCTATTAAATCTGATTTGCAATGCATTAATCATATCATGCTTTTAATAAGAGATTGTCATGTGAAAATATTTCCCAGTGCATAAAGAGGAGCAATCAGCTGAGCTACAACTGATATATAAAAACAAGAACAAAGTTGAAAAAAGTCAAAACAACTTAGTGTTTTACAAACAGGACTAATATTCCCTCGAAACAGAGTGTGGAAACCACTAAAGCTTTCATGGGAACTCGCTCACTGGGAGTGTGTGTACAGGTGTAAAGCAATTATTAGACCTGATATCTGAATGAACCCAGGTTCCCATTAGAGCCTGAATGCTTCAATGGCCCTATTATTTTCCTTCCAGTGCTCCCAGACCTGATCTACTTAATTATTCTGACTAGTGAAACATTTAGGACATGAACGTATGATTTGTTTTAAGCCAAATGAGACAAATGAAAGTGCTTCATAAAACAACTCAAAGAAAAGACACGTGATGTGATGTCAAATCCAGCAAGGTCAGGACTAAGTAACAGTAACAAAGAAAAAGAAACTACATTTATTCAGATATTTTTTCCCTTAAACCTCCCATTTGTAGCCTCCCCTGTATAGTGAAAAGATTTAGCTTATGAATCAGAAGGGTGAAGCAAATTTCAGCGAGTAAATGAATTGTCTGCTTCAGTACTGAAAGAATCCAAATCTCAAAACACAGAGATTGTGATTCTTCTTTCATGACTACACACACACACTTTTAGTAATTGTCCAAAAGCAGAAGTAGAGCCTCTACTACAAAAGACTTCATGTCAAAGAGGACAGATTTGCTGATGTGAAAGATGTGTTTCCCTGTTTTAATTGTCCCTCCTATTTCACTGCTAAGGACAAGTGTGTGACACTGCAAAACACACGTATTCACATTTTAAACAGATTTGTCAGATGCTAATACACTGTATTCTTCATCAATAATGTAATTTAAAATGGCTTCCAAAATGTCCTATTCCCAGCTCCCCTATTAACACTTCCACTCCTACAATTTGTACTCGCTTCGAAAGTGAGTTGACTGTGAGGTTACAAACCAGGACAAGGAGATAAAGACAGTAATAGGCTCTGAACTTGAAGCACACAGGGAGCCCCGAAGTTCGCATCCTCATCCCACTGCATTTGTCCTTAAAAGAATCAGGCTGACACCCAAGTGGTCCCCTGCCCCTCGCCTCCTCCCACTAACGAGCTGGAATGGCTGCTGAGCCTGCACTCACCCTGTTTCTGTCCAGCCACATCGCCATCACTTCCCCATCCAATCTGATCCTTTTAAGGAGGAAGGAAGTCGCGAGGGACCAGCACCAGCTTGTGCTGAAGGCATCAGCCTTCACTTCGCACTTCAAACGGAAGGATTCGATTTGACAAAACACACGAAGTCAGGAGAGAAGGCTCTTCACCTCCTCTCCGAAACTGCCTGATGGAAGTCAATACCAATTCCTTCCCAAAGTTACGCTCAAAAGCGGACAGATGAAAGTCAAAGGGGAGGCTTCCCAGCTATTCCTTACAGCATTTCATTAAAGAGCGGCGTAGGGACGCGCTCACCTCGCCAGGCTCACCCCAGCTCCGCTGCTCGTTCCCCTGCCAGCAGCTCAAACTCCGCAGCCACGTCTCCCATGCACGACTGCTTTGTTCCCTACGTAGGGCATGGAAGTAAGGAGCTCAAAGACAGTGAGAAAAGGGAAAGCTCTCCGTGCTCGAAAGGAAATTCCTTCAGAACAGGAGTAGGGTAACACTCCTGAAAAGCAAGTATTTCCTCCTGGTTCATGTAAACCAGTTCTTCTCCATGCCCAGACAATGAAAATACTCCTTGTAGCCTGCAAAAGTCAGTCTCCTGTATATTTTATGCATCAGAAAAAACTCCTCTTTTAGATATAAATGCATATATATCTATAAAACCCACTCTGCAATAACTTGTAGCCTACATGTAAAATGAAATATTTTAAATAATACAATAAAGGCAGAATATCCATAATTATTTTTTGATTAAATAAAATATCAGCATTTTTTATTCATGGCTAGGTTAACATTTACAATTCAGCATTTTGCAATATTTAAATGGAATTGAATATGCTATGAGAAAACTTAAAACTACATCACTCCTGTATGACCGGCTGGCACAGGCCACGGTCTTCTGTGCCCATCTGCATTTACCACAGAACACGAAAGAAAAGCTCCTGTTCCAGCCTGGCAAGATGATCTCACCACCACCTGTTACCCCTCTGCACACCCCAGCTGAGAATAACTTGATCCTGAAAGTGACTTTTAATCTAAATTATTTGCATGTGCAGGTTATGTGAATGTGAAACTGTTACTTATTAAAATAATTCATACAAGAAAGTAATTTGGACTACACATGGCAGGCTCTGAGGTAAAATATAATAACTTTGAAGAACTTGGGAGTCTAATTTCTTTCTTGGCTGAGCACGGACAACCCCATTATGATTCAATGTGCGAACCCCGTGCTCACATAAAGCAGAACTTGACCCTTTACGTTCATATAAAGAATAGAAGTCCAGAGACTTGTTACTGCTGGGAGAGGGCAACACGGTGTCCCTAAATAGCTCAAAATAGTTTTATTTATCAATGCTTGTATCTGAGGAGTGTTATTTTATGTGCTGCTCCAAACCCTGAGCAACCACGAGTCAGACATTCAGAGTCTTTCTCTCCTGATGCAGTGGGACGACACCAGGCCACTCCTTCAGCTCACACAACCCGCGGGAACGGAAAGCTTGAACACGTATATTCCCATTCGCCTGGGCTGCCGGGGAAGCAGCAGCAACACCTCTCACAGAGGTGCTCAGGAAGAGCTGGAATTGAAACTCTGCTCCTCACCCTTCCCCAGACTGAAGTGAGACCGAAGGATAAGGCAAGGGGAGCTTGGCTGTGTCTGAGGGAGCAGAACGGGCTCAGAACAGGTCACTGCGAGAGTGCAGAAAAATGAGCAAGTCATCTGGGGACAAATCCTGGCCTTCAGCATCTCCTGAACACACAGGACCTGACTGGCCATTCAGGAGGAGGCTTGCTGGGTCATCTTGTTCACTGTCACATGGAAGAGACTTCAGAATCCCCCATCACCTCTTAGATGCCTTTAGACTCAAAAATAATGATTTGTGCCACAAAATAAACATTTTTTTCCTTTCAATTTTGTTCCCATTTAGAGATCTAGTTTACAGCACCACTCCAAAGCTAGATTTACCACACAGACAGGGAAATTACGAATTTGGGTGAAAGAAAACAGTCAGAAGTTTCTCTCTGGGGTGGGAGAGAGCAGGAACTTACACAAATTTTGCTGCTGGATAAAATGATTAGGAAAATACATCCTTAGTGCCACTAAAATCACATTAATCCATCAGATGTTTTTTGCCTAAAGCTGGTAATGTCCTTTAGAATTATGTTTTATTGTATACAAACACTTTTAACTACAAGCTCCTTCTGTCTCATCTGAGGGAGTATTTTTTCACGCTTGAACTAGTTTCATCTCCAGAAATAACAAAGTCAGTGTGTTAACAGTTTACACCTATTTGGGATTCACTGGGCACGGCGGCCTTTTAACCATCACGCACCCGTTCCTTGTGCTTTCTCAGAACTCCCAAAGCCAAGGATCCTGGTTGCTTTTAAAGCCGAATCAATGAAACCGTGAGCAGCCCGTCCATTGTGCACCAGAGCTGAGTGACTCAGAGGGCAGAGCCCACAATGAAAAGCCCATCTTGTTGAATTAAACGTTTGATCAAAGGACACGTTACCTTTTTTGTTTGTGTCCTCTTTAAACAGATGTTCTAGACAGAATTTTCTAACAAACAGGGCTGAGACTTTGCTGCACTTCGATGGTAATTCCTGCCGCTGCCCAAGTACTTCTTCTGCACTGGATACTCAAGGAAACAACTACGTAAACTTAGAGAAAAAGACACTTTTGATGCTCTTAAAGTGCTTCATCAGCTGTTTATCATGATTGAAAAAAAAAAAAAAAAACCCAGAAAGAGATCAGCAAACTTCTCCAATTTTCCAACCTAATATTTCAACAGAAAATAGCAAAAAGCTGCAATAGTAAATAAAAGAGAGCCTGTATTTCAGCTTAACAACTTGACTTGCAAGCTTTCTAGGCTTTGGATACAGAAAGCTGTCTCTAGAGACTTTTTTGTGAGGATGGGAACTTTTTAAAATATGGGGTTGCTTTAATTCTATGCAATTCACATCTGTGATTTTGGAATTTCTTACTCAGCACTAGCAGAAAAGCAAACTGTAGCTGAAACATTTTCAAAAGGTTTACTACAAAGTTTGTTGCAGAGATTTTTTTTTTTTTCCATAAACTATGCAAATCTGGCTACTTACATTCCAAGAGTTCTACTGACTCAGTTTAAGGCAAATAACTATTTCACAGAACAGCATGCTTGCAGAGGGCTGAAAATGGTATCTCAGTACAGAAGGGAAAAAATCCAAGGAAGAGAAACACTCTTAAGTATGCAAAGTGTTTTCAGATGCCTTTTAAATTTTTTTTTAACAAGAATACAGTTAAATACTCTTGGAATGCCAGTATAAAAGAGCCAAAGTGCTAACTGCAATTTGATTTATTGGGTTTGAGTTACAATTCAAACCCAAGCCTTATGCACTTCAGGTCCAGCACAGCATGAGAGAGCCACAATATCTGCAAAGTCCAGCGGGAAGGATTAGTAAATGTCACAACACCTTCAGGGCACAGCAGACCCTTAAAATAGGTAATGAGTCAAGAGTTTGAACAGGAAAAGTACAGCAGGGTGCCTCTAAAAAATCTGCATCAGGCTGGAAGGTCTGTAAACCTCACCTCTATAAAAAGATCATCCCTTTTCTTCTGCTTTCTCACCCACGCGAACAAACCTGGTCACAGAAGGGACCTTACAAAAGTTAAATAAAAATGCTTTGCACCACTTAAAATAAGTTTATATATGTGTACATAAATGTATATTTTAGAGGAACACCAATTTATGCCTTTTAACAGGCAAAGTTTCACTGGAAAAATGACGATTTCTGCTTTTTCTTTAACATAGGTAACGACTGCTTGCATGGTGTCTGGAAATTCGTAAGCTTTGCCATAACTCAGCCAAAATGGTTATCACTCTATTACTGGTCACATGTGGGGCTTTGAACATTGATCAGCAGCTGAAAACAATTCGGGTTTTGCAGTTTAAAGACCCCACTTAAGACATTACTAAATCTAGTAAATTTTAATATTTTAAACTCACTCTCAGAGCATTTCGAAAGTCTTTGCCATCTGAAATCTGAGTAGAAAGATAAAGGTCTAAAAAGTTCTCAAGAAACAATAAAATTAATATTAATTGAAGTTCTGATAAACTGAGTAAATGAAGAAGCAAACCTTTTCCTTTAAAAACCAATGAAATGCAATATTGAACCGTTTGCAGCACTCTTCGAACAGAGAAGTCAGGCTTAGGGCAACCACACAGAGCAATACGGCTGCAGCACACCCTAAATTTCCTGAAAATACATGATTACACAAGATGTTAATTCTTCCTCCTTAGGAAGACTTTTAAGCACTGACATAATTTTCATTTTTTCTGGGATGCTCCCTGTGCAGGGCCATTCCCTGCAGCCGAGGCAGGGGATACCAGGGGAGCATTCTGTGCTGCTGACATTAATTTCATCCTCACCTGCCTCCACTAGATCTCTCAACTTCAGTAAGGCATTACCAGCACACTGCAATATTTTATTTGGAAATATCTATGTACATGTACAGATTATTTTGACTTTGCACATTTCTGAGTAACTCTGGGTTTGTCTCAGTTTCTTCTGAGTTTGCTCATAATCGAATTATTTTTTTCAAATAATTTTACCTCCAGTGATTTATTTCTGTTTCACAAGATGAAGTACAAAAGGTTCAATCCGCTGCTAAGTGTCCACTTCTTCAGGGAGCAATAAGGAAATGTGATATAAAGTTTCAGAATCCTTGCAAAAAACAAAGCAAAGCAACAGTAACCATGAGGGGTTCATGATTTTTGTGTGTGACTGAGGATATTTAACAGGTTTATCCTAACTGCAGCTTGCCAAGAGCTATCTGGTGAGATTCGTGACAGAGAGAGAAGACTGTTTTGCATATTAAATTGTGTCACCAACAAGCCCTCAGGTTTCTGAAAAAACAAAATTAAAAAGGGAGGATCTTCACACCAATTTGGCGCTGAGAAAAATAATTTACACCCCACCAAGTCCCAATAATACATCTGGAAGCCTGTAAGAAACGCATTGCACTCTTACTTTTGTAAAGAAAACATCAGCTAACTTCACAGCTCACTTAGAGAGCAGTAAAACCCACAGGTACAATCTGATTTTCCCCAAGCTGTTTTACAACAACCCAGCCACTCCAGAAAAAGAAAGGTGAATATATGGAAAAGTGAAAAATGGGAGAAACAAACCCAGTGTGGCACTGGATGGAAGGGTGATACCACTGCTGGGAGTGGGGCAGGGAAGGCTGCTCTGAACAGGCAGCCATCCTTCCAAAAGCTCAAATCCTCTCTAAACTAAACCAGCACAGCAGCACGATCTTTGCATCGTCACTCCAACACCCAAAAACTCCAATCCTCTCTAAACTAAACCAGCACAGCAGCACGATCTTTGCATCGTCACTCCAACACCCAAAAACTCCCAAAGCCATCCCCTGACAAGCAGCAGCAATGCCATTCCCGCTCCTGTTCCCACTGCAGCATATGAGAATGGGTAAGGGCACAAAGGTTTTCCACCCCCCTCCCTGCCAGCGATAGATGTCTGGCAGAATTATTTCCTGTACATCTCAGTGGTGCTGAAAATCTCACTAAGTATCTTTAAAAAATCCAAGGTCAAATACAGAGTCAGCATTTAAGCAAACCACTTAGCCCTGGATATGCTGGGTCTAATCCTCGCAGTTTAGCCACAAGTTAAGCTGTCTTTCCTTCTTCCTCTCTGAAAATGGCTTAATCATCCAGCCTGGCCCTATGCAATTAAAAAGCTCCCTGCCTGTAATTGACAACTGATGCAACCAGACATTAATGCTTATCCTACAGAATTTGTATTTAATCTATAATACTAATGTATTGCCCATATGCAGATAATTCACTAAAATCATTGATTCTTACGCCTCCAATCCCCTGCCTTTGCAAAAATCTACTTTTCATACAAAACCCCCAAATGAATTCATGTCACACAGGCTCTATCTGTAAGAAAGGAAGAAAATTAAACTCTATTAAGATGTTTTCTCCTGCTTTTTTCTTTCAGGTGACCTGTGAGGTGACCATTCCTGTGGACTACAAAGAGGTCGAAGGACTTGGTCTGGTTGGCTCTTGTGAGGAGAAGGGCAGAGAAGAGATCTAACAACAACCTTCAGCTGCCTGAAGGTGAATCACAAAACCTGAGCCAGTGTTCTTGGTCACAGGCAGAAGGTAAAACAAGAGCCAGCAGCCCAAAGCTGCAGCTTCAGTGGTAGGGAAACAGTGTTCTACCCGAGGAGTGCAGGGCAGAGCTGGGACGGGGCACCCAGGAGCTGGGCAGGTCTGCAGGAGCTGCTCTGACAAGTCCCAGCTGACTCCGTCAGTGCGGGGCTAATCCTGCTCCAAGCAGGAGCTGCACGAGATGGATTCCAACAGCCCCTTCAAACATTTCTCACACCCTATCAACTCACCGATTCTTGGCAAGCACATGTCAGGGATTCAGAAATAATAAGTATTAACATTAGTTATTTTTGGCCTGTCATTAGTATTTACATCCACACTCTTAGCAGTTCTAAATGCCAAGGCTCCGGTTTCAGTGATTTTTTTCAAAAAGGAAAGGGCTTTTTTTTTTGCCAATTTATCATTTCTAATCTGTTCAAAGCTTAAGCCAGAACTCTTCAGTGAGACTTCTTCATAAATAACTGTACAAAATTAAAATAAATTAACATCTATTATTTAGCTTCGTTCTTAAAATAGTTAACATATGCCCACAGGCTACAGCATATACTGAAAAAATAAACCAAAAACCCAGACAGGGGATCTTCACCCCTTTCTGAGGACTCAGAAGATACGGTACAAGTAGGACTCCCAAAACTACCAGTAATGACCCAGAATTTAATAGATGTGAAATATTATTACTACTACATCCACAACTACAACAGCCATAATCAGCTTTACAGAACCCCTAAATCAGCTCTTGAGATCATCTCCTGTCATCTTCAGCAGAACACCCAGAGAGGCAGCTGGGCAAGGGTAGGGAAGGAGGGGGGAAGGAAAGTGGAAGACTGGGAAAACTTAGTTATCCTTCCTTAATTTGAGTAATTAGATTGCTGATGGACTCCACCAAAGAAGCACGAGGCTGACAGATTCTGCTCTGTAACAGCAAGCAAGGACATTCCAAGAAAAGCAGCAAGTTTTGACAAATGCTTGAGATGTCACTGATTTGTGACTGCGTGTACCGGAGGAAAACGACATGTAACTGAGAAAAGTCAGCACGGAAAGCACAAGGAAATTCAGAAGATAGAAGAAACCAAAGGGAAAAAAAAGCTCATCAGACTGCTTCGTGATGTGGTGGCTTTTTTTGTGTTGTTTTGTTACTTTTGTGGCCTTATTATAGCAAAGACAGTGTCTGCAAGGACTGCGGTGATTGACAGATGTCTCTCAAGTGTGCGTGCTCTGAAGACATGACGCACAAGCAACTTTAGCTCTGCTTTTTATGACACATGCTAGAATCGAAAACAAAATAAATTACAGGGCAACTTCAAGGAAAGAATAAACTAGTTGGTGTAAATTGTCCTAATCATCTTTTTGCCTCTTCTCTGAGTTGTGGAGTAACTTTCAGTCACCACTGAAAGCTGCATCTGCCAAGGAAGCCCCTGTTCAGGGTAGAATCTTTGTCTTAGAGATGTAATGGGAAAAAAGCCTATAAATCAACAAAGCATTGTTAAAAATAGCTCTTATTCTAGAAAGTATAAACATTAACTTTTATGGAAAGACTATGTATAATCAACAGGAAAGCAGAATAAGAGAAACTAACTTTCATGGTAGCAAACCACACTGATTTTAACCTTCTGACTAAAAAATTTCCTGTAGCTTCTAAGGAAACCTGCTTGTTATCTACAAAAGGATTCATTGCCACCTAATTAATTAATTAATGCCATTAGATCTAGAATTTAAAACACGTATTCAGATTGAACTCACAACACAACTTTGCTTTTAGTTCATGGCTTTCTGAAGCTGGGCTAGAGAAACTCAAACATGACTTAGATTCAGAGAATCCCTGAGGGCTGAATATTGTGTCCTCAAGCTTGGGCTAAACACAGGAGGGAACAACAAAATGCAGGCAAGAAATTTTATTTATTTTCAAAGGACAGACGGGATGACATATGGGTTCAAAACCCTGGAAAGACGCCAAGCCTAAAGCTACAAACAAGTCCATAATACGTGGAATATACGTACACTTCTGATGTGAGCACTGTGTGCCTATCTGTACACAAACATCCATGGGATAAACACGTGGCATTTACAAGAGCTGATCAGAAATCTGTCACAGCAGGAAAAACTCGGCGGAGAAAATAATTAATTGGAGTAACAGGGATGAGAAAAACATTTTCACATATTCAGAGAAGACATTAAATGCTGTGCAGCAGCATGTGTAAGTTAAATAAAAACCAGAATCAAGAAAGCAGAGAATGAAATGACCTCCTGTACCTGGTGAATACCAAGGCAGGCCACGAGAGGATGAATATTCTGTGCCCACGGGAGCAGGCAGTAGAATAAAAGCTGTCACCAGAACAAAGGTGTGGGACAATTTGGGTCTGTAGGCACTGATGCCTCGACCCAGACACACACAAACCAAGGACCAGGCCACAAACACCTCTGAAATGTTTGCAGCTTCATTGATTTTTCTTTCAGAAGTCCTTGTGATTGAAGAGTGAAGCAATAACTAATTAACAAAACCACAGCCATTTACAGGAAACACAAAAGAGAGAATAACCAGAAGCACAGGCAGTTTCTAGTAAAGCAGTGCCACAATATGGAAGTCTTGCCTTTAACTTAAACTTTCCTGTCTTGAAAGTTGATCAATTCACCCAGAAAGCAACTCTTATTTTATTCTACACAGCTGATTTTTAAGATAGCATTATATATGATGCACGCACATGGCTGCATAAATTCTATGCTAGAATGTGCATGAAAGTATGTTCTAAACACAGGACACTCGAGCAGCAATCCTCACCCAGCCGTGGGGGTAAAAAATAAAATGTTAAAATGCAAAGAAGGATTTATGAATTGAATTTATTTTTTATCTACCAGTATGCCTAAGTTGAAATATGAATAACTGATTTAACACTGAAATGGTATTCAAATATTTGACTCCAATCCCCTATTGCTTCTAAATTCATTCAGAAGTCAAGATTATTAATTCTTCCTGACAGAAAATCAAGATTTAATGATCATCTGATAACCCTTAGGAATTACAAAGTAAACTTAGATGATAATTCAGACAAAATAAAATGATTTTACATATATATAAGGGAAACATCATGCAGAATATCCATTTAGGCATTTCCTATGGGGCAGTAACTAATTTTTAAGAAAACAGAGCAAAAAACTATGTCTTGCTGCGTACAGTAAAAAGTTTAGAAGGCAAAAGGGGACCTTCATTAAAACCTGCAGACCTTTAACCCTCTACTCTGATGAAACAGACAAACTAAACCCCTGAAGCACTCCTTCAAAAAAGCCCAGAATAGGAAAATGTATGGGAGAATTTTAACCCAGTGACCTTGTGGAAACAGTGTTGCTCACTTTAAGACAACATTGCTCTCAAGATCAAGCTATCTATTCACCCAGGCCCATCGGGCCAAAATATTACATTAAATTAATGTGCTTTGTGCAGTTTTATAGAGCAACTGATTTCAGCTTAGTAAAAATGATATGCTGTAAATGATTTTTAGGTAAATTTTTAGCTTTCAGGTCATGTCTGCAGGGAAGTAACATTAGAACTAACAGTGGTGTGAAAAATGGGGATGCAGAAGCTGTACAGCCTGTGCATTGATTTTTTTTTT